>JAQGDQ010000359.1:0-239241 GCA_030141605.1 Tubiluchus corallicola | reverse complement strand
TCATTGTCGCAACACCTATTTTGATATATCTTTCATATGTTGTTGTGTGTGCATAAATAATGATCTAATTACTTTATTGATTTATTGCACTGTTTATTTAAATTTATATTACATTGTGTGTTTTTTGTAAGATTTTGACACCAGATGGCTCTGGCCGCTTATTTCTCTGCTTAACTGTAATTAGGTTACCTGAAAATTCGAATACCAAATGGCTTCAACCTGTTTTGGGATCTTACTACAGAGTTCGTGTTTTACACTAGATATGTTCTGACTGTCAACGTTACAGGGTGGTGGAGTTTTGCTGGTTAGTCCACATCCTGTGGTTATTTTATATGACTGAACACCAAGTTTGGTGTGAACCTGTCTTTAATGGTACTCGTATGCAGTGAGATGATTTATTACAAAGACAATGGTTTTGTCTGCTTTAGTTTATTCGTTGTTTGCTGTGATGACACTGTCTTGACATTCCAAGAAGCAAGTGTTTGGTAACCATATGTTTACCTGCAGAATAGGACTCAAATTCTCGCTGAATAGTAGTGGAAAACTAGTCGAGGACCAGTTCTACCTGGACCCATGGTCTGTCTGTTTGTCTGAGCTGAAGGTTCTGTTTGTCACCCTGCAAAAGAACGATATCTGGGAGTCTGAGGCAACCAGGCAAGAGTTCAAGCCCGAGGCAACCAGGTACGAGTTCAACCGCTGGATTGCTAGAGCACTTTTAAAGCGTTGTCCATGCAGAGGCTGGATTGGTGACGTTTGGCAAAGAGTTGCTGGCGAGGACGTGGCTGACTACTGGAGATGAAAAGCTGATGCGGTATGGTTGGAGACTCAAGAGCGTGGTTGATAGATCCAAAAGCCTGATGAGAGACAGAAGCGTAACCGGCCAACGTTACTTTTGGGGGAATTAGGTATTGTTGGAAATTGTTATCAATTTAATTTGCTATTGTTGTTTTACTGATTAAATTCTAAATCTAAATATTAGCTTTTAGTTCCGTTGTCGTTCTGATTAAATAATTTGCACGTGCACACAAGTGTTTCACCAGTGACACGGATTCACGTAGCCTACACAAATAAATGATTATCCTGTAGATTTAGCATATAAAAGTGACGGAAACGCTCGAGAACCCTGAACACAGTACTCTGATTTCTTAACATCCTGATTTAATTATTACACGGCGTCACAATTTGGTGGCAGCGGTGGGATAATTAAGGCCTGCCACTGAATGAAACCGCTGTGCAGATTATTTATTCTGTTTATTGTTGAAAAAAATAGCATCTCTGCCCTTTGCAGAACTGATAATATAATATTTCTACTGAGTAAGCTTAGAACTTTTGACACTTGCGTTGACCGTGCTGTAGGTATAAATTTCTCTGCGCAAATAGTTAGTAGTTTCATTGCAGTAGGAGATTTCGAACTATAGGTAAACTAGGTCACATTGTCTGACTGTGAAGTGCATGCGACGCAAAAGCTTGTTTACGAATTGGTGAGCCCTAGTAATATATTGAACGGCTTGTAACTTCCTGTTCGGTTCGGGACTTATTTTGCACAGTACTAGCTGTATGTAACCAGAGCAATTTGCTTGTGTACAGAGTGAGAGAAGAGTAAAAGAAACCACGTGAGTGGTGAATAAATTTTCACAAGTGTAATAGCAAAGTTAAAACGAAACAAAACGCAAATAAATACTTTGCAAAAAAATTAATTACATAGAATCTAATACTATAAGGTAAATACAATTGCACATAGTATTTGACTGCTGTATTAACCTTATTAAATTAATAATAAAACGAAACGGTAAATTACCATGGCAGCAAACGCATACACTGAAAACGAGTTAAATATTTTAAAAGTGTCACAGCTAAAAGAAATTATAGCTGAATGCGGGATCACAGTTGCCTCAACAGCGACTAAACCTGTTTTAATAGCTGCTATCCTACAAGCTCAGCTTCCTTTGAATATGACGCAACCTGCGCTAACACAAGCAATTCAAGGCCTTGGTGATGCGGACCTGGACGGGGGTACATATGTTGAAACTAATTTAAATGCAGCAACTCCCGTGAACCCTATTTCAGGTGGCGTGAAAAGGAAGCCAACTGTGGCAACGAGGTTAGAACACACACCTCCGCCCGACTTGTCATTTATGGTAGATGACATTACTGACGGAATGCAGCAATTACCCCCCTCAGAGAGGTATTCAGTTATGATTACACTGGAAAAGCTACGCAGCGAAGAGCGTCGAGCTGTCAAGCAGATGGAGATGCAAATGCAGATGGACAAAGAGTTACGTATTAAGCAACTTGAACATCAGGAACGGGTTGAGCTTGAAAAATTGCGTGCCGAGCTTGCACGAATTGAGATCGCACCCACTTTATTACAGGTCGCAAACCCTTCCCCTCCTGTTAACCCGCAATTGCATGCACCCATCCAGCGTATCAAAATGAGGGTCTTTGATGAAAACGCTGAAGACATTGACGATTTCTTAAGTCAGTTTGAATCAACTGCAGCTGCAAATAAGCTTCCTCAGGACGTATATGCAGCATCTTTAGGGCCTGCACTCACCGGGAAAGCTTCCATTGCTTTTCACCAAATACCTCCTGAGCAAATGAGCAACTACGATGCTGTGAAGAAAGCACTTTTGGCAGCATATGTATTAACCAGCGAGAGCTACTTGAAACGTTTTCGTGCTATAAAAAAGAGGGCCAATGAGACTTTTCAGCAAGTTGGCAGAAGACTTGTTCGTGCCTACAATGAGTACAGAAATGCAGAAGATGCTGACTCTGTAGATAAAGTTGTGGAATTGGTCTGTAAGGAACAAGTCTTAACACTGATGTCACGTGACATGTGTGAATGGGTCCGGAGGCAAGATCTTCATTCCTTCGATGATGTTGTGGAAAAAGCAGACTTGTACCAAGCATCTGTGATGTCGATACAGGGTGGCCTAAAAGTCATGCAACCTCACACATTTAAGAAAGGATTCAAGCAGCCAATGCACGATGGTAGTAGCTTAGCAAGAGGAAGAAGCACGTATAGTGGATCTAATGTGAAGTGCTATTCCTGCGGCGAGTTGGGACATAAAAGAAATCAATGCAGAAGAAGCATGGCAGGTGCTGAAGCCACCGGGAAAGGCAGAAGCACGATGGGTCGGAATTTTTTAGCTAAAGGTGATGCTAAGAAGACCCAGGAAGGTGGTTCAAGAAAAACCACAAAGAAGTTGCGCAACATTATTGCATCTTCTGAAGATGAATATTGCTGCTGGGCATCTGTGAATGGCAAGAATGTGAAATGCATGCGCGACACTGGGGCATGCACTAGCCTTGTTCACCCAGATTTGGTAAGGCCAGAGCAATATGTTGATGAGTCAACCAGGACGATTAAGTGTGTACATGGAGATTCCAAGGAAGTACGCATGGCTATTGCGGAGGTTGAAAGTCCGATGGTCAGTGGGTATTTGACAGTGGCTGTCTCTGGTGACCTTCCAGTTGACTTCTTACTTGGTAATGACTTTCGGACGGCAGTTACTCCATTCCCGGCAAAGAGGAGTAAGAACTTCCAGTGTGTACCGAAACCAGCTTCAACAGCTACTGTGGCCAACATGGATTCCTCCTGCCAATTTAAAAAGCATGCTATGAAGCAGGATGAAAACAGTAGTGGTGACAAGCTGCACACGGCATTAGTTGTTACACGCAGTAAAGCTGCGAAACTGCAAAACCTTGAGAAAAGAGACAAGACCCTCCAACAAGAGTTTTTGCAAGACAGAATCAAAGCACCTCCACTGACTGAGCACGAGTCAAAGCAAAACCAAATGCACCTAACTGTGCTCAGTAAATCACAGTTACACCAAGAACAAGTAGATGATGTAACTTTAAGGAACTTACGCGACAATGCACGCACTGAAGAAATTGTGAGGAAAGAAGGCAAAGGCTACTATCTTCGTGAAGGAGTACTTTATTACCTGGCATGTGAGCGTCCTAGCCTAGAACCACGAGAACTACTGGTTGTGCCTAAGACAAGGAGACTGGAGGTGCTCTCCCTGGCACATGATAATAAGATGGCTGGACATTTAGGCATTGGAAAAACTACTAAGCGAGTACTGCAGGAATATACTTGGCCACAACCCAACAAGATTCTACGCATACACAACTTCCCACGTCCACAAAACAAGAAACAAGTACGGGCCTACTTGGGACTTGTTGGCTTCTACCGTAGGTTCATTCCTATGTTTAGTACCAAGGCTGCTGCTCTTTTTCAGCTACTTGAGAAAAGCGCTCCAACCAAAGTTGAGTGGACAGAAGCCTGCGAGCGGAGTTTTGTGGAATTGCAAGACTGCCTTGGCTCCGACACTGTATTGCACTCTCCAGATTTCATGAAGCCTTTCATGCTGACTACTGATGCATCTTTGAGTGGTGTAGGTGGGGTACTATCCCAAGAACAAAGTGAACATGGCGAACTACCTATAACAGACCTCAGCAGAAAATTAACTGTTACTGAGCGTAATTACAGTGTGGTAGAAGTGGAGTGTTTAGCAGTTGTTTACTGTGTGGAGAAGTTGAGATACTTCCTGGAAGGGCGGCATTTTACTATCCGAACTGACCAGCGCAGCTTGTTGGCCCTTCCTCGCATTAAGCGTAATAACCGCCGGTTGTGTCACTGGTTGCTCATTCTCCAGGAATACTCTTACACGGTGGAGAATATTCCGGGACGAATGAATGTTGTGGCGGATGCACTTTCACGCCTATAAATTTTGCCTAATTTTGATAGTTTTATACGAAGAAATTGTTTTTTTAATTAAACAACATAAAGCCTTTAAAAGTGAAATGGCAGAAGTAAAGTCGTTTATTGTGTTATTCGTAGATTTATTTTGTATCAGTATTGATTGAAGTTGCTTCTCAGAGTAATTAAGATAGCCCATTTAGTTAGCAAATCATTGTTTAGCTTTTATTTTCTTCAATCGTTTCAATATAGGTGTCGCTATGTTGTGAAAACTCCTTCAGAGTTTTAAAAGGAGAGAGATGCTATGTGATGATCGGTTATACCACCCATCATTGTCGCAACACCTATTTTGATATATCTTTCGTATGTTGTTGCGTGCGCATAAATAATGATCTAAGTACCTGATTGATTTATTGCACTGTTTATTTAAACTTATATTACATTGTGTGTTTTTGTAAGATTTTGACACTAGATGGCTCTGGCCGCTTATTTCTCTGCTTACCTGTAATTAGGTTACCTGAAAATTCGAATACCAAATGGCTTCAACCTGTTTTGGGATCTTACTACAGAGTTCGTGTTTTACACTAGTTATGTTCTGACTGTCAAAGTTACAGGGTGGTGGAGTTTTGCTGGTTAGTCCACATCCTGAGGTTATTTTATATGGCTGAACACCAAGTTTGGTGTGAACCTGTCTTTAATGGTACTCGTATGCAGTGAGATGATTTGTCATAAAGGCAATGGTTTTGTCTACTTTTGTTTATTCGTTGTTTGCTGTGATGACACTGTCTTGACATTCCAAGAAGCAAGTGTTTGGTAACCATATTTCTACCTGCAGAATAGGACTAAAATTCTCGTTGAATAGTAGTGGAAAACCAGTCGTGGACCAGTTCTACTTGGACCAATGGTCTGTCTGTTTGTCTGAACTGAAGGTTCTGTTTGTCACCCTGCAAAAGGACGATATCTGGCTTTATTACTGGAAGTCCGAGTCAACCAGGCGAGAGTTCAATCCCGAGGCAACCAGGTACGAGTTCAACCGCTGGATTGCTGGAGCAGTTTTAAAGCGTGGTCCATGCAGAGGCTGGATTGGTGACCATTGGCAAAGAGTTGCTGGCGAGGACGTGGCTGACTGCTGGAGATGAAAAGCCGATGCCGTATGGTTGGAGACTCAAGAGCGTGGTTGATAGATCCGGAAGCCTGATGAGAGACAGAAGCGTAGCCGGCCAACGTTACTTTGGGGGAATTAGGTATTGTTCGAAATTGTTATCAATTTAATTTGCTATTGTTGTTTTACTGATTAAATTCTAAATCTAAATATTAGCTTTTAGTTCCGTTTTCGTTCTGATTAAATAATTTGCACGTGCACACAAGTGTTTCATCAGTGACACGGATTCACGTAGCCTACACAAATGAATGATTATCCTGTAGATTTAGCATATAAAAGTGACGGAAACGCTCGAGAACCCTGAATACAGTACTCTGATTTCTTAACGTCCTGATTTAGTTATTACACGGCGTCACAGTGACCAAGACGTTTTACTTCATGTTCGAGTTTAATCGGTTCTCCTTGTGCAACAGTTTAATAAACAATTAATAAAATTTAACAGACAAACAAACACATTATCCACGCACAACATAGAGCAATCAGAATGGACACGCTTCTTTCACACAGAACGTGTAAGGCAGGGGTGTGCAAATTGCGGCCCGCCGAGAAAATTTGTTCGGCTCACGAAGAGATTTGTCAACCTAATGAAAGTGCGGCCCGGCGATTAATTGAGTGTATCCAGCTGAAGTCCGTGCCACGATCCCAAAGATAGTGCGGTTAGTTTTTTCTACTAGATCAGATGCCATTAACCCTTACAAGACGGTTGTAGCTTAATGTCACTGTACTACACAGACTGTGTGATACACATTACTAATATGCATTGTAATGAAATTACAACTATCTGTCCTGAAAGTAGAAATATATGGTATGTAATATAAATTTTAATAACTAGTTTCTTGAGTGTAGTAGTAATGATGTACGCAGGTCGTTTGCAAAAAAAATCGTTATTAGGCCTTTCTGTACTTGGCTTCTTGATCAAAGTGTCTGTGGCCCGCAGGAATTGCGGGAAAGTTTAATCTCGCCCGGCTAGTCAGATAATTTGCACACCCCTGGTGTAAGGTGAATCCACCACACGTAAAGAGACATCTGTAATTTAAACATAATTTATTATAAGATCCTAGGATTGGAAACATCTTTCTTTAATCAAACGTTTCGGCGTGTTAGCCAATAACCATAACCATAGGTAACCTGCCACATACGAAGAAAGAAAATTTTAAAGTGTATCTCAAAAAAACTTCTCATACAAAGCCATTCTACTTAGCTTATACACCACGAGCGAAAAAAAAACGTCAATTTTGGCAGCCAATACCCGCCTTCTCCACAAAGTTTCGTGGAAATCTGTTGGGTAATTTTTGCGCAACAGGCTTACTGCTATTGCACACAAAGGCAACCAAATCCAGTAAAGATTAAAGGACAAGAAAAGGGTACCTGAAGTAGGCTGCAGAAAAATCGTCTTAAAAATTATATTACTTTGCAGCATTTTCATGCACATATCGCACTCGCGTTGAAAGGCATTTATGTTTGTTTTTGTTTTAAATCTCCCGCAATACTGTTCCGAAGTCGCCATTACATGACGTCACCACGCAAACGTAAATCAGGGGAAGAAAAGGAAATGTTTAATTACGTCCTAAAAAACTTTTCATGCAAATCTACATTACTTAGCATTTCGATTACCTGCTTGAAAAAATTACGTAAGAGGAAAAGAAAATTCTTAATAATTTAAAATATTCGCTGTAAGGTGTCACTGCATGGCCATACCCAGTGTGCACCACTGGAACACCAAAAACTTATGCTTAGTTAGGGAACAGTGCGCTACGAATGCTCTGATTGTCGAAACTTGTTTCAAACGATTTACCGTTAAAATGGCTGCGTCTAAAGGTCATTGCAGCAGTTTAAATTGACATGTTTTATACAACGTTACTGCTAATGCAATCTCTTTATGCAATAAGTCAGCATGCAAGTGGTGATTTCAAGACGAATTTTTAAGCTTTATTAATGAAGAGTGCTTGCTTACCATTTAAGCAAAATACAGTAATATAGGCTTGTATATTAGCTAAGATACTGAAGCATTAGATCATCGAAAGAATCGAAAGATGTTTCTCTGCGTGGGTGGTGTTTGCGTTTATTTTTCCACTAAAGGTTCCACCCCCTCAGTTAAAAATTTGTTAAAGTATGGTCTATTTTTGAATTTCGCATTTTGGGATGGCCTACTAAAGCTTTAGTTTGTTGTAAGAGGAAGCAAAGTTTTAGAGCTCTACGCCCTGGCGTCAAAATCCTTGACCAGATTCATTATCTTTACCATCTTTACGGGATTTGGATTCCCCTAACCAAATTTGGATCATCTGTGCCATTCATGTATAATTCATAGCTGACCTGTGTTATACGTGATTCCCCTGTGTGAATTTCGGTTTCTGCACGTCCACATTAAATTATTTTGTACAGCAAAATGCGGGTCAGTAGCGAGATGATGATCTTACTACGCTAATATATTGGCTTGTGGAACTTCAACAGAGAGGCCTTGTCGCGAGGAACGTAGGAAACAACAAATTTCTTCCTTTTTTGTTAATGTGGAACTATTTGGCAGGAAGGCGGAGGAGTTGGGAACTACTTTTTAGCAGACTGTTTTGTGTTAAATTTTTTACAAAGAGAATTGTGTTATTTTGTATCTGTTGTGGAGATCTGGAATATTCTGTACTATAGTAGAACAATCTTCTTACCTTGTAGAAGTTTCTAGAACTTTCTATTTCTAGATTGTTCCTTTGCACTGATATATAAGGTGGAGCTGGCCGCTGTAGTTTATTCTCTTGTATTCTCAGATTCTCAGATACGCTTTCTTGCTTTCACGTTTCCAGATTATCACATTTACTGTAAACATTTCGCGTTCCTTCATACTTTTGTGTTGTAGAATTCTCGCATAATAAACTAGTTTAGTTTGACGACGTGTTTTCTGGTTTTGTCAACGAGCCTTCCGAGAGAAACAAAACACTACAAATTTTGGCGCAGTCGACAGGATTCGAACCTGTGCGGGAAAATCCCAACTGATTTCCAATGATTTTCAATTTATAAAGTTTTAATAAAAGCATTTAAGAGTTCTGATTAATCCGTGTGTCTGAAGCATTAGTTTTTGCCTGCCTGCGTTGTCTGTTTGAAACAAGTGCTTACCTTGATATCAGAGGGGGGCGCCCATTTCCCTCCTCGCAAAGGTCAAATTTTTTTGTTAAATTTAACCATCAATGACCAATGGTAGAAGTGCTACTCGGAACGTAAAAGGAGGGCATTTTCTATAAGCCTCGACAAGGAATCAAGGGTATGACTATGAATCGGCTAAATGTGATGTTGTTCATTCTAGATGCAGCATGAATTATTAGAGATATCGCATGTCAAGTGAGATATTTAAAAGCAGAGACAACATTGTCTGTATCAATCGAATATTTGTGTGTTTCCAACTGGGAGTGTACAATTACCAACTATTTTGTAAGATGACTTAGGTCGCATTTGTCTGTCCCACAATGGACCAGACTATTGATGCTTTTCGATTCGTTTGTCAGTTCGTATGCCACATTTGACTGTTTCTACAGGGTGTTCCAGAAAAAGCTGATATAGACACTTTGGAATGCGCAAAAAGCAAGTTATACGGTAGAAAACTTGGAATAACGTAAGTATTTCTTATACAAGAAAGAGCCGGACTTTAGGAATCAACATGCATGCTTTTTATTTGCATGACACAAATGTCATTATCAAAGTTGAAAATTAAGTCAAAAGAAATTGGAATTTTTGCAATATTATGATGTCTCAAAGCGGAAGTGCAAGTTCGTTTTGAACCAAATTTGAGCCAACCTGATGAATTTGAGTGTGTTTT
The DNA here is from genome assembly GCA_030141605.1 of Tubiluchus corallicola. Taxonomy (NCBI): domain Eukaryota; kingdom Metazoa; phylum Priapulida; class Priapulimorpha; order Priapulimorphida; family Tubiluchidae; genus Tubiluchus; species Tubiluchus corallicola. The sequence continues at coordinate 229,575 of JAQGDQ010000359.1, read as the reverse complement.
TCACAATATGCCACGTTGCCAGGGCCTCAGCCTAAGCGACGCTCGGGGAAGTGGGGCGTGTGAGGCCCCTCGGGGGGGGGGGGGGGGAGGGGGGAGGGGGTGCGTGCGGCAACGCAACAGAGAGAGAGAGGGGGAGAGGACGCAGTATGTTTGCATGAAGCAAAAAAAATTACCTCGGCGTGAGGCCCCCCTGGAGGGTGAGGCCCCGGGGAAGTATACCCCCCTGAAATAGGCCCTGCGCGTTGCTCCTGCTTCTGACTGCAATTTAACCGTGTACATTTGCAGTAATTCTTGCAGTACAATCACTTACTAAATTAATTAACACAACCACATTAATTATTTGAAAATGATTGAAATTGATTAGCATATTTCAGCACTTCAGCAAATTTTATCTGTACTGTTTATTGTAGAAGCGCCTATATTTTCCTATATTGTCACAGTCACCCTACAAAACATGCCCCCCTCTCCCATTAGTACTCATCTTCTCAAGCGCCTCCCACTATTACTCACCTTCTCTTCCTGGCACATCTACACAGAGGTCATCCCCGCAACAATCCTCGTTAAATGCACAGGAGCGCAGACCGCATTTTGAACTGTCTTCATGAACGAAATTTTCCAACTCCAGATCTCCCTGAAATGGAAGCAAAATGTTTATCAATGAAACGAAAAAGCAAAAATGACACAAAGATGGAAATAAGTAGCAAGTGAAGAACCAAGAGACAAAAAGAAAAATGACGGCAGTGGTGGTGAAGACAAGAAAGCTGACAAAGGAAATATGAAAAAACTGGAGGTGTTTTTTATAAGTCTTTTTATTAAACAATAAGTACATTGTTTCCCCTCTATTTGTTTCGTTTACAAAATATTCGTTTACAGGGGTTCGTTTACAAAATAGTTATCTACGATAACAATATTATACATAATGCCAATTTTGTACCAACATACTCTGCCAGTAGTGTTTCAGTTTTCTAACTTTTACATAACTTTTACATATATACATCAAAACCACAATATTAACTTTCACAACACCTATTAAGAAAAAGTTTAAACATATACATATTTTACACTATAATTTATATAACGATTAATTCAGTACATGTTTTTCTGTAAAATATAATTTGAATTAATTTATAACAACTTTTTCCGTACAACATCTCTAACAAGATTTACATATATACATATTTACAAACAGGAGGAGGCGGAGAAGGAGGAGGAGGAAGAGGAGGGAAAGGAGGAGGAAGAGGAGGGGGAGGAGGGGAGGACGAGGAGGAGGAGGAAGAGGAGGGAAAGGAGGAGGAAGAGGAGGGGGAGGAGGGGAGGAGGACCGATAACAAAACAAAAACCAAAAAGTGACTAAAAAGACAAACAAGGGGCTTTCAAATTGACACTTCTCTGTGAATGAATGGTCTCATCCCCGACGACGCCTGTACATATCAGGTCTTATCCACCCTAATGGCTTCTGTGGCTCAGTAGCTCTTAATAATAATAATAATAATAATAATAATAATTATTATTATTATTATTATTATTATTATTATTATTATTATTATTATTATTATTATTATTATTATTATTATTATTATTATTATTATTATTATTATTATTATTATTATTATTATTATAGTAATAATAATAATAATAATAATAATAACAATAATAATAATAATTATAATAATAGTAATAATAATAATAATAACAATAATAATAATAATGATGATGATGATGATGATGAAGATAATAATATACATGCAGTTTCTAGAATACTTGCATGCTAAATCAAAAGCCAGGTCGTTTACAAACATTTTTGTAGTTTAAGTACTTTTGTGTAGCAGCACAAAGCAGCATGCTCATCGAGTCCAACAAAAGTTGCAACCCATTTCAAGTACGTTGTCTCCACTGTGCAACAAAAACCTTTCCGAGGACCAACTTATATAAACAAAATATTAATCTTCGGTGTATTGACAGACTGACTGAAATCAGTTTTCCATTTGTTCTGAAATCGTCGGCAATAATAACTTCATCTCTGCTTGGCCAGCGATGCAGGCGTATGAGACTCTAGGGCAATTACAAACACGAAATGAATAAAATGCAATTTTCACACAACACGCGTGTCACGTGACCACGTTTCTTCAGCAGAATTGTCAGCAAAGAGTAAACGTATCAAAGATTTAAAGCACAAGTTGAGACAATAGCCGCCATTTTCTTGTTGTTTAGCATAATAACGAGCCATCTTCAGTATTGCTGTATAGCCATGTCGAAGAAAACAAATATCGATTTTTGAAAATATTTGCGTTGTTAAAAATAGCCAGTTACGCAATAATTGGTACAGCTTTGAAATAATGAATCGACAGCTAAAAACTGCGGGAAACGAAAAAAGACACGTGAAAACCAACGGACAAGACACGTGAAAAACAACGGACAAGACATGTGAAAAACAACGGACAAGACACGTGAAAAACAACGGACAAGACACGTGAAAAACAACGGACAAGACACGTAAAAAAGAACGGACAAGACACGTGAAAAACAATGGACAAGACACGTGAAAAACAACGGACAAGACACGTAAAAAACAACGGACAAGACACGTGAAAAACAATGGACAAGACACGTGAAAAACAACGGACAAGACACGTAAAAAACAACGGACAAGACACGTGAAAAACAACCGACAAGACACGTGAAAAACAACCGACAAGACACGTGAAAAACAATGGACAAGACACGTGAAAAACAACGGACAAGACATGTGAAAAACAACGGACAAGACACGTGAAAAACAGCGGACAAGACACGTGAAAAACAACGGATAAGACACGTGAAAAACAACGGACAAGACACGTGAAAAACAACGGATAAGACACGTGAAAAACAACGGACAAGACACGTGAAAAACAACGGACAAGACACGTGAAAAACAACGGATAAGACACGTGAAAAACAACGGACAAGACACGTGAAAAACAGCGGACAAGACACGTGAAAATCAACGGACAAGACATGTGAAAATCAACGGACAAGACACGTGAAAAACAATGGACAAGACACGTGAATAACAATGGACAAGACACGTGAAAAACAACAGCGTCTAAAGCGACGTTTATAAACAATAAACACTATTAACTTTATGGAGCAAAATGAGTTCTTTTCGAAAATGATTCAACGCTTTTCAGTAACTGTTATGTTAAATAGTTAACACGTCGTCTGCTAAGTTGATTAACTACATCACTGCTTTTAAAAGAGGATGATAATTAATTAAAAACACGCCCTTTCTCTCTCCTTCTAGTGTGAAATATGTTAGGCTTTACGTACGAGCAAATTAATTGCTGACTGAAGCAGCTACTCGGAGCAGTAGACTAGTACTACATAAGAGCATCGCGTACGTAAGACATATCTTTTAACGTCCTCTACCGGCAAAACAGTAAATATCTAAATAAGTTTCTATCTTTAAACTTTCCTTTCTTATTTATTAAAAACTAAAAATTTCTGCTAAAAATTTAACAAAGGCGAAACACACAATAAATTCACCGATGCAAAGACACGGCAGCACGTTTTAATAAGTGTACAAACATTTGTTTCTCTATTTGGAAATGGTTGTTGAACAATTTCGCCTGTGTACACAAACCCAGACGAGCGAGAGCTTGTTAATTCCAGAGCTGAACTAACTAGAGTCGGGATCAATCCAGTTAATCGTCTTTGAGATGTTCTGGATCGATACGCTCATGTCGGCTTAGCTCGATTGACAGTACTTAAAGCATTTAACTTGTACAAGCGCAGACAATTGATGCTATGAAAACCCAAGCTCATAGGGAGATTAATAATTCTGCGTTTTAGCGCGCAGTTAGAACTAATCAGGCAATGTTGTGCTAGTTACAGGACATGTAATGAATCCTTTCAGCAATACTTATTATTACTATTTTAGTACTATTTTTAATTGCAAAACTGTCTCTACAACTTTCGTAAAATTTGAGATAAAACTGGTTTAATAATCTAAAATGAAAGTCAGCTAGGATTCGGCTATCAAATTATTTTTTGGACAAGAGCAGTTCATGTTTCTCCTTGCAGACTATCTAAGCTCCCATGACGTTGGTAAGAAATTTCTGCTACTGTTTTAGTTCAAGTACAAAGCTATCAGTACGTTAAGGAAATCTTATTGGACACACACACACACACGCACACGCACGCGCACGCACGCACACGCACACACACACACACACAACAGCAGCAACAGCAGCAGCAGCAGCAGCAGCAACACCACAACAGCAGCAGCAGCAGTAACAGCAGTAGTAGTAATGTTTTTGTTGTCATTACGACCGATGAGATTACATGTACAACGCGCACGCAACTACAAACGAAGCAAATATCAGTTTACATATTTTTACCATTTTTTCCGGATCAACCCTTTTACGCAAATTTACTTTGTTTGGCTTCAAGCGAACGTGTTTTCCTTTGTCAAGCTGTTTGACATTGATAAAACATTTCAAACCTTACTAAAATGTCGTTAGCATTCACAAACAATTCCGCGAAATGACATAAATAAGTGATTACATACGTGCAGTGCAATGCAATACGTCTGTGTCGAAATTTTAGTGTTATTTCTACATGCATCAACCCATCAAAACCTCTTTTTCGTTCAGTGACACACTCACAACTCTTGTCGAAGCAAATTGCTGCGAAAAGATCAGCAACAGAATGCTGCAAAGTGTTCTTCTGGTAATCTTCTCAGTCGAGTTTTGACACACATGCGATTTTATCGGACAACTGAAAGTCATTTTCTATACTCTAGTTCCTAAATTCTGTCGTGCAGTGAGTCACGTTATGCAAAATACACACTTCGCAGACGATGGTAACAGTGACAACCTTGTGCTGTTTTTTTTTGTTCGGGACGCATGTCATCCTAAACTTTTCAACCAGTTTTGCAAACACTCCTGAAAATTCCCAATTAAGGTTTGACAAACGGAAGAGTAAGGTTGCTGGTAAGTCAGCATCCTGAGAAAAGTTAATTGTTGGTTATGGTGCGCGGTAAAAATGGCACAAGGAAAATTGCATGGTAAAATGGCACAGATAAAAATGCTACAGGAAAAATGGCATGGTAAAATGGCACATGTAAAAATGCTACAGGAAAAATGGCATGGTAAATTGGCACAGGTAAAATGCTACAGGAAAAATGGCATGGTAAAATGGCACAGGTAAAAATGCTACAGGAAAAATGGCAAGGTAAATTGGCACAGGTAAAAATGGTACAGGAAAAATGACAAGGTAAAATCGCACAGGTGCAAATGCTACAGGAAAAATGGCAAGGTAAATTGGCACAGGTAAAAATGGTACAGGAAAAATGGCATGGTAAAATTGCACAGGTAAAAATGGCATAAGGAAAATGGCATGGTAAAATGGCACAGGTAAAAATGGAACAGGAAAAATGGCAAGGTAAATTGGCACAGGTAAAAATGGCACAAGGAAAATGGCATGGTAAAATGGCACAGGTAAAAATGGTACAGGAAAAATGGCACAAAAAGAAAATTAGAAAAATGGCTAATATGTTATTTTGATGCAATTGATTTCCTTAATAAAACTAGAATGCGCTCAGTAGAAAGCAGATTTCTGCTAAAGCCGAACAATCCTAAACTTATTCGTCTTATTCTTTTGATTAAAAAAATGTAAAAGAAAGATAAACAAGCAAACACACAAAATGTACCTGTACTAGCATTATATACAACAGCTAAAGACTAAATAATATTTTGTTCATTAAATAGAATTGTGATCAATAATGTTTATAATTGGTGTTTATACTTGTAAACACATCTCGTTTCTCTACCCTTTTTAACCATTAATTTTGGCAATTGTAGCAGGTTGACATATATACGTATTTACATAAAAGTCAGCTTACTAGGCTACACACATTAATAAGCAAAGGGTGTAGACGGCGGGACACAGATTTTCAAGCAAGAATTTCTCGAAATGGAACCCGGAACTAACTCGTAGTTGTTTGTCATAGTCCAGATAATACTAAACACCCCTTCGTAGACCTCCACGAAGTGCTTTATTGTCGAAAAAACGTCAATTTTGGCAGCCAATACTCGCTTTCTCCACAAAGTTTCGTGGAAATCTGTTGGGTAATTTTTGCGTAACACTCTTACTGCTATTGCACACAAAGGCATCCAAATCCAGTAAAGATTAAAGGACAAGAAAAGGGGTTCCTGAACTGGTTTCAGAAAAATCACCTTAAAAAATTATATTATTTTGCAGCAATTCTATCCGTATATCGTACTCGCGTTGCAAGGAATTTTTGTTTGTTTTCATTTTAAATCTCCCGCAATACTGTTGTCGTAATTACATGACGTCACTACGCAAACGTAAATCAGGGGAAGAAAAGGAAATGTTAAATTATGTCCCAAAAAACTTTCCATGCAAATCTATATTACTTAGCATTTTGATTACCTCCTGGAAAGACTTATGTAACTAGAAAAGAAAATTTTTAATTATTTAAAATGTTTTTACCAATTGGTAAAATGTCGCTGACTCACCCACCAGGGTGCGCCACTCACTAACTAAACAAACAAACTGTGTTGAAGCATGACTTCATTGGCAGAGGTAAAAATAACTAGAATAATTATCCCCCCCCCAACCCTAACCCTAAACTCATATTTTACTAAGTGTGCAATTTTTTCTGTGCCATTTTTTTCCGTGTGCCATTTTACCTACTTTCCTATTTGTGCCATTTTTTCGTGTGGTATATTTTACTGTGTCATTTTTCCTGTGCTATTATTCTGTGCATTTTTTTCCTGCGCCATTTTTACCTTGCCATTTTACCTTGCCATTTTTCGTATGCCGTTGTTCCTGTGCCATTGTCACCGGCGCGCTTTTTACCAACTTTTCCATTTCTGCCATTGTTCCTGTGCCATTGTTGCTGCGCCATTGTTACATGCGCGATTTTTACCAACTTTTCCATTTGTGCCATTTTTAATGTGCAATTTTTTCCTGTGCAATTTTTACCTTGCCAATTTACCTACATTTGTTGGCGGTGTGTTAACAGACTATGAAAGTGTTAACGGTCTTATGTGTGCCTTCAATATAAAGAAAGCAAGCAATTTTTTAGCAATGACTAGACTGAAATCAGGCAGAGTCATACTAAAAACCTACATAATATTATCAAGTAAATGGATTGGTTTGTCGTTTATACACAGTTCTGAAACTGCCGAAGGGGTTGCGTGTAGCCAACAAAGCACTTGCAGACTATACTACCGGGAAATCATTAAATATTTGCTATATTCATCTACTAATATTTCTGCTACGAGTCTGAGAACTTCTGAATTGGACACTTGTCCACGAAACACACGCAGCTGCCGCAAAGCGCCAAACTGTCTGCAGGTAACTACAAAACAGAAATCTTTTATTTTGCCAACGCATGTCTAAATTTTTCTATATGAAACTGTAAAATGGGTTTTCGTATAAGTTTGAAGTTGAACTAGGGGTGAGCATCGAACGTTCGAATTTGTTCGAACGAGTTTTTTAGATCGAATTCGATTCGAAGCTAAAATTATAGATTCGAGTAATTCAGCACTTCAGCCACTTATGTTCTTTATCATTAAAACATTTGAAACGTCACGCAATTAGTTCAATTTAGCTGTGATTTCTGTGCAAAATTTTTAGTAAACTAATAGCGGTTTTACTGCAGAACAAAATCAAGTAATCTTTGTAAGACCACTTTTTACTAGTGGTTCGAAAACTTGTTCGAACATCTTTCAAACTCAATTCGTATTCGATTCGGATTCGAAATACTGAAATTCGGTTCGTTTCGAATTCGAAAGTCACAAATTCGATTCGATTCGAGTTAGTTTTCTGCTTGAGAATGCTCATCCCTACTTAGAACTCTATTTAAAAGTGGACTGCATAATTAAACGTTGATAGGAGCACAACCTGGTTTCAAACATTGTCGCAGACTGTGACATTGAATGCATACCCTCTAAATAACTATGGAAGTTTTTGCTGAATCAATCAAAGTGGTTTATTTATGATATTGCAGCAATGATCAGGCTGAAATAACAACAACAAAATAATTACATATAATACTGCCATACCGCATAAGTACAAATATAAATGTTTCGAATTATGCTAATTTAAGAATTGTTCCTTTAATCGCAAAAGTATAACTGCAAATAATATACCGTTCTAAATGTTAAACATCTGCTCGACACTGCATGGAGTTCTTATCGTTAAATGTGTTAAGAATTGCCTCCTGGCAAACAGCAATACGGGTGCTCTTCATATGCTGAAATCTTCAAGATCCTCTATCCCCCCCCTAAGTCTTGGACGGAGGTAGCATACGTCGAAGACTGATAACTGACCAAATTACCAGACATATCAAAGTCTTTGTGCCACTGAGGAGTTGTCCTCTGCCGAGTTGAACGACGTAGTGGTATAACTGGGTTGGGTGGAGCTGATGCAGTCGAAGGAGGGTCAATGGACTTATCAACTGGTTTGGAATTGTCTGGTATGGTAGTTAGTGGAATATGTGAGGGTGTGCTGAGGTTAGGGAGAGGGTCCTCTGGTCCAACAGGTTTGTCTGTTTGTTTGAAATCCATGTGTTTGGGTGACACTAAGGTTGAATTATTAGGGCGTTGGTTTGTTTTAGGTGGCAAAGTGGTTGATGTTGCAGGTTTCTCAACTGGTAAGCATCTGTCATTGTAAGCAAGGTCAGTATCAATAGAGATACTGGGGCGTGGTGGATGAATTGGTTCATATTTCCGAAGAAAACGTCTATTCCGAAGTGTTACTCTGCCCGAGCCATCCACCTTGATGACATATTGGTCATATTGACGGACTTCAATGACTATACCAGACTTGTCCCATTTGGTAGGATGTTTCCCAGTCTGATTTTGTAAATGTACCTTGTCACCAACAACTAGTGGGGGTAAGCGTTTTGTGTGTTCAGTCCACCGTTCCGATGCTTTCATGTGTCTGTTACGCAAGGCTTCTTCTCGGGCTAGTAGTGATTCCTGCCAAGTGTTATGAGGTTGGTAGCGACCGGGTATTATAGGGATGAAGTCTCGTATAGGGCGGCCAAACAGACACTGGGCAGGTGAGAGTTTGGTATCTCTGTCTGGGCAGTTTCTGTACTGCAGGATTGCTCGTTGAAACAAGTCTGTATTAAGGTCTCCCTGGGGGCCAGTATTATTCATAATCATGCGCTTAACGGTCTTAACGCCTAATTCGGCTCTACAATTGCTGTGAGGAAAGGCAACCGAAGAGAAACGATGATGGACACCCCAGTCTGAAAAAAACTGGCGTGTTTGGAATGAAATAAATTCTGGGCCACCATCTGAGGCCAGTTCCTCAGCAATGCCGTAAGTGACAAAAACTCGGCGGAGGCAGGCAATGAGACCAGTGGCCCCAATTGGAGAACGTTCGACAATGGGCCAGTTGGAATAACGGTCAACAACAACGAGGTAGTAGACGCCCTTGTAATGAAAGAAGTCAGCGCAGATGCACTGAAATGGGTATACCGGCAAAACTGGGGGAACGGGCGGTGCTGCCGGTTGTGAGGGTGCAATACGGTTGCATTCTTGGCAACGACTTCGAAGTGCCGATATGGCTGTCGTTATGCCTGGCCAGAATACTGATGATTCTGCACGAGAAATCATGGATGAGACCCCTTGGTGTGCTGCATGGAGTGATGAAAGCACAGTGTCACGTAGGCATGGGGGAATAACGATGCGTTCTTTATAGAGAATAACACCATCGATGGTGTGGAGGTGTTCCCTGAACTGGTAATACTCACGTATTGGAGCTGGGAACTCCTGACGTGCTTCTGGCACGTTAGTTTCTATGATGTCTCTTAATAAGTTCATGGTGGTGTCACTTGTTGTAGCAACTCGGACCATATCCCATGTCACTGATTTGAAGTTTGCAAGCTTTGTGGCAGCTGAACATATTAAGGATGTCTCAAAGGAATCTGAAGGCGTTTCCTGACAACGAATACCTTCCAAAAAGAAAGTAGGTAGGTTTGGCAAGGTAATATTAGTGTCCTGTCGAATTGTGGCAATGTCGTCAGGCAAAGGCATATCACCAGCATGGCCAGGGCAAGACGGGTGTCGAGAGATGCCATCTGCAGCTCGATGTTTTGCTCCAGGGACATGTATGACCTGGAATTTGAAACGGAGCGTCTTTTCCTTCAGATTCCTAAGGCGAGGGTTGGGCATGTCATCAAGGGATCTGTTGCTGAAGATCTTGAGCAATGGTTTGTGGTCCACTGCAATAGTCAGGTTTGTACAACCCAGGACAAAGTACCTAGCTTTTTGAAGGGCATCTGCCACTGCTAGGGCTTCACCTTCAATTGGGGCATATCGTGATTCTGCTGGTGTGGTGAATCGGCTTCCCACAAGAGTGATTTTCCACCCAGTACGGCAACAAAAAGGAGTTGATTTGGGGCATTTGCAGTGTTTTTGGAGCAGCCAGAAGCCAATGCCTGACTTTGACCAATCAGTGGCCAAGCATGTCGGCCGTGTTTTATCGAAAATTCGAACACCGTCTTCTATTTCCTGAACAATGAGTGCCTTGGACTCATTAAATATCTCATCTAGTTGTGCATTCCATGTGAATGGGGTCCCGGGTTTCAGGAGTGCACGGAATGGAAGCATTCGGTCAGCCATACTGAAAGCATAACTAACTTGGTTTATTACGCCGAACCAAGATCGAACATCAGTGATGTTTTTTGGAGTGGGAAATTTTAGTATAGCTTGGAGATATCGCCGACAAGGGCGGACACTATTGGGTGTAATTTCAAATCCTGCAAATTCAACTGTGTCTTCAGCAAAGATGAACTTGTCAGGATTAAGAGTGATGCCATGACGGCCACATATGTCAAGCCATTCTATTGCCTGGAAAAAGCTTTCTTTGATTGTAGGTGACCAGAGGAGTGTGTCATCAATACATTTTGTGTGACGGGGTACGTGTGACACAATCTCGTCATAGCGTCTTGAGTAACCATCACCCGAAGCAATGTAGCCCTGTGGGGCTGTTTTGTAGCGATATCGGCCCCACGGAGTGATAAACGTAGTAAGATGGCGGTCCTCTGTACGGATTGGGACACTGTGGTAGCCATTCCAGGCATCAAGTACCGTTTTCTTCATGTTTGGGGGTACAGATCTTGCCTGCAGAAATGGTGACTGGGTGTGGTGGGTTTCTCTTGTGGCATGAACATTTAGGGCTTGAAAGTCAACAGTTCTGCGGGGTTGGCCGTTTTTCTTGGGGCATACAATCATTCGATGGCACCAAGTGACAGGTTCGCCAATGGGGACAGGTTCCAAGACTCCTAGGTGGACGTCGCGATCGATATCTGCTTTGACTTGTTTCTGCCAATGCAAGGCGACTGGGATGGGGTTGTGATGTGCCACGGGGTGGCATCAGAATTCACCATGAGTTTCAAAGGGGGCCCTTCCATAAGTGGGAGAGGTTGGTGCTCACATATGTTGAATGTGCTTGCCTTGTAAGTGTCAAGGAGGTACTGTCTCAGTTTTGGCAAATTTTCTTGCGTTGGTGAAAATGGCAGTTGGGAGGGTGGTGTAGGTGGCAGCTGTCGTCGTGGACAGTGGCACTCAGATGTCAAACCACTACTGTTTTGTTGGGGTTTGGATATGTCATGTGTCTCAGATGAAGTGCTGTTTGATGATGATATCTCTAGCGTGTTGCACACCTCACCAATCTTTGGAAAGCTTTCTGTGATCATTCCGAGTGCAATACAAGCTTCACGGCTAATGTATAATTTGTTTGAAGTATCGGTGACATATACGATCTGCCTGGTTTCCAGTTGTTTGCCAGCCGTAGATGTACCAGTGAATCTTAGGATAGCAGCGCCAAGGATGTTAATTCCACGATCATTTGCAGCTTGCATGCGCATGGTGACAGGTATGAGATGTTGCTCTGATATGCCTATGCGAGTGAGGATTTTAAGGCTGCACAAGCAACTCTGGCATCCGGTGTCTGCTATTGCTGAAATTATACAAGAATTTGGTTGTCTGCCACAGCGAAAACCAAGGGCTGTGTAGTCACTTGGGTTTATTGACATGCGCAGTGTAACAAATGGTTGAGGCTTCGATGGTTGGCGTAGCCAACTATTACACATCTGGTCATATAGGTGATGACTAAGGGGAACTGTACGACGGCTATTTTTTTCATGTACGTGTGGTGTAAATGAACACAATGTATCGAACACAGCTCCCTGTTCACCCAGTGAGGTGGATTGTTCACGACCTCTGTCACGGTCTGGAACAGCATGTTTTGGCTTATTTCTAGATCTACATACCGGAGCGAAATGGTTTCTGCGACTGCAATATGTACAGGTTTTGCCGAAAGCTGGACATTTGTCCTGTCGTAATTGAAAATCAGAACCACTTCCATGACCGTGCCTTCCACAGTGGCTGCATGGTTCAGATGTTTTATCTTTGGCTAGATTGCTTGTTGTTCGTCTGTATGAGCTACGCACTGCTTCAGCATTGTGGGTATCGAAGAGTTTTGAAGCAGATCTTTTTCCAGATTCTCTGCTTTCAATTAGCATTAATAATTCTTCGATTTCCATGACTTGATTTTTGTCGCCGAGAATGTCCAGTTGGATTTCTGGATCTGCGATGCCGCGTGTGATACAGTCACGAATTATTTCGTTGGTATAGCTGACACTGGTGTCGCACTCGGGACATTTCACTTCATAATTGCAGATGCCGGCTTGTCCTCGTAGACGGGCGCAGAATGCACGGATAGGTTCTTCACGGTCTTGTCGCATATCATGCAATGCTACACGAGCCACCATGGTGTTCTCAACGCGAACAGCGAGCTTTTTGATAGCATTAAGAACTACATCTTCTGCTTTGCCACTGAGACTGCCACCAGCAGAACGAGTGAGATCTTTACGTAACGTTTCATCACAACATTCTAATAATTGAATTACTCTGTCTTTACCAGTGATACCAGTGGCATCTACGTATTCTTGCCAACGTGTGGTAAAATATGCCCATTCTTCGCTGGTACCGGCGGCAGATACAGTAGGCCTTTTCACTTTTTCAATTTTCGCAGTTGGAGCAGAATGTGCGGGTGGTGCCGCCTCTGTGTTCGTGGTGTGACTACCACGATGTATTTGCAGGAGTTCGAGAACGATAGCCTCCGACAAGTCCTCTGTTGCATAATTGCAGCCAGTAATTGGGCATTGAACAATTGGCATTCTTCCGCCTGATCATAAATAACTATGGAAGTTTTTGCTGAATCAATCAAAGTGGTTTATTTATGATATTGCAGCAATGATCAGGCTGAAATAACAACAACAAAATAATTACATATAATACTGCCATACCGCATAAGTACAAATATAAATGTTTCGAATTATACTAATTTAAGCATTGTTCCTTTAATCACAAAAGTATAACTGCAAATAATATACCGTTCTAAATGTTAAACATCTGCTCGACACTGCATGGAGTTCTTATCGTTAAATGTGTTAAGAATTGCCTCCTGGCAAACAGCAATACGGGTGCTCTTCATATGCTGAAATCTTCAAGATCCTCTATCCCCCCCCCCTAAGTCTTGGACGGAGGTAGCATACGTCGAAGACTGATAACTGACCAAATTACCAGACATATCAAAGTCTTTGTGCCACTGAGGAGTTGTCCTCTGCCGAGTTGAACGACGTAGTGGTATAACTGGGTTGGGTGGAGCTGATGCAGTCGAAGGAGGGTCAATGGACTTATCAACTGGTTTGGAATTGTCTGGTATGGTAGTTAGTGGAATATGTGAGGGTGTGCTGAGGTTAAAGTGTGCAAAAAAGGGTCTCTTATACACGGGAAAATACGGTAATAATGATGATGATGATGATGATACTAATAATGTTGCGCTTGACTAAGCTGTACTTGAGTCATAGATGCAATATGGCTTGATTAGTGAACTAGTTGGGCAAATTAGGAAGACGGGAGCAGAGGAGAGAAAAAGAAGGACAGGGTACAGATTAGCAGAACGCCATGGCGAGGAAATTGGTTGCTTTATTTTGTTAAAAGCTCTTGTTCTTATAAAAGCAGTTTTAATAAATGTGTTTTTAAACAAAGTTAGAAGTTTGTCAGCTCTACAAACTGTAACATACAGCGGTGGGATAAGCTACGTCTATCAGTTTTGAAACTTCGTCAGTAATAGTAATACGAGTAAGTCAGTAGCAATCTAGCAGCATAGCACAGGCGTCAAATGTTGTGCAGCCACCAGAATTTGATGGCACAAGCGATTTTTCAAGATTTATAAATCGTTTTCAGCGAGTTACAGTAGCCAATGATTGGAATGATGAAAAGAAATTCCAAGTACTGCCAGCATTGTTGGTTGGGCAGGCTGATAATGTTATGGACGGGTTAACTCGCCAAGATGGTGAAGTGCCAAATACGTATACAGAGTTAGTTGATGCACTTAAGCGAGTTTATACCCCAGAGGAATCCCAGCGTTTATATCTGACTGAATTCAATCAGAGAAATTTGAAAAAGGATGAAAGTGCGCATGCCTATGCCAATGAATTAACTCGCTTGTTTAAGTCAGCAAATCCTGAGATAACCGACAGAAATGTTATAGAGAGATTTTGCGTGCAAAAATTTATTGAAGGCTTAAAACCAGAGTGGCGTACTAGATTTTATGATGCACATATCACTACACTGGAGGGAGCTATTGCCAAATTACATAAAATGCAAATTAGTCGTGAGGTTGTTGACAAACAGAGACAATCAATAAATGAGCGTGGGAGAGGCAACTATGTTCGTCGAATGACTTGTTTTAAATACCACAAAGAAGGGCATCGCGCAGCAGAGTGTCGTAATAAGTCATTAGCTAGAGATCATCGAGAGTCCGTAGTTGTGGAACGTAAACAACTGAGAGAAAAGTGTACTCGATGTACTCTCCCTGGTCGTAAAGCAGATGTCTGCTACACCAAATGCAGAACATGTCGTAGCGTGGGACACATAGCAGCAAATTGCTCAAAGATACGTAGTGAGTCAGCACAGTCAACAGCAGTAGGTGCCACCTTGAATAGAAGATCTTGTCAAACAGAAAAAGAAAAGGCTTTATACATCTCATTAAGAATAGAAAATCGTAATATTTTTGCAGTTTTAGACAGCGGGGCTGAGAAGTCCTTGATTAGCAAATTACTTGTTGACTAGTTGAACTTGCCATGGAGACAAGATAAGAGTACAATTACAGTTCTCACGGCTAACAGAGAAATTTCTTTGCTGAGTTATGGCCTAATGGAACTAAAAGTGCCAGTAAGTGCCGACCTTGAAGTGGTGACACAGTGTATAGTTACCGAATGCAGTGATGAAATTATCCTTGGTATGGATTTTTTAGTTAGGGCAGAAGCCGTCATCGACTATAAACGAGGAATATGCACATTAGCTGGTCAGAACGTTACAACATACAGTGGTAAGGCAGTTGTACGTTGTTCGCAAACTACAGTTATTCCATCTGAGTCAGAAATGGTTTTGCCGGCATTGCCGCCTATAGGAAACTTTGTAACACGGCGTACCCAAGTCACGTACATCGAGCCAGCTAGTGCACAACAGTTTCAAGGTGTCTGCATTGCAAGAACTTGTGTTGATGCTAAATCAGAAACACTGCCAGTACGTCTAGTAAACTTATCTGAAGAACCAGTAGTGATCAGAGCTGGTGAAATTCTAGGTGAAATTGAAGTTGGTGTTTGCAGTCAAGATGTCCCAATTCTAGCAGAATCACCTAGTGCTCATAATCAGAAATCCAAGTTAGAGACTAAATTAAGGTTGGATCATCTCAATGATTCACAGAAACAAAAGATCACTGAATTGTTAGAAGAGTTTCCTACAGTGTTTTCAGTAGATGGTGAAATCGGTAGAGTAGATATTGTACAGCACCATATAGAGACTAGTGGTCCACCTATTAAGCAAAAACCATACCGAACTCAGGTTCACCTGAGAGACATCGTAGCAGATCAGATTAGTGACATGAAGAAACGTCATATAATACGAGATAGTGAATCACCTTGGTCGAGCCCAATTATTTTAGTGAGAAAAGAAAATGGCAAGTATAGATTTTGTGTAGATTATCGTCGTTTGAATGCAGTGACAGAGCGGTCGACATTTCCATTACCAAGAATAGATGAGCTTTTAGCTAGTGTGCAGGGTGCGAAATGGTTTACGAGCCTTGATCAGAGTGCAGCCTATTGGCAGGTGGAAGTGGATCCAAGTTCTCGTGCTAAAACAGCGTTTATTACAGAAAATGGTACCTACGAGTTTAATGTATTGCCGTTTGGTCTGTCAGAGGCCCCAGCCACATTTCAACGACTTATGCTGAACATATTCCATGGTCTTCAGTGGAAAACCATGTTAGTATATCTTGATGACATTTTAGTATTTAGTTCTACCTTTGATCAGCACATAAGTGATCTTCGTGAAGTTCTTAGTCGTATAGAGATTTCAGAACTAAAATTAAATCCAGAGAAGTGTGCTTTGGCACAAACTGAAATAGAATTTTTAGGTCATCGTCTAAGTCATGAAGGAATAATGCCACAAGATAAGAAAGCCAGAGTAGTAGAATCTTGGCAGCAGCCGAAGAATGCCCATGAAGTACGACAGTTTTTGGGTTTTTGCAGTTACTATCGACATTTTGTTCCTGGTTTTGCCTCTATAGCTAGTCCTCTGTCGAACTTGACAAAGAAAGATGTTCAATTCCTGTGGTCACCAGAATGTGAGCAAGCATTCCAGCAATTGAAAAGACAACTAACAAGTACCGAAGTTCTTCGTCATCCGGATCTCAGTCAGCCATTTATATTGACTACAGATGCCAGTAAGACTGGATGGGGTGCGGTACTATCTCAGGGCCATGGTAAGCAAGAGCATCCAGTGTACTGTGCATCAGGGAAATTTAGTGATGCAGAGAAAAATTACACGACTACTGAACAAGAGTTGTTAGCAGTGATTAATGGAGTCAAAAAGTTTCAGCATTATCTTGTGGGGAAGAGATTCGTCTTAGTCACCGATCATAGATCCTTGCTTTGGCTACGAAAACTTAAAGATCCCAGTGGTCGCTTAGCTAGGTGGGTTTTGTGGTTAGACCAGTTTGATTTTGAAGTAAGACACAGATCTGGAGATCAGATACCACATGTAGATGCATTGAGTAGAATCTGACGTATCCACACTAATGATGTATCTCTTGCCGAAGCCACTGGCAGTGACAAAGATCTTTATTTGCTTCGTGATATTTTGTCAGGAAAGCAACCTGAGCCTTCCCAAGATCAGCAGTCGACTGAATTGAAATTTTATTTGCATCCAGTGGAGAAATCTAAACTTTCCGTGAGAGATGGAGAAATTTTACGACAGACAGATGGCCACCTAATTAGCCAAAAACTGATACCATTGTCAATGCGTGAGAAAGTGTTGAAATTAGCTCATGACAGCCCATTTTCTGGACATTTTGGAATTCGTCGTACAGTTGATAAGTTAACCAAGTTGTATTATTGGTATAACTTGAAGGAAGATGTCAGGAACTACATCAAGTCATGCTTTAGTTGCATTTGTGTGAAACGTAATGCACAGCCAGTGAAAGAATCACAAGGCACCATTGAAGTTTTTGGAGATAAGTGTGAGGAGATCAGTGCTGATGTCTTGAAGCTCAACCGGAATTCTCGAGGCCAACAGTATATTTTAGTCGTAACCGACTTGTTCAGCAAACATGTAGAGCTATTTCCACTAGTCCGCCAGACAACAGAGAGTATTGTTGAGTGTTTAATTGAGTTCTTTGGACGATGTGGTATCCCAAAGACTTTACTTACAGATCAAGGTGCAAACTTTGAAGCGCAGTTGGTAAAGCAACTTTGTGAGAGACTAGGAATTAAAAAGCTTCGCACATCACCCCATAGACCTCAGACAAATGGGCAGTGCGAGAGAGTAAACTCTACCATTTGTGAGGCCCTGACACACTATGTGAACAATGCCAAAGATGACTGGCACATGTTCTTGCCGATGATTGTTTTTGCATACAACACATCAGTCCATTCAACTGCTGGGTGTAGCCCATATGAGCTAGTATTTGGGAAAGTAGCCAGACAGCCACTAGAGAGTGAAATAGTTGCAAATGAGAGTCAAGAATTGTCTGTAGTAACTGACTTCAAAAGCTATAATGTAAAGCTGACTGAAAACTTGGTTGCCACATGTGAAAAAGCCAAGCAGAATATTCGTGATTATCAGAATCGGTCGAGAGCTCAAGGCCAGCCACGAGGGTCCTTTAATGAAGGTGATTTAGTAGCGGTAGTGGACTTCAAATCTCGCAGAGGAAGCTTTCTCGTCGCTTTGAAGGCCCGTTTCGTGTTGTGGAAGCTCGTCCACCTGACTACCGTGTGCGCAGACCGAATGCAAGATATTCAATGTGGGTTCATGGTCATAATCTGAAGTTAGTTTCTAAGAACAACACAAAGCTAGACTTTAAGCGAAGATCAGTTGACGATCAACTGTTGGAAAAGGCAAATTTGTGTGAAGACGATGCCAATGAAGCAGTTCAATCTGTAGTGAGTGATATAGACAGTAGTGATTTCAGTTCTAGTGATGATGAGTTGGAGCGTGATATTCCCGTAGAACCTATCGTTGTGGAGAATCAACCAAATGTACATTCTAGAGCAGGTCGACCCATAAGACCTCCTGTTAGATACCAAGACTATGTGACGGAGTAATTCAATATGGACTTGTGGAAAATTTGGTTGATTTGTGTTTTCAGATTTACATGCCATTGTTTTAAGTTTGAAAGGTTTAGTTAAATTTGTGTATTCAGGCTTGCATACTCTTATTTCGAAGTCAAGTTGTAATACTTTTTTTGTGTTCGTGCATTTCAACTGCTACAAATTGGTTAAGATTAGTCATGTTGAACAGTGCCTAGTTACTGAATAGGCAGTAATTTTTCTTGATCATACTGAATTGATTGGCAGTGCCTTTATCAGAATACTTGTAGTAACCTTATAGTTTTGTTAGGCTATGTAGTTATTCAGTTTATTCAAACTATATAGTAATTACGGTTTTGTAAGCTCGATAGATATTGTAGATTTGCATTAGGCGTATATGTTGCAATGAGTAGGCTGCACTATGTTGACATTCCTCGATATGCGCTTGTATCTAACATATGGTATATTATAGTATTTTAGTTCTTTGATATATTTGTAGCCTGGTGAGGACACCAGATAGGTAGCGAGGGCCGAATGTTGTGCTTGACTAAGCTGTACTTGAGTCATAGATGCAATATAGCTTGATTAGTGAACTAGTTGGGCAAATTAGGAAGACGGAGCAGAGGAGAGAAAAAGAAGGACAGGGTACAGATTAGCAGAACGCCATGGCGAGGAAATTGGTTGCTTTATTTTGTTAAAAGCTCTTGTTCTTATAAAAGCAGTTTTAATAAATGCGTTTTTAAACAAAGTTAGAAGTTTGTCAGCTCTACAAACTGTAACAATAATAATAATAAATGCACAAAAAATTGTTGGGCAAAACTCATTCAAATCATTCAGATGCAAATACAAAGCTAGACAAGTTCTACCTTTAACACAGGTTAAGTTATCAAAGTTATTATTCACAGTAATGCTGACTGTCTCAAACAAGGTGCATATCTATCCATCATCTTGCATTTTACCGAAAAGAACATTCATGATAGAAAGTCACATACCAAGCACTTATAACAAATCAATCATGTAGAAACATGAGACAAAGACAAGCCTGGCATAACAAACAGCCTTTACAGTTTTCTAAATCCAACCTCCATACTTGATTTTATTTGGAAGGTAGACATCAGTAAGAAAGTTATCTGAAATGCTACATAGTGTTTGTATCTCTGCCTTCTGCCCCATAATCAGCATTACCTGCAACTAATGTAAGAAAATGCACTGGTATACTTGCACAGCATGTAGACCCAACATAAGCAATATGCAAATCTACAAAGTCCTATAGAAATGCACTGAGAAATTTTGGTTTAAATTGACATTTTTTTTAAGAATTTAGCAATAATGCCCACTAGAGAAAAATGTGTTTGAAATAGAGAGTGTTGTAGCTTTCTCTTGTCAACCTGCTTATTTGATTTCGTGTTGAATTCAGTTGTTTAGTGTAGAACAGTTTGATTCTAAACAATTTGAATTACACTGGCATAGCTACGTTTATCAACAGTTTGTTTGGACGTGAGAAATAATAACTGTCCTGAAACATCAAAACTTGCAATTTTCTGAGTAACTTAACAAATTGCATAACATTAAATGGTGGTATTCAGACAAGTAATGTAAAACAAAACTTTGCATAACTCTAAAAACTACATCATCTAAATAAATGCAAAGGCAAACAATTCACAGAATTTTACGTTTTACAAAAAAAAAACGAATGAAATTTACCTTAATCATGCAAACACTCATTTCAACTGGGTTTCAGTATAGTTTACTATGACTATGCTTGACTACAGCATGACAGCTATACTGTATGCACTCTTGACCTCAGCTCTTTGACCAACATGCACAATTTTCTCGCTAAGCATGTTTGTCCTAAAGGCGTTTCATAAAAGGCACAAATTTTGCTGACAACAAATTTTTGCAAATGCTTTAAAATGCGAGCAGGGCAAGCTTGAACTTCGCAGGAAGTGGCAACTAAAGAGAAGTCATGGTCTTGAGATGAGCATGCAAGTTGCACTCTCACATTTATGCCATTGTTTTATATAAGCATTCTTGAAAGAAGGTTGCCATACTGCTGGGCACAAAAACAGCAAGCTCAACAGCTTGACAGAAAACTGTACTATCTCAACCACTGGTGCTAGTAAGGAAAAACTGTGTCTGCTGACTCTGTTTGGTGTTCTAGCTCAAATGCTTGGACAAACATGAAAAGCAAAGCAACTAAATCACCCCACGCCCGGACCTACCTCAAGGATACACTTTCCAAATTTTAATAAGCCAAGTAAACCTAGTGTGCACACCTGGAAAGCTGCTACTGAGTAGTTTATAAAACGTGTGAGTTTTTGTAGTTAGTGATTAGAAAGTCATTTTCACAATGAATTTTTAACAAGCAGAAACCTGATGTAAACAACCTGTTGAAGCCAGTCTTTTGGATAGATATATATATTCAAATGTTTGCAAAATTTTATTTTTGTATGCCAAGTTATTGGGTTGTACATTTATTGTAATAGAAAACGTCTATTGAGGCATTCTGTTATATATATATATATATATATATATATATATATATATAAGTAATACATTATACTAACTAATATATAATATAACAAAATACCTTTATAGATGTTTTCTATTACAATAAATGTACAACCTAACAACTTGGCACGAAAGAATAACCAGAACAAAATCCAGGCATCCATGCTGCTAAATGCTCGAGTTGTCGCAAGGCTCAAAGCCAGGCTCAGCGAGTTCTTCACATTCACATTTTGTTTCTTTTAAACAATTTTGACATAAAAAGTTGTTAGCTCGTTCTAGAAATATTCATAAGGTATACCACACTGGCAGACAATCAAATGGTCAAACTTGTCATGTAACATGAATTTTTGATCACTCCTAGAACATACAATGTGGCTGTTCTAGGATATATTTGGCTTTATTTTCATAACTGACATTTGACATAAGTTTTGGACGATGTAAAATGTACTGCATCTTGTCTAGCCTTAACTTTTAATGTCCAACCTCAAACACATGTTAGTTTCCAGTTTATGAGATGAGTAATCCTTCGGCCAACCTTGGTGAAACTTTGGTGATCATTTATGTTGGGAGCCGTTTGGACCACTGCGCCAAGTAGACCAATTGGTCTACTTGGGCTGCCCAAGTAGGACACTAGAGACAGGTGAATTCAGTCGTTAAGTGTACTGACACCGTCCGTTGTGCTTGTTTATGTAATAATAATAATTAAAAACGTTAATACACGTTGAATAATTTATTATACATCTAATAAAATAAAAGAATTTTATTCTGAGCTGGTAGAACGGACAATATTAAATTTGGTTTCGATATTAATGTTGTTGAAGTGAAAAAACCCCACTTTTTTGCGAATTCAACATTTGTTTAAGGTACATCATTTTTGATTTTGTCTCACTTCACAAACAGGTGATCCGTTTCACTACCTCTTGGGCAAATAATTGTTTTCTTATAAGTAAACGTTCTAGCGATCTATGTGTCCTACATGGGCTAGCGAGCCATGTAGGACAGTGCCCTACATGTTACAATACTACTGATAATATTAAAACTAATTATCAATGCTTTTCTTAAATATTAAAAATTACTTTTTTGGTGTTGTGAAGGCTTAGCAGCATCTGTCTCATTTTTAAATTTGCAATTATTTCTGTAATAACTGTGTGCAGAATTTCTCTCTTTAAAGCATTAGATTCTAGGTTTAATGTTATGATTAAATCTAAAGGAGTTAATCATAATGATGAAATTATTGTAAGAAATGCATTTGTAAATTGCCAAGGAATATCCATTTCTAAAAGAAATTTTGTTTTATGCTTTATTATGTCATAACAATACTTATAAACAATGGTAATATAAACTGGAAACAAGTTTTGCCAGAGCAAGTTTCTCGACAAAAATCGCTAGTGTCCTACTTGGGCTGCCCATGTAGGACACTACTTTTAGCGCATCAAGTGGTCTACTTGGCGCAGTGGCCCAAACGGCTCCCAACAATTTATAATCATGCAAACATTATAGCCAAATTGTATGTAACACGATCATTCATTTGTTACATGAGCTATAAAAGGGCATAAACTCCATTGCATAATTTTCGTCATTAGCTTTCTGCCAGTTTTGATATTGGTGATTGAGTTTCCTAAATTTGGCTATAAATTACATATTTATTTTTTTCACGTACTGCAAACACACACATCCAGGTAAAGCCAGACTCGAAATTCACTTACTAGTCACACATTAACCCTGACCTGACATTTGACCTTTGATTTATAAACCAGGCAGTTCAATAGTAAGCAAATGATAGCCTCGCAGTCAAATTTGACAATACAGCCTCGTTTAATGACTCTAATGTGTTCCAACAAAATGCGACATTAAGAGAAACCTTGTTAAATGAAGCCAAGACTTCCACAGAACGTGATGCAAAAGAATTGAGATATGTTCCAGAGACAAAAGCAATACTGTGTAAATCATATAAGTTAAGAACGAGTACGCGAGAGCACCATGCAGGGGGTGGCACATGAGGGGTGACCAATTTATATCATTTTTTTCTAACATGAAGGGTGACCCCCCAAAACCATGTAACCAAGATATCAAATCGATCGGGCTACTATTGGCAAAGAAATGACCACATCAAGAAATTGACCTCAAAAGAGGCAAAAAATCGCTATTTTGGGGGGTTATTTTAACTTTTTCTCCTGTATAAACTATTACAGATGGGCCGATGTAAGTTGGTGGTACATAAATCCAGACATTGTCTTCTGATATCCTAACTTTTTCTGACATACTATCTTAATAGATTAAATTAGTTTTTATAGTCAGAAAAATATATAGTTTTCACCTGTTAAAGCTACTAGACTTGTAAATGCCATTTATCATTTACCATATGTAGCAAGACTTAAGATTCTGGGCCTTACAGCTCTGAAGTACAGACGCAAAAGACAAGATTTAATCCAAACATTTCGTGTCCTTGAAGGTATAGAAACCATCAACAGCGAAATATTTTTCCATCGACAGACATATATATAAACTATAATAAAGTGTTTTTATGTTCTCAATGTGAACGCTTCTTCTAAAATGCTCTTTAAAGATCAGTTCTACAGAAATGAAAATACAGTAGCATCATTTTGCTGCACTTGTAATCGTAATGATTTCTTGAACTTTGCCCCAAATAAAAATTTCCTGATATGTTTACCCACCTGTAGTTAATATTACTGCTTACAGAAGTTTGCACAGTGACCTTGAGGCTGCTAGGTATTTATAAATACGCTAATACAGTGTGCAGTGCCCAGTGCCTGGGAAAGTGAAACATTGTTTTTGTGTGTGCAAATCTGCGAAATGGCGCTTGCTCCTGAGGCGTCTCACAGCAACGATGGTAAGTGTTTAAAAAAATTAAAAAGTTTCTCCAGTTACCGATTTTCACCTTTTCATTTCTATGCATTGGTGACGATTGATTAACAAATTTTAACTCTATCAGTACATTTTTTCATAATTTTCTAAGCTCTGTTGCTGCCCTGCCATGCTTTCATCAAAGGACTTTAAGAATTAATTCATTACCACACAGCATCTTACAATATCACCTAAAATGTAGATAATTATTCAGGAAAGTAAATACAAATACAATATGGTCCAGATAGTGCAAGTAAAGAGTTCTTAGTAGCTAGGTTATACACGTGCAAATTACATTAAGCAATGATTTTGTTGCGTACAGTTTGAACCTAAAGTCATGTAGCTTGAGAGGCCAAACTGTAGGTGGCATCATAAAAAAAGGCTTAATACAATTTATTGAGATAATGATAAAATATATACATTGATGTTGGGGGAGTAATGAATGAATAATTAAATGGAGCAATAACTAAAAAAACCGTGATCATGATTATAAAGCGTTCAGTAACCTGTTGAACACAGTCGAGTTTTAATAAGATTACAGTGGAAACATTGTGCAATATTACTTTCACCACGCTGTAATGCAGTTTCTGTTTGCTGTGCAACACAAATTAGGTCTATTGGTCCTGTTATTGAATCGCTGAGCAAAAACTAACAATTCCATTTTAGGACATTTGTCAAATTCTTCCTGTAGAAGTGTCAATTTTTTTCCAATTTCATTTTTTGCAATACATTATAAGTAACAAGTTTGTTATTAATTTTACATAAACAATCTTTATTCTTATCGCACCTTGTTTATTTCAGAAATTCTCAAAACAAGATGCATTAATCCTCCATCACTGTGTAGACTTCATGAAATATCCAAGAGATATGGTTTAAACTGCAGTACAGAGGAGCTAGTTAGTTACAAAGGTTATAATAGATTTTGAATTTTTGATATTTAATTATGACAAATTGATAAAATTAACTGTTCATGCAGAAATTTTTATGTAATTGTTATTCGATGCCTTTCTGTTATATTTTTGTTTTTTGAAAAAAAATTAAGGCTCTCATAAATGTTTCAGAAAGTTTTGGGAATGTTTTAAATTCCTTTAGAAAAATAGCTGAGTTACCAGAGCCGAAATTGAAAGTGAAGTATCCCAGAACTCCTGGCTATCGACCAAAACCTGAAGATAACCCGTACAATGCTTGGTAATTATTTAAACAATTTTATCCTATTTTTGTACCTACTAACTTCTAGTTTAAAAAAGTTATACATTTGCGAAATATGTGGATAATAAGTTTGAGCAACAAAATGCCACACTAAAGTCAGTTTTGTTATTTTTTTGCACTGGCCTAGATTTTAGTCAGTGTTGTCACTGTGTGGCAGTTTTAATGCATTTTCAGTGCTTGGTTGCAAATACAGTGTTTAAAACCAAAGCAATAATTATTGCATTGTTGCAGACTTCCTTGTTGGTTGCATATGGCATACAGCTGGAGAGATGTGACATCACGTGGAGTGTTGTTCGCAAGCTATCATTGACAAAAATGACCTCACGAGTGCTGACAGTTTTTATATTATTATTCTTTGAGGAATTTTCCTTCACCACTAATAATTAAATGGAACAAAGCAAAGAAATTGATAAAAAGTTGCTCCTTTCAGGTATTGGAGATGTGACATTCAAGGAGCACCATCCGGAAAGCTCTCGGGAAAGACTGTGGCCATAAAGGATAGTATTATGGTAGCTGGGGTTCCAATGATGAATGGTTCTTTAGTTTTGGAAGGATTTGTTCCTGATATGGATGCTACTATAGTTACCAGAGTATTAGATGCTGGTAAATAACCTACAATCAACTTCGGATATAAGGGACACCTCGGGACCAGAAAAAACTGTCCCCCGCAGCTGAAGTTGAGTCAGACTGAGGGTGTATCTAGACCTGTGCTTTTACCCATATTGCAAACTGTACGTAGGAAGCTCCTTCAGCGATGCGAGATGTATGTGACCGAGGAAACCGAGCTGTTCGAAGGCCGAGTTTGCGAAAAATTGAGGTTAAAAATCTATCAATTTCGCTTTGATCATAGGGTCCCTTATATGCGAGGTAATTTACCTCGGTTTCTATTACGCGGACCTGAAAATATCGTCCCTTATAACCGAAAGTCCCTTATATCCGAGTACCTTATATACGAAGATCTTTACATAGGAAAAACGTTACCGAAAAATCTGGACCGGTGTTGGTGGTCCTTTATAAGCGAGTGTCCCTTATAAGCGAGTACCTTATACCCGAGGTTGGCTGTACTTTGCCCATTTGGTTTTGCATTTGCTTCTTTTACGGATAATGTTTGAAACCAGAAAGCTTATAATAATAATAATAATAATAATCTTTATTTAAAGTCAGCTTTTGGGTCAACAATTAACATTAGCTCAAAGAGCTATTATCGCCAACTGTAAATAACAACCTACAACTACATAACAGAGACTACTATTACCCCACTTTGCCCTAAATACCACGCGTCAGGCAGGGCAACAGCAGGTACCATTTTTAAAGTCTTTGGTTTGACCCGGCCGCTGGTTCGAACTCACGACCTCTCAGACGGAAAGCAGACGCGTTACCACTAGACTAAACCGTCTGGTCAAAAAGTTTGTTACGTAAGCCACGTCTCGTGTAATGAACTGGCTAAATACGAAGAAAATATTCGAAGTTTACGTTATTTCGAGGAATGTACAGATTTAAATAAGGTATTTATGTCATTTGGCATGGCAGTTTTACTTATGTGAATGTAAATGTACGAGTTTCCCAACACGTACAGTTTATTTTGGATTATCAATGAGGTGCGTTTTGTTAAATCTGGATCATAAATTTGTTATTTTTCAAATTCAAAAATTTTTAATTAATGTATTGCAATTGTCAGGACAATTTATCTTGCTTTTTTACCTTTTTTTCTTTCTTTTTGCTATTCACATGTATATTCATAGACTCTTTATAGATATATGTTACAACTTCCATAAAACAAACAGTTGATAACTATTGCTTCTCTTAAGGTTACTGGTTTAAATTTCATCTCACAATGTTTAGCTATGCATATCTGATAACCGTGATTAAAGTTAAATTTTTTCTTGCAAATGTTGTTTTTCTGAACATTAAAATATTCTCTTTGATCTGATTTTGTGTTTTGGATCATATATAATCATGTTTAATGTTTGGCTATATTTAGGAACAACTGGTTTTTGGTTTTTTGCTTTTTTTGCTATTGTTGTATTTTTGTTTTTTGTATTTATGGACGTTTATGTATTTTTTAATAGTTGTGTTCTGCTTTCATTAGCGTCTCTTTGTTTACTTGTCTTTCTGAGAAAGGTGGTTGACTCGCTAACCTTTGGTTTTTCGCCACCCTTTCTCCCATGTTCATTTGTATTTTTGTATGTTTTATTTTTAAATTAATGTAAATATATGGAGAAAAATAAAAAATTACTTACTTGCATTATAAATGTGCATAAAATTTACATTTTCAAATTCCAAGTGTTAAAACTAGACTAGAATTGACAAGACACAGTTCTAGACGTTAGTAGCTTCCTTTCTGTTAATGCTGTTTTCCTGTTTGTTTACTAAATATCGACAGTTTGCTCGGGCACCTTTTTTATTTTTGGAGTGTATAAATTAATTTTAAGTAAGCAAGCAATTTACAGTCATTATATTATAATACATATAATGAAATTTGTGTAGCTTTGTGTACTACAACAAAAGAAAATTAAGACAGATAAATTCAATCAGTTGTCTACTCATTGCTAATAAACTATATACGGTGATGGAGAGAATAATGCAAATTTACGGAAATTTACCGTTAATACTGCAACAGGATAGAAAGAATTTAGTCCTTGTCGTTTTAGCATTAATTAAACAGTGTCTATGGCCAGAGAGGAGCATTACAAATACTTTGTTACCGGGATGCCATTATTGATAACTTGTTGTCCTTGCGACCCTCGTTTCGTTCAATTAAGCCATAGGTCACTGTTCAATTTTTAAAGTGGATTTAACAATCCGATCAAGAGCATAGCGATCTTCCTGCATGGTAGCGCCATATCAAACACTGAGGGTTGTTGTTAAGAAGACTTTCAATTGCTGCCCGGGAAAAATTCGCACAGCAGGAGGAGTGTTAATTGATTTAAGTTTTCTTAAAAAGTACAGATGCTGGCAGGCCTTTTTTACACAACAGAGCATGTTTACTTGCCATTTAAGAATATTTTTATTCCCAGAAATTTGAAACTTCAACAATTTCTACGGCTTTTGTTTGATACAGGTTTACATATTTTAAGTATTTATTTTGATTATTAGGTGGTCACATCATTGGCAAAGCTACTTGTGAAGACCTGTGTTTTAGTGGATGCAGTCACACCTCTGCTACTGGTCCAGTGAGAAATCCGCATAATGAGGCGCATTGCATAGGTGGTTCAAGCACAGGCTGTGCAGCATTGGTAATGTGCTCTGTAGTAGTATCTGCCTTTTCATTCGAATGTTCAAATTCGATTCAAATGAGTTTTTTTTAGTTCGAATTCGATTCAAACCTAAAGTCATAGATTCAAATAATTCAGCATTTCAGCCACGTATGCTCTTTATCATTAAAATCTTTGAAACAGCATACAAAGCCTATTTAGCTGCATTTTCTGTTCAAAATTTTTAACAAATTAATAGTGGTTTTACTGCAGAACAAAATCAAACAATATGCATGAGTTTTTAAGACGACTGTTTACTAGTGGTTCAATAACTTTTTCAAAAATCTTTCAAACTCAATTCGAATTCGATTCGGATTCCAAATACTGAAATTCGGTTAGATTAGAATTCGTTTTCTGGTAGGGAGGGGAATGCTCACCCCTAATAGTAAGGAGAATCAACCACAACAGATTTGTTTGTTTCATCCAATTTGTTGATGACATGGGTTTTTGAATAAATTCTCTATTGCTTTCTTTGCACGCTGAGGTTGTTTTCAGTACTGGACACTGTTTGTGTTAGCTTATCATGGTTTCTTCAAAAATTGTTTACATAGTAAAAAAATCAATTTTTTGTCGTTCTGGAATTTTGCTATCAGAATGCTTTTTTTTCAATGTTGTTGATTACAAATATTTTTAAATAATATTTGAAATTTTGAAAACACTTTGTAAGCACCTAACTGTGTCAGAGTTGGTAGCAGTTTAACGTTTGAACATTGTAGGTTATATATATATATATATATATAGATAACAGACTACTACATTTAACATACTGCTACATTGCAGTTAACTGCTGGAAAAGTTGATTTGGCAATTGGTGGCGATCAGGGAGGCTCGGTTCGTAATCCTGCTGGTTGGGGTGGTATTGTCGGTCTCAAACCTACATTTGGTTTGGTGCCGTACACAGGAACAGCTAGTATGGAGTATCGATTGGATCATCTAGGTCCGATGGCTTGTACTGTCTACGACTGTGCATTGTTGTTAGAAGTTATAGCTGGATATGATCCACTGGATGACAGAACTCACAAACACGTGGAAATTCCAAATTATACAGAAATGGTAGGTTTATTTAAAATTATCAGGACTGTGCAGTTTTGTATATGACCTTTTTGTTCTGGGCAAAATTAAGTTTCATGCTTAATTGGGGATACAGCAAAGTTCTGAAGTTATGCAGAGGAAGCACGTAAACGTCACATCTAACCATTTTAATTTATTTCGCATTTTTATTTTGTATTTAAAATTAAAACAAGTGAACCATAAAGGTAAAACGTTGTTGAAAAGGTACCACTTTTGAAAAACGCAGTTGCAAGAGTGGGTAAGCGGACCTTTGGTCATGATGAAAAGAGTCTGCATTTAGAAGCTAGGGTAGATTAGTAGGGTCTATATAGTATGAGACGGCACATAGACACTTTATGGTTTTCCATACTTTCTGTACAGTTAATAGGAGAAAAGAAAGCATTACCGAAATGGCAAGACTAGCTTTGTTCAAATACACAAATTTGACCAAAGGTTTTTGGAATGAAAGTGTGTTCTATGGCAGTGCTGTGTGTTGTTAGTTTGTAGACTATAAAATTTTGCATTTGAATGATAGGCTCTCGGCTTCTGTTTGCAGAGACTTGAAAACTTTTATGCCACCGTAGTGCATCATAGTAATTTTACCCATTCCATAATATTTCTAGAATCTCGTTTACTGATGATATTCAAGAGTTTGCTTAGTTTAAAAATTTCCTCTGGTTAAACGAATTTCCATGTAGTTATGCAGAAATTCTAGATCTTAATTAATAAACATTGCATTATCTTTCATTAATAGAAATTTAGCTTACAGGTGATGTACAAGGTATAAAAGTGGGAGTTTTGATGGAAGGATTCCTAAATTGTGACAAGCAAATAGAACAGGTGGTTCATGCTGTTGTTTATGCGACAAAGGAGCTTGGAGCTGTTGTAGAAGAGGTTTTTATACCTGAGCATGCTTATGGTACTTTTTTAATTCATGTTTATTATTTATGAGAATTTTTGTGTATAAATAACAATATTTTAGTCAAATAGATGTTTCAAATTACGAATTTAGAATTGCATCTTGAGAATAGTAGAAGCAAAAGCAGCACCATTATTGTAATTTCAGCGATTGTGCCATTTTGCGAAGGATTATGTTTTCGTGCCTGATGCTATGTAAGCAGTACATGTTATTGGAGTAATTTTAATTTTTTAGCTTTAAAGGTACATGGGCCACTGGCTTTACAAGGTCTTACTGAATGGATGATTCAAATGCAAGGTAATTCCAGGTTACTTTTTGCCTGTATGCAATTTTCATAAAAGAAGTTTTCTCACAAATGGTGCAATTGCTCTAAGATTTTGCTTATATATTATGATGCAAATGTTGGACATTTTCTGTTTGGATTATTGAAAATCAGTTCTCTGATGGTCACCACGCAATTGTAAACAAATGTTGTGTGCAATTGCTTCAAACCCTGTTTTTTTCATCATGGAAGAAGCCAGACTCCTGTCTACTCAGTTTTCTTTTTTCGACAAGTGTGCGCAGAATTAAAAAGTATAAGGAATTTTGCATTTTCGTTCCAAGTAGCAATAAAATGTTTGCTCAGTTCTAATTTGTTGTAATAACTTTTGCATCTTCAGTAGAAACATTACTAATTTCACAGAACAATGAAAATGTAGTAGAACTAATTAACTTTAGACCAGTGGGTTGTATTTCGGCTCATTGCTCACAGTCTAGTATTTAAAACTAAGATGCTAATGCAAACTAGAAGCAAGAATATATCATTTGTACAAAAGCAATCTACAATTGTTCCCTTACATAACAACAATAAACTGTTTGAGGGCAGTTTTTTACCAAATTGTCAATGTATAAAACTATTTTTATACAATTCGGAATCCTTTAAGTCGGAATCCAGAATTCAGCAGTGTGTGCCATTCAAATTGGAGACTGCAACCTTGTTCATTATCAAGGCTTATGCATCTAGGTTGAGCCACTGAACCAGCAGTAGTATATCACTATTACTCTATATGTATACATCTTTTCTCTACGAGGTAATCACCCATAATTAGCACTGCGAATGAAGCCACCCAGGGCAAATCATCTAAGTGGTTCACACATGTACTTACTGACCAGTCTCGGGGTGCCATTCTCAATTTCGGTTGCTAAGACAACACACTACACATTTTTGTACCTAAACTGTAAATGATCGGCATGTAAATAATTACCACATGATTTACCGGCATAATATCATCCATTGTGTTCCAGGAGGTGGCATTGGACACAGAGGCTATTACCCAACTTCTCTGGGGACAGTTATGCGGAAGAGCTACAGTACCCTATCACCCTATTTATCTCACCCCATGAAGCTGATGATCTTGGCAGCGGAGCATGTGCGAGAGGAATTGGGTTTTCAGCTTTACTGTAAAGGACAAAACATTTTGCGTGAAATCACTGAGCAGTACAACAAGGCTCTTGAGAAATACAATGTCCTTGTGATGCCTACCACAACATACTTACCACCAAAAATACCAAAAGAAGATGCATCTATTTCTGGTATGTAAACCGTAATCAGGTTGTTGGTTACTAACTTACTATGGATCAATAATTACAACTATCAAACATTTATGCAAATTGTTAGTATAAAGTCATGTTTTTACATCACTTGCTAACTGCATGTTCGGACTAGCAAATTTTGTCGCCAAATAACTTGCAAGCATGTTCAAATTAGAGAGCAAAACTTGCTGCGAGTTACTCTCTGACAGTAAGCGCTAGCTGACACTCACGTCTTTATTCGCTGCGAGAAGTGTCAAGAGTAGCTCGCCTTGGCGTTAGGCTCGTAAGAAATCAACTCGCACCAACTGTCAGAGAGTTTGAAATAACTTGTGGTAGTAACTCGTTCACACTCGCGCGTCTGCTGCCAGAAAGGAAACTCTCACTAGAAAACTTGCTAGTTTGAATGCGCCGATATTGTTGTGTTTCGTTTCTCTCGGAAGGCTCATAGAGAAAACCAGAAAGCACTTCGTCAAATTAAACTAGTTTATTAAGCGAGAATTCTACAAGACAAAAGTATGAAGGAACGCGATATGTTTACGGTAAACGTGAAAATCTGGAAAACGTTTGAGTGTATCTGAAAATATAGTGTACAAGAGAACGTGTAAGTGTGAGTCCGTGCAAATCCATGTGTGTTCTTCAGCGGCCAGCTTCCCCTTATATAACGTGTCAGGGAATATTCTAGAAGTTTCTTTCTAGAACATTCTACAAGGTAAGACGATTATTCTAATGGAACATTCTACAATGTTCTATTTTATTCTAATAGTTGCCAGCGATCTCCACAACAGTTATAGACTTCGAAAAGAAGATTAAAAATTGAGTAATATCTTTGCAGAACACATACGCAATGCCTTTGATGTGAGGATCAACACCGCCATCTTTAACTCCACCGGGCATCCAGCTCTATCGGTTCCAGCAGGATTATCAGAACCAGACAAACTTCCTTTTGGACTCATGATAGTCGGCAGACATTTTGATGAAGTCACTGTGTTAAATTATGCCTATGCCGTGGAGCAACTGGGAGATAAAAAATAGTTTTTTAATCAGTGTGCACTAGTTCGTAACATTATTAGTTATATTATTAAATTATTTTGCTTGTTATAATTTTTATTGAGATAAGGGTAACTACTCAACTGTTGAAATGCACTGATTTTTTTCTTAATGAGGCGGTGTCTTAGCGACAGTAAAACAAAAACGAGAACTTTTCCTTCTGTCATAACGCTAGATTTATTCTTTTTTCGAAAGCGCAATATACATTTTTCTGTTCCATATCAACTCATCAAGTAACTTCCTATTTTAACTAGGTTAACTCCTCGAACCAGTTCCTACAGCTATACGTAAATTAATTCACATTGGCTTCTTTACGGCGGGTGAATCGTGACGCCCAAACTTCACGACAGGCGGCATATTAACTTGTTTGGTGTCTTTTAAATTATGGGCTGGTACATTATGTACAAAAATTATGTGGGCTGCCTGCACTGTTGTCGGTGACGTTGGTGCTGTCTTCCACATCAGGAAGTGGTTGTGCGAGGGAATGCTTTTCTTCTTAGTTTGACTGTCTGTCTCTGTTTCCGTTTTTCGTTGATCCGAAATTACTTAGCGATCCAATGTGTGAAAGTTGCATTTATTCTTTTGTACAATATTCTGAGAAGTATGTATTTTTTCTGGCTCTGATAATTCTTACTAGGAGGATCATGTTTAGTCTAGAAGTTTACAAACTACTGTTCTATATCAAATTGTTTTGTAAATTTAGGGATAAACACTCCTTATTTATAGTAGTGTTCTTATTTACCTAAATATTGCAATATTTACTTAGTATGTGTCATAATGCATTGTTATGCATTTCAATCTGAACCATGCCAAATCTTTTGACATGCATTTCAATCTGAACCATGCTAAATCTTTTGACATGCATTTCAATCTGAACTATGCTAAATCTTTTGACATGCATTCCAATCGGAACCATGCTAAATCTTTTGACATGCATTTCAATCTGAACCATGCCAAATCTTTTGACATGTATTTCAATCTGAACCATGATAAATCTTTTGACATGCATTTTAATCTGAACCATGATAAATCTTTTGACATGCATTTCAATCTGAACCATGATAAATCTTTTGACATGCATTTCAATCTGAACCATGCTAAATCTTTTGACATGCATTTTAATCTGAACCATGCTAAATCTTTTGACATGCATTTCAATCTAAGCCATGCTAAATCTTTTGACATGCATTTCAATCTAAGCCATGGTAAATGTTTTGACATGCATTTCAATCTGAACCATGCTAAATCTTTTGACATGCATTTCAATCTGAACCATGCTAAATCCTTTGACATGCATTTTAATCTGAACCATGCTAAATCTTTTGACATGCATTTCAAGCTAAACCATGCAAAATCTGCTGACACGTATTTCAATTCTAAACCATGCTAAATCTTTTGACATGCGTTTCCATCTAAACCATGCTAAATCTTTTGACATGCATTTCCATCTAAACCATGCTAAATCTTTTGACATGCATTTCAATTCTAAACCATGCTAAATCTTTTGACATGCATTTCAATTCTAAACCATGCTAAATCTTTTGACATGCATTTCAATCTGAACCATGCCAAATCTTTTGACATGTATTTCAATCTGAACCATGATAAATCTTTTGACATGCATTTCAATCTGAACCATGCTAAATCTTTTGACATGCATTTTAATCTGAACCATGCTAGACCTTTTGAGATTACTGTGCATCTTATTCAGAGACTGTACGTTTTACTGGTCATCATGGAATTTGTGTACAAATCAATAACAATCTTGTTGACAGTACAAAGATTGTACCAAAGCCATATGAGCATATGCAGAGACTTGATACTAGTCTTTGAGGCCTGTGTTTGAAGTAATGGAGTTTTGCTAAACTGTGTCTGTGAAGACATGTTTTATTCAGAAGACCCCTGTGCTCAAAGCAGTAGTGAGTAAATGTTATAAAATGTTTTAAAATTTTTTCTTATAATATTGTATGTAGAAAAAGTTGTCACCTTCTCTTTGTTTGATCAGATTTTGGCCTTGATAGAAAAATTTTGCAAAACGCAAGTGTGTGTCACAATTTCGTTATAACTAAGCAAAGACAAACTGCTGAAATGCTAATTTCTATAGGCAGTCATCATTGGTGGCTATCTGATTCCTACTCAGTCCACTTGATTTCTTTCCTCTTTAGTTTTTTCTCGCAAGAAAAAGAATAATATTTTTAAGTAAATTAAGTAAATAATTATAATAATAATAATAATACAGTGTTCCCTCACTTATCGCGGGTGGTCCGTTCTAGGCCCACCCGCGATAAGTAAATTTCCGCGAAGTAGGAACGTTATACTTATTTTAGTAGTTATACATTATTTTAAGTTTTTATAAACCCTCCCCACACTCTTATACATAACCCTTTCCTATTCCCTTAATAACTTTTCTCATACTGCACATGGACCTTTTAAAAAACTTTACTTAAATGGTCATAAGAATGTCTTAAACTCTTAAACCTAGATACGTAATTTTGACGGAGTGCCACAAAAACCTGCGAAACAGCAAAAATACCGCGATAAATATTTTACATTAATATTTTTGAAAACCCGCGAAACAGCGAGTCTGCGATAAACGAACCGCGAAGTAGCAAGGGAACACTGTAATAATAATAATAATAATAATAAAGACCAAGTTTTTTATTGTTATAGGATTGTTGAAAGCGCGAGGAATCAATGCTCCACGTTTTGATCGTATAGCTACTATATCGGAGAAATATGGATTAAACTGCAGTGAAGAAGAGTTGAAGGGTTACAAAGGTACAGAACATTAAATTTTGGCATTGCATATCTTGAAAGATTTCTGCGTAGGAATATGCGTTCACGCATGCTCTATGGTACTATAAGTACAACGTCGAAGCCGATACGGCTAAATCAGTGCGAGTCAGATGTTCATGAAACCATCTCTTATCCACGACTTGAACCTTCTTGCGTATCCAAGCATCCGTCTTTCTTCATCGAGTTTTTCGGCACAGTTGTTGACTAGGGATCTCCATGCAGGACGGTCGTGAGCTGCGAAAGGCAGCTTGTCCAACATTCCACCTTTCCTCAGAGAGAACTTCACCTTGTCCTTGAAGCGAAGGAGAGGACGACCAACATATGGTACTATAACTTAAATTTTAATTGCTGTAAGGCCAGGCACCATGTGCATTATTGCATGCTCTATGCCACACTTCTCGAATTGAACGAAGAAGGAATGTATTATGCAAATGTAGCACGATAATTTAATACCATAGCCCTTCAAGACTGCTATTTTTAGGAAACGAAACATTCGAAGTGTATTGTGTCACGGGTCGGGTACGTATTGTTGCATCGTTGTTTGAAAACCACATTCTGTAATTTTTTGTTTACTTGAGTTTTTAATATTATCTTACCCCGTACCTTGTGTGCTGGTTGCAGTCACAGTAGAATTATTTGAAAGCTTCTGATAGCAGATTTTAATTATTTTTTTCATTTTGTAGAGTGTGCTGATGGATTGCTTGACTGTTTTCAAACCATAGCTAATCTGACAGAGCCCATACCTCGAGTGAAGTATCCACGGACACCTGGCTATAGGCCTAAGCCAGAAGATAACCCGTACAATGCTTGGTAAGAGTATTTCAAACGCTTACTTGGGTTTCAATAACTCTTTTATCGGTAAATTGCCTCCCTGGCTAGAAGAAGTAAAGCTAATATAAATCACTGCTGATATTTGGATACTAGGTTAAGTGTGACACATATGGCTAGTCTAGTGTCTTAAAGGATTACTTTGATTCTGAGATAGGTTTCAGTCCAGCCACACACGTCTGTACGGAGCAGAAACTTTGCCAAGTGCTGGATCTCAGCATGTCGAGTGCCAAATTAAATGATAATTATGGCTTCAAGACGTAGTGTAGTGCTGAACTTAACATATAATTTTTCGTAACCTATATACCTGTTAGATTATATTTCATATTACGCTTCAAATAATTGATTTGGATAATTTTAGAATAATTGAGGTTTTATTATCTATGAAACTAGACAATTGTAACTTGTGAACTTAATAAATATAATTTCATATCAGTCAGTATCGCCTCATTGTTTGTATTCTTTCTGAAATACAGTTATAAATAAAATCAGCTTGAATTTGGAGATGTTTTTTTATTCTGCACCCTTTTAACCCAGGCATGAGAAATTTATTTTCTGCTACAATACGTTCTGCGTTTCAATTCACTTACTTTCAGGGCATGGAAGTGTGATATTGCGGGAGCATCAACTGGGAAACTTTTAGGAAAGACAGTAGTGATCAAAGACAGCGTTATGGTAGCTGGAGTTCCAATGAGGAATGGTTCTCAACTGTTAGAAGGCTATGTTCCTGATCTTGATGCTACAGTTGTGACAAGGATTTTAGATGCTGGTATCTGAACTCTAATATTTAGAAAGTCTCTTTCGTATCTCACTTGTTTTGTGTTGCCTTGATTTTGTGAGCTTGTTGTTAATTTTATAATTGTTGACAATTGTATGTATTGCATGATAGGAATTCATAGAACAAATTTTAGTGTTGATGTAAGTAATTTTTTCAAGTTAATTATACAGTCAAACCTTTATACTGCCTACTTTGAGATTCCAGAAAAAAGTTGGCATTAAGTGAGTTTGGCATTATAACTAGGTGCATTAATATATACTTGTCTATGTCAACATAGGCATTTTGTTTTGCCAAAAATGTGGGCATTAAGCAAGGTTGGCAATATAATAAAGGGGGCATTATAATGAGGTGCATTAATACATACTTGTCTATGTCAATATAGACATTTTGTTTTGCCAAAAATGTGGGAATTAAGCAAGGTTGGCAATATAATAAAGGGGGCATTATAATGAGGTGCATTAATACATACTTGTCTATGTCAATATAGACATTTTGTTTTGCCAAAAATGTGGGCATTAAGCGAGGTTGGCAATATAATAAAGGGGGCATTATAATGAGGTGCATTAATACATACTTGTCTATGTCAATATAGACATTTTGTTTTGCCAAAAATGTGGGCATTAAGCGAGGTTGGCAATATAATAAAGGGGGCATTATAATGAGGTGCATTAATACATACTTTCTACTTGTCTATGTCAATATAGACATTTTGTTTTGCCAAAAATGTGGGCATTAAGCGAGGTTGGCAATATAATAAAGGGGGCATTATAATGAGGTGCATTAATACATACTTGTCTATGTCAACATAGACATTTTGTTTTGCCAAAAATGTGGGCATTAAGCGAGGTTGGCAATATAATAAAGGGGGCATTATAATGAGGTGCATTAATACATACTTTCTACTTGTCTATGTCAATATAGACATTTTGTTTTGCCAAAAATGTGGGCATTAAGCAAGGTTGGCAATATAATAAAGGGGGCATTATAATGAGGTGCAGTAATACATACTTGTCTATGTCAACATAGACATTTTGTTTTGCCAAAAATGTGGGCATTAAGCAAGGTTGGCAATATAATAAAAGGGGCATTATAATGAGGTGCATTAATACATACTTGTCTATGTCAATATAAGCGTTTTGTTTTGCCAAAAATGTGGGAATTAAGCAAGGTTGGCAATATAATAAAGGGGGCATTATAATGAGGTGCATTAATACATACTTGTCTATGTCAATATAAGCGTTTTGTTTTGCCAAAAATGTGGGCATTAAGCGAGGTTGGCATTATAATAAAGGGGGCATTATAATGAGGTGCATTAATACATACTTGTCTATGTCAATATAAGCATTTTGTTTTGCCAAAAATGTGGGCATTAAGCGAGGTTGGCAATATAATAAAGGGGGCATTATAATGAGGTGCATTAATACATACTTGTCTATGTCAATATAAGCATTTTGTTTTGCCAAAAATGTGGGCATTAAGCAAGGTTGGCATTATAATCAAGGGGGTGTTATAATGAGGTTTTTGACTGTACTGATCAATATATTCATGTATACACTTAAATTTGAAAATTTATTGGCTACAATGAACTCGCATCTTAAAGCTTCAGTGTGCTAGATCAATAACTGACTGAACTATCTTTATAGATCAATAACTGACTGAACTATCTTTATAGTGTGTACCATGATTTCTGTGATTCTATGGCATTTTAAAAAATGTATTTATTCTAGAAATATTTTTAGTTTCATTGTCTTTTCTTTGCTACAAACATTAGCGAATAAAAAATTCCTTATGGTATGTCACAGCCAATTCACTTTTTGCTCACGTAGCATCTTATTGCTCAAAATAATTTTATAGTTTTTGTAGATGTTTTTACAAGTGAAGGATACAGTGAAGCAGTCACCTTTGGTGCATGCTGAATGACCAAATTTAATCAACATCGAGGCTAGTGATTGAACAGATGGATGACCCCTTGGCTTAATACTTGTTTTGAGGGTGTCACTTACCATACCGATTCTGGCTCTCTACCTTACTGAAAAAATATGTTCACATCCAAACATTGGTGAGACCTCTGGCGGTTCAGTGGCTAATCTTGAATTGTTTTCCTTAATGATAAACTTGATACCAGTCCTGCCACAACCATCCATATTAAATAGCCCATGACAATGGCTGAATTATGTAATAAAATCTAGCTTTTTCGCTATTTTTTTGCTTCAGGAGGACGAATTGTAGGGAAGTCATCATGTGAGAATCTATGCCTCAGTGGAAGCAGCGTTACCTCTTGTACAGGACCTGTGAGGAATCCTTACAATGAGAAACATATAGCAGGAGCATCAAGCTCTGGATCTGCTGTGCTCGTATGTATGTTAATTAATAAATTGCTGCTTCACTGATTTCACAGAATGGCGTTTTAGTAAAGCAAATTTACAGAATAACAGCATACGTGCTGTTCATTTCTAATCAAGCTAGCGTGTGTGTGTTGTAGTACATGTTTGTTCTGTGAATATGGGTGAAGACCTCAAAAGCTAGGCTCCTCTCTTCTTCCCACAACATTCATTACTTTTGAATATTGTGGATTAAGATTTTTTATATTTTGAAAATAAGTGATGTGTTGTGAAAATTAAACTGTTTAATCTAATCTAATCTGGTAATTATCCGGTTTTGTATCTTTGACTCTTAGATATCAAAGATATCAAATGTTTTCTTATTCATGTTACAATTCTTTTTTTCCATTTTTTATTATTAATTGAAACCTTACAGCAGTGTCATATGCTTGTTCACAATTGTTTTTTTTGAACTGTTAATTGGTTGCTTTGTTTGCAGCTTTATGGAGGTGAGGTAGACTTAGCCATTGGCACTGACCAGGGAGGTTCAATTTGGTGTCCAGCATGCTGTAGTGGCTGTATAGGACTGAAGCCTACATTTGGACTTGTGCCATATACTGGTGCAGCTAGTATATTATATGACTTGGACTATGTTGGACCAATGGCACAGAGTGTCCAGGACTGTGTTGTTGTTGGAAGTGATAGCGGGGTATGATCCACTTGATGGTAGAATGCGCAAAGGTGTGAAAGTCCCAAGCTATACTGAGCAAGTAAGTTGTAAATACATTTTTCTGGTAAATATTCATTGGTTTGGAAATTTAGAAGTTTGCACAAATAATACCATAATATGATAATTGAAATGGCCTATTCATGGGCTGCAGGGCAGCTGCTTTGAATGATAATTTTTCGTAGTTACATTTAACATTGAAAAAGATCAAGGCTTTTCTTTTTTCTTTTGTTTCACTACTATGTATACAGGCTCTTCATTTCAAATAGAAAATTAGTGGCAATAACAAATGAAAGAAGTATGTGCACACTAAACTTAGCTGTAGAGTAATGCAAAACTTCATAATAAATATATGCAATTTTAAAATGCTGTAAAATTATTTATTTGAATAGTTTCCTTAACAATTTTAGCTTACAGGTGGTATAGGGAAATTATTAAAAGGCGTAAAGATTGGAATCGTGGACGAAGGCTTCATAAACGCCAATAAAGAAGTTGAACAAGCAGTGGTTGATGCTGTCATGGCAACAAAAATAGGTGGTGCCACTGTTGACAGGATTTCTGTCCCTCAACATGCTGATGGTAATCAGAATGTATTAGTAATTATTTTTGTTTAATGTTCAACTCACCCTGAGCTGAAATCCCGTACTTATTAACTGGACCTAATGTAGATGGGTTGTGGTAGGTCCTGAACGTAGGTCATTATGAAGAATCCAAATGTCAAATAGTGCAGTTTGAATGTACATGCGTCTTTTTTCTTAATGAGAGAAATGACCAGAGGCTGTATGCCGTGTATAGGTCAAATTTAATCACCTAGAACCATCTGTTTACTAGTATCCAGGCTAAACACAGTGTAACCATAGTGACCAAGCATGCACCCAGACATTTACCCGTTCCCTAGACCCAACTGTATATAGTTTACACTTTATATGCATTTATTATTCTGATGTCAAAATAACGATAGATTTGTTTTGCAAATTACAAGCAACAGGTGATGCACAATACACACAAAATGTGCAACAGATTTGAAAAGAAAATCAAAGATATGAAATCCTTTCTCAAGTTTGTACTGCGTCCAATTGATGTGCGCAACTACGGTGCTGAATATCAGTTTGTATTGACTGCTCACATGGCCAATTTAGAAACCTTCAGAGACGTGCTGTGCTTTGCGTACTGTCACATGGGACGTGTTCTACTCAAAAGGAAATTTTTATATGTATTTGCTGCTGTCAACTTAGTAGTGATATGTAGGGTCTGCTTGCCGTAGTCTGATTCTGTACTTATCTTTCCTTTTTAGCTGCTGAACTTTGTGTGTCTTTACTACAGCATGGCGAAGGTGAAGCGATGTTCAGGTTACAAGGTACAAATTTGTAGTTTTTAATTTATACCTATTTCTCTTACCAATTTCAGAGGAACTATATAAATAAACACTCTAGTTAATAGACTCTTGAGTAAAAAATTTCTCTTTTCAGCAACTAGTGTTGGATTTAGGTTGTATAACGCCTCTTCACTGGACGGTGCTTTTCACAAAGGATTCAAAACAAATGCCGGATACTTGTCCCATACTGCCAAGTTTCCGCTGTTAGCATCAGCGTATGTGCGTGCAGAGTTTGGACTTCACTTCTTCTGCAAGGGAAAGAACATTATGAATGAGATAACAAAGATGAAGTGCTGGAGAAGTATGAAGTCATCGTCATGCCAACGATTAATCACTTGCCTCCAAAGATACCAACTGAAGATGTTTCTATCTCAGGTATCGTTTACATTGTTGCCTTGTCAATTTATGATTTCTGTTTGTTGTCTGTATATAAAAAAGGAAGTGTATAATGTTAGGGATCAGTGGCAGCTCGTAGCTAAAATTACTGGGGTGCTGATGCAGAAAATTTTTAGCCATTGTTTAAATACTGTGTAAAATGAATCAAACACATGTAATTTTAATGTTCTAATCTTAATTGTAATTTTAAATAAACAAACATTCAAAAGCTTATGCATAAACTTTATAAAATACTAAACAAAAAACTTTTTTGCTAACTAATAACCTAAATTATCGCAGTCCGAGCTTGATCTATTCACAGTAAGCATGTGATAACTGACAAGAAACTGTGCTGGCGCGCACTGTGCTGGGCTGTGAAGCAAACAGTACTAACCTCGCGTGCTTTGGTTCCATACAAGTATAAAGAAAGAACTAAAGAAAAAAGACTTATATTGAATATTATCGAGAATATGGAGTGAAAATAGATGGTATTGCAGTTCCACAGTACTTATACACTAGTCACCACTGTTAGGGATGTTAAATGATACAAATCTGGCTAAATAATAATGGTACAATACTTTTTCGTAACAATACGATATTGATAATCTGGTTTTTAAGCTACAATAAATTATTTCGAACAATAAATTCAATATTGAACATGTAGTTAGTTATTAGCAAGGTGTGTCAGGATAATGCAACAACGTGTTCTTGTAGATTATTTCTGGATTAACGTATAAATGACAAATTTCCTTCTTTCTTTAGTAATATGTGACCTGCGACAGATAAATGTATTACGCATATAGATCTATTACTACATTTGTTTATATGTATGCTGCATTGCCTGTGCAAAACTAGGAGAGTGTCTCTAAAAATACCACACTTGGCATTCGTGTGCTATTATACTGACTGAAGACAGCCGCTATTGCTGGAAGAAAATACAAAATTTTTCAAACAACCTTACAAATAAATGACTTTAAATTTTTTTGCTTAATTCCAATGCATAAATGAAAAAGCAAAGTGAATG
Source organism: Tubiluchus corallicola (assembly GCA_030141605.1). Classification (NCBI taxonomy): domain Eukaryota; kingdom Metazoa; phylum Priapulida; class Priapulimorpha; order Priapulimorphida; family Tubiluchidae; genus Tubiluchus; species Tubiluchus corallicola. Next base: position 186,239 of record JAQGDQ010000359.1, on the reverse strand, counting down.
GATTTATAAATAAGCACCAAATTCGATACGGCAGTATATTCCTAGAATAACATGAATACGATAATTACAGTAATAATTGCTGATGCAATAATTATCAAAACGTATCACTATTGTTAACATCTTTATATTTAGTTTCAAAAACTAAATCAGTGCACAGTGAAATGTCTGTACGCAGTTCTTTATTATTAAGAATTATTAATCTTTAACACAGAGAACATTACAATAAATGTCAATGCCAGAAACATGTTAGAAAATTGTGCATTCCATTTGTACAGTGAATGGCAAGTAAAACAGTCGCTTATTGTACCGAGTACGCGACTGTAGTATTATGTGACCCATTTAATTGTCAGTGAACTACACTAAAGTACTGAATTAGTCTATGCTGCCATCTACAGTCGTTGTTTTACTCTAATTATACAAAGTTTGTCAGGGATTGATTTTGTTTCTAAATATTGTTTCCTTTTGCTTTTATAGATATTCATTAATCAGAGTAATTAGATTGCTAATTTCATGCTTTAATTCTGGTTCTAACTCTCTTATTCAAGTTTAAATAGAGAAAAATTATAACATTATAACACAGCTTTCTGTAAACCAATAATCTTTATTCTGCTATCAAAGAAGCCAAGTAGACTTTGATTTTGGTTTGACTAGTAGTCTGTAGAGTATAGGTGACCTTTCCATTTATGGTCTGTATGCATGAATGTGATGTACCTTCGAATAGGAACTTGTATGTCTGGTCATGTGATTACAGCTTTATTCTCTCAGGCATGCAAGTTTCAGTTGACCTAGAGACTGCATTGAGAAAGGATGCAAATTTTCTACTGTTAAATATCATATTGCTAACTTTATGACAGTTTGTTCAATTTTGTGATTGAGGTGAACATTGTATACGTTTTACAATAAAATGATTGCAAAGTTCTACAACGTAATTAAGTTTCTTTCGATTTTCAGAGTATGTAAGAATCACGACAGCAGGGCTTAAAAACACCACACCATTCAACTTTACTGGACATCCAGCTCTCTCCATCAATGCTGGCTTCTCAAAAGAAGATCATCTCCCCATTGGTGTCATGATAATTGGAAAACACTTTGACGAAGCCACCATTTTCAAAATCGCACACGGATTTGAGACAATCAGAGATGACACCATTTTGAGAAAGTCATGGGTTTGCTGATAATTGTTTGTAATTATGTTTATTAAATAAAATCACATGTGGATTTGAGACAATCAGAGATGATACCATTTTGAGAAAGTCATGGCTTTGCTGATAATTGTTTGTAATTGTGTTTATTAAATAAAATCACATGCGGATTTGAGACAATCAGAGATGATACCATTTTGAGAAAGTCATGGGTTTGCTGATAATTGTTTGTAATTATGTTTATTAAATAAAATCACATGCAGATTTGAAACAATCAGAGATGACACCATTCTGAGAAAGTCATGGGTTTGCTGATAATTGTTTGTAATTATGTTTATTAAATAAAATCACATGTAGATTTGAGACAATCAGAGATGACACCATTCTGAGAAAGTCATGGGTTTGCTGATAATTGTTTGTAATTATGTTTATTAAGTATTAATATCTAGACATTTAACTAAAAACTAGAATTGTGAAGATGAATTTTTGTTTTCCTGTACTGAATTTTATCTTTCCCATGTTAACATTTAACATAGCATTGTTTGCTTTTTTCTGAAAACGCTTAAATAAAATGTTTTATTTAAATGTTACGTTTTATTTAATTAAAATAGTGTAACATTTTAATAAAGAAACTTAGAAAGCATAAAAGTAAATTGCTTAAATATTCAACGATGAATTTTTAACAATGCCGCAGATTACAACAGCAGCAACAATATTACTCTATGAAGCCAAATTGTAGACTAACTTCAAGTCTGTTTCAAAGTTTACTCAACATCTTGTAGTCAAAGGCTAATAAACTTGTTACTAGTGCACTTTAACAACAACGTAAGCAAAGGCAAACTTATAATTTACAAAAAGCGTGTAATTACAATTGGTAGGTACAAGATTTAATTATCAACCACTATCCATCAATCTAAAAATAAAAAGATTTAAAGAACTAAATGTCATTGGTTTAACGAACTCGTGATACAAAAAAATGAACTCCCACTTTCATGTTAATAATTGCATTTCAAAATATGACCACATGTAACAACAATTTACTGACCAAATTTTGAAATGATTAGATAATGCAAATTTTAAAATAACAAATCAGTAACGTATCACAAACGTTTTTTTGTGTAGCTGCCCTGATTCTATCGTGCTCGTATAGTGTTTACTGCTTAACTATTTATTTGGTCTTTTTCATAGATGCACTTTTCCCTTTGTACAGTTCATTTTTGAATTTGGCAAGATCGTTCCACAGGTTTCGATTGAGAACCTTTGAGGCGCACAGCACAGCTCCGGAAAGAGCTCCTGCAAACCCACAGCTGGTAATATCTTGGCCTGAAATGCATCACAACTTCTAGTTAGTTACTGCAGAGGAATTTTTCGAATAACTGGATAAATTTAATCTAATATGCAAAAGTTGTAATAACCCCCTCATTATGGAGCTATTTTAACATGTGGAAAGCAACAATATTCAAGTGGAAAGTAACTACAGTGAAATACCACTAAACCAGGGGTGTGCAAATTGCGACCCGCGGGCCACTTGCGGCCCGCCGAGAGAATTTGTGCGGCCTGCGAAGAGATTTGTCAACCTAATGAAAGTGCAGCCCGGGCGATTAATTGAGTGTATCCAGCTGAAGTCCGTGCTACGATCCCAAAGATGGTGCGGGTAGTTTTTTCTACTAGATCGGATGCCATTAACCCTTATAAGACGGTTGTAGCTTAATGTCACTGTACTACACAGACTGTGTGATACACATTACTAATATGCATTGTAATGAAATTACCACTATCTGTCCTGAAAGTAGAAATATATGGTTTGTAATATAAATTTTAATAACTTCTAAAATAGTTTCTTGAGTGTAGTAGCAATGATGTACGCAGGTCGGATGCAAAAAAAATCATTATTAGGCCTTTCTGTACTTGGCTCCTTGATCAAACTGCCTGTGACCCGCAGGAATTGCGGGAAAGTTTAATGTGGCCCGGCTAGTCAGATAATTTGCACACCCCTGCACTAAACCATAATGATTTCCTTCTTGAAAAAATTGTATGCTATTTCAGCAAAATTAGCAAGATTTTGCTGAACATAAATAAGATTATTATAAAAGCATGAATGGATATTAAGATTTTTCCATTAGCATGTGCTATAATGGTGCAGATGCTGCACCTCAGGTGTACAACGTAACAATGCTCAGCTCTGCTAATTTTAGGTCGAAATCATTGCAACATGGAATTTTAAAATGAATTTAGCAGAGTAACCTAAATCTCAATTATATCGAAGCAGCTGAAAGTTACCTAAACTGTTTAATAGCATTATAACAATTTACTGCTTTAGCTCTTGTAGTACGTTAAAGAAAAGGTTATATCTCCTTTCTATGAAGCAACTTCGCTCTCAGGGCCTGGCAAGTAAGATGACAATATACAAACTCAAAGATGTACATTAAGTTAGCTTACATGCACACGTGTTGTGCCCAACATTAGCGGGCAAATAGGTACCTAATGTTTTAGCATCAGTCACAGCATCCCACCTTTCCACAACGGACAAGGTAAAAAGTTTTCTGAAATAGTTTGGGAATCCCTACTTTGCAAGTTCATTTTTAAAAGTTTTTTTTGAGATATCGCAGCTGCCGCTACTTACCAGTCAAAAGCAGACCCGGTATGTCTGTATCTGGCCTCAAGTTCATAAGGACGTCGGGATCAGAAAATCGGGCAAGATCCTGATCAGCACCATAGATTTCTCCTTTCATAGATCCCAAATAATAATTATTACTCAGCGGTGAACCAATGTCAAAGTACTCAACCTATATAAAATACTGTACGTAAAGTACTACCAAAACTCATGAAAGCATAGTGAAAGAAAGCATGGTAAGACATGTACGTGTATGTGCAAAAATATATAGACAAGTGAATATGGCAATGATGAATAATTTTTCATCAAAATTATTGTGCATTGTAATTTGAAAGCCTAGTGAATGTGCTATTGCAACTGTATGTGCTAGCTACTGAAGTTTTTACTTGTATTATCTGGACTATACTGCATTTGTATTTGTATTTACTTTACTGTATAATTATCTGTATTTTAGTACTATTATTGTAAGATGCAGTGTGGAAATGAATAAACTCTTGAAATGCATGAAAAAAAGAAATTGCAAGTATAAAAAATAAAAACCAAATTTTTGGGTCAGTATTTCAACACTGACATTAAAGTTCAGTTTTATATCTACACCTTTTCCTAAAATATTTTTATTTGTTGCTTCATGTAATCGGGCATAATATTGAATGTGTGTATTCATATTGGTAAGGAAACTACTGAGAATGTTTTGAGGAACTTTTGTGATCGGATTGAGAAAGATGATAACATTTTTAGAAAGAATAAAAGTGTTCACTACATTGAGAAATCTCTTGGACTAATTCTGCTAAATGGTTGCCCATCTGCATTTATCTTAAGGACTGTACCCTGGCGAAATTGAACAGAAATAAATTCTGAGCAAATAAACTTTTTGATGAAAGCGTAAATGTTTGGTTAGTTTCAGGTTCGGTAAATGTGAGTTTTGGGAAATATTACGTTATGGTGTTTACACACTTATAGTAGATTACCCATTGATAATGATTATTATCGGAAACTTAAAGATCTAGGCAAAATGCAACTTTATTGCACTCCAAGCATGATGGAATGTTGCCCATAGCTGGCACAAACTTCAGAACATAAGTAGAGTAGACACACAGCCAACAAGGCATTACTTCTATATGACAAGTCAATTAATACTACCTTTTCAAAGGACTAAGAAAATTAAAACTGAAAAGTAGATAAGGTGCATTTACGAGGGCCAAGAGGTATTTAAATAACCACACTAACTGTCAATAAAAAAGCATTTCAGACCTTGTCTTCTAGTTGTGGAAAAATTTTCAGTGTCTGTTCCCACATGTGGTGGCCTATTGCTTTCTTTATAGCATCATAAACATCACCTCGCTTCATCACACGATTGTCCTTCCACTGATAGAACCAGTTCCAGTTACCATGAGTCACTACTGTGCACACTGACTTGCCTAAAAAGTCAAGTAATTAAAGAAATAATGTAAAAGCAAATAATCCATTCTCAAACACCAAATGAACTCTAAGGTATTACTAAAACGAAATATAATAATGTAAAAATGTTTCTTCAAACAGTAGATATGATATAATTGATAAGAAAAACATAATAGAATTACTTTGAAAGAAAAACATAATTGTTCCTGCATGAAAAAGTGGAGAAAAATAAGCGTAGAAAGGCGATAACGAGATTTGACTGTATTACAATATGATATGATAAATAAATAATAGTTACATAATAGTTTCCAAGACTTGAGCAATATTGTTACTAAGTAATTATAGTGTTGTGCACTAGCCTGATGACAATCTCGTTTTTCACCAGGGATTTCCAAGCACTAAACTGATCTAGTTTTTTAGATGATATAGTGTGTGAGCAATTCAAGATTGTAGGTCATATAAAAGCGAAATGATAATTTCATTTGTCCCTAAATCGTGGTTTTCTGCCACTTACAACTGCTTCTTCCATTCAAATTGCCTTAGCTGTCCATTCCCTATGCAACATTTTTTCCTACGGTATCAATTTTTTTTACATCTGAACATGACGAACAATAGAGTGGGGGTTAGAACAAAGTTGCTTAGGAGCCAGTTAATCTCCATATCATCAGAAAAGTTATTTCCTCAAAAAAGCTAGAAGTTCATTTACTGTTTAAGTTAAATTTAACAACTATTTACAGCTTTTAAACCTGTTTTAATTGTGTGTTTTTACAAAGCCATGACAACTGTTCAATAGACCTAGATTCTACAGACATAATTATCACTGTAAATGTTAGTAAATGAACATTAATTAAATTTTACGACAAACTTCTTAGATTAACGTAAGCTGTTTGCTCACTACATTGACTTAAACGCTGAGTGTAAAGAATTTCTTGGAGACTAAGACATATGCAACCTCTTAAAGTGCCTTGGTGCATTTTTGAACTTTTATATTCTTTGGTCAAACTGCAATAACACATTAACTGTTGCAGTAAAGTAATTAACGCAAACCAAAAGTACAGCTTCTACCACATTTGGATATTGTGCGTCTGTCATATAAGACTTATTTTAAACTGCACCATATTTGCCATCTGTAGAAGATACTTGGTAGAAACATTCTCTACACAACACCCTCGAATAAAGCCAATGAAGACAAATGCTGATAGAAATATTGTGCCTGCCTCATCAGCAGCCCATTCAGTTTTTGCTGTGATATATTGCTTGACCCCTTGATGTCAGAATATAGCACTTCTATAGCTATGTTATTGTTGACCGGTCTGGCAAATCTACCATATGTCCCAGATAGGCAGACGTACACCAGACTGACTAATGCAGTCAGACATCACTTTGCCAGTCACTATGTATAGTCAATTTTTGGTCACATGTCACACTTTGCTTGAACATACTTTAAAATAAACACGACAGGCTTTGGCAGAAAATGATTTTTACAAAATTAATGTTGTTTGCAATGTTATATTCTATAAAGTATAAAGATTTACTAATTAACTTAACTTGCATGTTGAGTTATAGTAAACTAACTAACTCAACATGACCGAAACATGTTGATTGTTCCATTGTGGGTGTTATTTTTGAATGCCATTTTTGCCACTTTATTGGGGGGGGGGTGCAAAGCTAAGTTGGCAGTAGCCTAAATTAAAAGCTGTAGAACCTTTCCAGGGCCATTGGATACATGTAGCATCTGATCTGTTTGACTGCTTAGGTTACAAGTGGTTAATTTGTACTGACTACTACAGTGAATTTTTTGAGATTGAGAAATTAGAACGAGATTCTAAAGCATCTACGGTCACAAGACAACTCAAAAAATGGTTTTGTACTCACGACACAACCGATAATGGTCCTCCATTTAGTAGCAATGACTTTGCTGAATTTGCACATCAATTTGCCTTTGATCATAGCCGCATATCACCAAGACACTCACAAGCTAATGGATTAGTAGAGAAATCAGTTGGTATAACCAAGAACATACTTATTAAATGCTACGAATCTAGAAAATATCCGTACTTAGCGCTACTTAATCACAGTAATACACCAAGAGATGACGTAACTGGATCACCGGCGCAAAGAATATTCAACAAACACGAACGAAATTACCAACAAATCCAACACTGTTAAGCCCGAAAATACAACAACCAGAACATGTACAAGAAAAGCTACATGAATACAGACAGAAGGCAAAACACTATTTTGACAGAGTGTCGAGAACTCTTAGTCCATTAAAACATGGAGGTACTGTTCGGGTTAGACATGAAGACAAATGGCAGCCAGCACTTTTATTACCTCAAGATAGGCAACCTCTTCAACCACGTTCATACAATGTACTTACTCCATCAGGTAGAGTCCGGAGAAGAAACAGACGTGATTTGTTGAAACCCAAGAAACAGATATATTTGAACAAGAAAATTACCTAGATGAATGTCATTTTATAGTAACTGAACAGCCTCTAATCCAAACATGCTATCAACACCAGAAACACAACCTACCACGTCCTCAAATTTCAGCATAAAAAATGCCAGTATTTACCAGGTCTGGAAGACTCTCAAAGCCTCCTAGTACTCTTATTGACTATGTTAAGTACGTAGTTGTAAAAATAAGTGTTACTTCCCTGCATTATAATTAGTTAACTTAAAATGTTTTGTGCTAAGTGCAAAAAAAGTTTCTATTACTTTTAGTTTCTAGAACTTAATTCATTTTTAACTGTAATGAAAGTCATTTTGTAATTTAAAGTTCAAGAAAAGTGGCAAAGTCAATTTTACTGTTACGTTTACTTTAAGGATGTTTACTATTGTTGTTAACAATGCCCTGTTATTGTTTACTTTTGTTCAAAAGAAAGGAGATGTTATGTATTAATGCGTCAGAACGCATTGTAAATAAAGTAGTTCGGTAACACGCATAATGGTGTACTGTATTTCGTTATTTCTACTAGATAGAAATCTAGGTACATCAACATAAAACAGTTATTAGCGACATGTAAATTGTTACATCACCAATTTTTACAGTGACGTTTACTCGTTTAAAATAACTCTTATAGCTTACTCTTACAGCGAAATGCTACATTTTAAAGCAAGGAAAAACACGTTTTTAAATCTACACTTGTACATTATCTTCAGGTGAAAGAAAAAGGAAAGAATCCTAATACTATTTTTGGAATAATATTAAAGCGTTTTCATCTTGTTCCTTGTGAGCTTTGGCTCCACTTACTATGATTTAGGTCCGTTTTCCCACATATTTTTTTCACAGAAAAACCATTTCCCAGAAAAATTTTTCCTAGAAAACTCGAAAAATGTTTCCCAGAGATTTTTTAATCGCTAAATCTGCTATTTTGGTAAGGTAAAGCATTTTCTGCTTCCCCCTTAAACTTCCTTCCCTGCCTCTGTCTCCCCCTCTCCCATTTTCCTTCCCTCTCTATCCTTTCCCCCCTCTCATCATCCCAATTGTCTTTTACACTTTGCTCTTTACCTCATCCTTTCTTCATTCTCTCCCCTTTCGTTCTATATCTCTGTCACTTTTTCTCCAATCTTAACTTCTATCTCTTTCTCATTCTCTCTCCTTCCCCCTCTCTCTTCTTGTTCACTCTTGCACTCTCTCTCTCTCCTTTTTAGTTTTATCTATTAGAGGAAAACGTCTAGAAACACTGTCAATAGTTATTCATCGTTTTAAAGTAAAGCAGAGACTTGCGGGTTAAACTTGAGAGAAAAATAACCAGGAAAATTTTATTCACTTTATTAGAAATATTTAATATCCACAAAATTACAAAAAATAATTTAAAACCCTACAAATCACAGAAGATGGTCATGAACTGTTGTCACTCAACAGTTTTAAATCAAAACTCGTCTAGAAGCAAGGTTCAGTCTGCTTGTAATACAAGTCGCATACGAAACAAAATTCGCAGGCAAGAATTTGTAAGACATAGATGTTTGTTCTTAAGCACACCAGATATATGTTTTCTTTCAAGTTTTCTATGCACAAATGTTTTGTTAGTCATGCTTATTTTTCTGTCACAAAAACTCACCATGGTCCCGTATGCGGGCTCGGAAGTCGGTACAACAATTTCCATAATACGAAACCAGATGAGACCAACAAAAAGCAATCAATTAGTCATGTGTCAGTTGAGTGTACTCGTATCCCAAACAAAAGTTACCGTGTGCAGACGTGTTTCAGCTTAACATCCGGCACTGTATATATCTACATGTGTGTGTGTGTGTGCGTGCATGAGCTTTGATGTGTTCAATGCAAAATTCTCATTCAGCTGTACAATTTATAAATTCATTTCATTTTTACTGAAACATTTATGTCTATATGCAAAAATAAAAGCAGGTAGTCTTGGGGAGCTATTTAAGAAACAATCTGCACCGCAGCTGTGCAGATATTTGCCTCTAAGCACCTGCAATTCACATAGTTACACTGTGCTAGCAGATAAGTTTCACACCTAAATAAATAATATCCGAGAAAAATTACTTTTATATTAGTCGTTACAAGCAAAAATAAACAGCAAAGATTAAGATCTAAAATAATATGATTAGTAACCAACGAGTAAGTGACTAATTACATGTGTAATTTGGGTTTTCTCAGCTATTGGCTTCATATCTGTCTTTGTTTAACATTTTCATAGTCCAGAAATGCTAAATTTATTGGTTATGATCATTGGCACACTGAGTGATTTGCACAAATTATATTTCAGCATGTTACATCATCTGCATATCAACAGAATATGATCCAAAGAACACAGAGAGCATACACAAATATTAAAAAAATTCCTGGGTTAACTATAGCTAATTAATTACCTGTCTTGCTGATAATTTAAAATTGCTTGAAAGCTAATGAATTTACAAAATTTAAACGTAATCCCTTAATTAGGCCCAGGACAAGAATCATTTAGACAGACCAACAATTTAAAAGGTTATAATACATGAATTCCATAACAGCTATTAACATTACGCACCTGAATGTAGTTTTTGGAAATCCACACTAGGTCATCTCCCAATATAAATAATTTTATTTACAGTTAGAGCAACTATAGGTCTCTTGCACTGGCAGTGAATTTTTGTATAGTATAAAATATAGACTTAATTTGATACACATAATAATTTTGTGTTACTGTAACAATAAATGTTTTGTGATATAAATGACAAGCCTTTATATGCTTACTAAATACTAATAACTTTTTATTCTGGTAACTTAGAAATACCTTATTATAGTTATCCCAGTTAACATCTCTTACTCCGTACTCTTCTGTAAGCAATAAAACTGCAGCTTTCTCACATCAAAGCTTTTTTTACTTCTATGAAAATACTACTAAGCAATCCTACTAAGCTGTCCTACTAAGCAATTTACACTTTGCTTGTCGGCACTTTTTGGCTATTTTCAGTCAAAATATGGGAAAGTAAAATTGTAGCTAGAAATGGACTTGTATTGCCCAATTAGAATAGAAAATGTTTTTTTCAAGATTAGGTTTGCTTCTGAAATACTTTGCACTTGACAACGAATAATTCGCACTTGGCAACCACTCATGGAATTTTCAGATCATTAATCATTTGGCCACAGTAATAGTTCATAATGTTTAGATATGGAATGCCTTTATATTACAACTTAAAAATCAAAAACTATAAATAAGTCATTTTACCAATTTGAGCTGCTTAAAATTACATTAGGCACTTAGCAACACATAGCATCCAGCATTGGCTAACACTGTTATCAAGATATTTACAACATTAATCACACTCATTATTATTTTAGTAATTAATCTGTCTCTTAACATTAACAAGCTAAGACACTATTTACATCACACTGCTGTCCCATGGCCCGATCCTGTATAACTAAAGCTGCTATCCGGATCTTGTTTGAGTTCCAACTTTTTCACAGTTTTATCGGGATCGACGCCTGTTGCAGCTCTGATTGCATCATCTAGCTCCCTGTCTTCATCTGTTTGAGGTTTGTCACGTCCAGTATCATGCAGGTGATCTGGAAATGAGAAACATTTGCTTCCACATTTAAAGATGCTTCCATGTGGTTCCAGATCAGTTAAATGTGGATCAGAGTAAGTGAATCCTGGACTTCTGTGGAGGCGGTGTGGTCTAGGTGACTCTTCGTCATCAATTCCTGGATATGTAGGATTATCAAAGTAGCCAGGATAATTTGGTGAACGATATTGTGGGCGGGGCTTATAGCGTAATTCTGGGTCAACTGGTCCTATGGATGACCCAGGACTCGATTTAGGAGTTCTCTTGAATGGATCTGGACTCGGGGTTCTATGGAACGGATCAGGACTGTCTGGATACCTTTTCCTGTGAGGTGCATCATCTAACGGCTCTGTATGAGTCGGTGGTGTTATTGTGACTTTTGGAATAGAATCAGGAGGCGCAGATGAGGGTACAACGATGTGGGGTTTTTGATGATAAGGATGCAGTGATTCAGGATATTGTTCTAACGGATATGGTCTGGGCTCACTGGGATGCTGATATGGCAATGAAGTAGGTGATAAATCTACCCACGGTGCAGGTTTGGTATAAGGCAAACTTCCTGTCTTACCATCTGATGGAATGCCACGTTCACCAGGTCTACCATCGTAAGGTGGATATGCCACATCTGTATTAGGTCTCTGAACTTCTGGATGCTTTAATGTACCTGGAGGAGCTGATGGAGATACATTGTAAGGAGGTGGTCTCTCTTCTTCATCGGGGCTAATTAGAGGCCAATCCAGTGGGTTCATGGTCTCTGGATACTCTTCTGGATATGGTTTATATTCATCTCCAGGTCTGTAAGCAGGTTTACTAGGCAGACCTTTATGTGCTTTGTCATATGGTTGTCTGCCACCTGGGGGTGCTCCTGGAACATCGTCTTCTCCAGGTAGAGAATATCTTTCATAAGCACCACTGTCAGCTCTTCTTGGTTTTGCTGGCCCCTTCTGTCTCATTGGAGTCTCTTCTTCTTCTGTTTGTGGAAGATCACGTAGCTTGTCAAGTGCCTCTTGACTATCAGTATATGTTTCATTTGGACGACCACCCTTTTCTGGCTTATACTCGTCATCATCGGGCAGTGGTTTCTTTGTAAGCGTATCATCTTCAACGTTATAAACAGAAGGCGTTTTCTTCTCTGATCGTCCCTTTTTCCGTCTTCGCTGTTGCCTTCTGAAAGAAGAAAAATTCATTCGTCTTTAGCATAAAGTTTTTTTCGAGTTTCGCAATTACTGCAATGTTTATTAGTTTTTGTTCACGTAATATAAAGCTCAGTTTTGCACTTACTTTTTACACAAACAAATGATGCAAACTGCCAGGAAGAAGAGGAACAGCACAATGACAACAATTATCACAGCAATAATGCTACCTGTAATGAAATCAAATACTGATTATAATATGCAGCTGTACTGATTCTTTTGCTAATCAAAATTATATCTGCTAGAATTTACACATCTCAGTACAAGAACTTAAGATGCACATCTTACACATTTTGTACACTCACTGAAGGTTTTCGAACATGGTGCATAATCATCTGGAGTATGCCACCAAATGTGATGTGCTATAAGAACCAGCATAGTCTTTGGGAAAGTTATAAAATTATGCTGATGTCAGTTTAGATCACTGCCCAGCTTCCAAAACAGCATCCAAAAATAACACTTTTTCGACATAGTAGTCCAAGGTGTATCATAAGAACCTGCATGGCCCTGGAAAGGTTCTACAGCTTTTAATTTAGGCTACTGGCAACTTAGCTTTGCACCCACCCCCCAATAAAGTGGCAAAAATGGCATTCAAAAATAACACCCACAGCAAGGGTGGACTCAGCTAATAGTATACATGTAACTTGTGCTCTTTCTTAGATGATTTAGTTGACAGAAAAATTAAAAATGAAATTAAATTTCTTTTATTTTGCAAAAAGCCCAGTAATGTAAAGTATTCTAGCATACCTGGTATCCTAGCACCAGCAGTATCGGTTTCATCCCCTGAACCTTGTGAGCCTGTTGCTCCAAATGGTGGTATTGCTCCTGCTCGCACGCCAACTGATACAACAGAAAACATAGTAACTGAACTTGCAAATAAACAATGCCACTGAGAGTAATGGGAATAATGACTGATCTTGGTGTGTGCTTAGCAACCAAAGTTATGCAACATTAAGCCCAGCAAGTAAATGAAAGGGTAATTTCATTGTGTGTGATTTCATTTGGCACAGGGTCGATTAAGCTTGTTGAGAGAAGATTTATATGAATCTTCTGTCAGTTCAGTATGTTATCTAAAACAATTGTCCTTTCAAGCTAAAATCTGATCCCCCACAACCTGCCATTGAATGCCAGATTTTGCTAGAATGCAATGAAGTCTTTGTTATTATCTGCTTTCTCAGAACTTGTATGCATAACAGATATTTACAGAATAATGTCAGCAGTGCAGTGCAAGTTCCCAGCTTCTACAGTTCTATCTGTGAGACTTACTTTGAACTGCCAGAAAGAATCCACGTTCATTCCACTCTGAATCTGAGTGGAAGATAATATCCACTTGTTTTGCTGTTAAGTCCCGAGTCAAGTGGGTGTGTGTGCCACAGAGTGTTGTCTCTTCACCGTTATCTTTATTTACAATCTGGAAAACAAAATTAATCCTTCATATCTAATTGTAGAACAATCAACATGTTTCGGTCATGTTGAGTTAGTTAGTTTACTATAACTCAACATGCAAGTTAAGTTAATTAGTAAATCTTTATACTTTGTAGAATATAACATTGCAAACAACATTAATTTTGTAAAAATCATTTTCTGCCAAAGCCTGTCGTGTTTATTTTAAAGTATGTTCAAGCAAAGTGTGACATGTGACCAAAAATTGACTATACATAGTGACTGGCAAAGTGATGTCTGACTGCATTAGTCAGTCTGGTGTACGTCTGCCTATCTGGGACATATGGTAGATTTGCCAGACCGGTCAACAATAACATAGCTATAGAAGTGCTATATTCTGACATCAAGGGGTCAAGCAATATATCACAGCAAAAACTGAATGGGCTGCTGATGAGGCAGGCACAATATTTCTATCAGCATTTGTCTTCATTGGCTTTATTCGAGGGTGTTGTGTAGAGAATGTTTCTACCAAGTATCTTCTACAGATGGCAAATATGGTGCAGTTTAAAATAAGTCTTATATGACAGACGCACAATATCCAAATGTGGTAGAAGCAGTACTTTTGGTTTGCGTTAATTACTTTACTGCAACAGTTAATGTGTTATTGCAGTTTGACCAAAGAATATAAAAGTTCAAAAATGCACCAAGGCACTTTAAGAGGTTGCATATGTCTTAGTCTCCAAGAAATTCTTTACACTCAGCGTTTAAGTCAATGCAGTGAGCAAACAGCTTACGTTAATCTAAGAAGTTTGTCGTAAAATTTAATTAATGTTCATTTACTAACATTTACAGTGATAATTATGTCTGTAGAATCTAGGTCTATTGAACAGTTGTCATGGCTTTGTAAAAACACACAATTAAAACAGGTTTAAAAGCTGTAAATAGTTGTTAAATTTAACTTAAACAGTAAATGAACTTCTAGCTTTTTTGAGGAAATAACTTTTCTGATGATATGGAGATTAACTGGCTCCTAAGCAACTTTGTTCTAACCCCCACTCTATTGTTCGTCATGTTCAGATGTAAAAAAAATTGATACCGTAGGAAAAAATGTTGCATAGGGAATGGACAGCTAAGGCAATTTGAATGGAAGAAGCAGTTGTAAGTGGCAGAAAACCACGATTTAGGGACAAATGAAATTATCATTTCGCTTTTATATGACCTACAATTTTGAATTGCTCACAGACTATATCTAAAAAAGTAGATCAGTTTAGTGCTTGGAAATCCCTGGTGAAAAGCGAGATTGTCATCAGGCTAGTGCACAACACTATAATTACTTAGTAACAATATTGCTCAAATCTTGGAAACTATTATTGAACTATTATTTATTTATCATATCATATGGTAATACAGTTAAATCTCGTTATACCCCCCTCCCTTATAATGCCAACCTCGGCTAATGGCCAAATTTTTTTAGCAAAACAAAATGTCTATTTTCAGTTGCGTAGAAATATAGGCATTATAAAGAGGTTTGGCTGTAATTACCTTAACGAAATCCTGACATGTTCCACTCCTATCTGTAGCTTCTAATCTAAAATCGTAGGCCGATATCCTCATTTTTTCTTCTTCATTGTTTCTCACTATGTATGTGATATCATTGTTGTGACGGTAACCATGTGGGTACCCTGGGCTCTGAATGTAGTTAATGTCCTTGTTCAAGACATGTTCTCCAGTTGTCGTGATAATTTCATTTTCTAAAGCAATAAAAAACAAGCTTTATTATGTAAATTCAGTTTTATGTGTTTAATTTGATACACATACACATGTTCTCTAAGAAAACATAATGTTAAACATGAAATTGCTGTTACACAATTACATGCATCACCAATATGATTTAGGCTTGAGGCAGCAGAATAAGGGTTGGCAACTCACTATTACCCTGGCTTTGTTGAGGGCTCAAGTTTGAGGTCCCAAGCTTGAGTGACCCTGCTACAAGGTTTTCAAACATATATTTTTGTACAAAACGAGTATAATATTTTAATATTCTGCATTGCTGAATAACTCATTTAACTTCAAATAAAATTTCACCTTTCAACTTTAAGAAAGGAGGCCTGAGTCTGAAAACCGAATTTTAAAAAATGGGCCCTTGTTCACATACGAGATAAACTGCCCTTGTTTGAGGTCCTTTATTTGAGATAAAGGGGCCCAGTTTTTGTGAGGGCACAGGCGCATTATAGGGTGGCTCTATCTCAGGAAGCCTCACAATTTCATTAACCAGGGGGCCCCAAAAGGTCATAAATCAGCCCTGCCTATTAGTAAACTTAAACACAGAACCTGTTGCATGGGAACAGAGCATGCAAGTGAGGTATATCTGACTGTCATGAGTCGCATGACCAAAATCTTTCTGTCTACCACTGCAGAATGTTCCTTACCTGGTGCACAACCATACACCACACTGATGTAACCCTTTACTCCGCAGTAATCTGGGAAGTCGTTGCTGGGAATACGCAGCACACAACTGCTGTAGCCAGAACACATTTTCCGCACTTTCTCTGTTACTTCATTTGAGCACACGCTGTCTACCTGTTAACACAATCACATGCCTTATTTTTCAGTAAATAATCACTACAACATAGGAAGGGCAACTGCTTAGGATGTTCCCTTTCCCTTTGCCCCACCCACTTCTGACATGAAGACAGACACCAATGCTAACCAATCAAAATATTGATTATCATGTGAATGATCTACAAATTCAAATCTTCTAAAGAGAGTATAATTTGCAGAAAAATAATTTCCTAAAACTAAACTTCTTTGTTTGATGGTTAGGTCTACATCTGAGTTTCAATAAAGATCTAAGCGTTTTATGACAACAAAAAATGTTTTCCCACCGTGTTCTGTGGACACTTGTTCCCCGCTCGATCTATACCATCGTAATGCGCACGGTCTACCATCATAACTTCGTGGTCCAAACATTCTACGATACCAACAGAGTTGTAGCAAACTGAAGCTGTCCGGAATTCTGCAAAATATAATTTCGCTGAATGTGCGTACCTATACACAGTTGGCTAGAGTAGAATAAATTGTCAAAATTAAAACTGCCATAAAACAAAAACGTTAAATTTGACTAGAAATCGTAGACCTAAATAAATGCCAGATAAAAATATTAATAATAAAGTAGTAAAGTTCATCATCTTACGACATTAAAAACTAAAACTTATTCAGGACATACAACAAAATCAAACACAAGAATGCAGTTGATGTTATATAGAGAAGCAAACCGACCTTTGTGCAAGCAACTACTAAAAACTGATACCATAATAGGCATAAGTTACAGCAACGTACTGAGACTACGATTTCTAACAGGGTAGCAAACAATTACATAGCATATAAAGCCATGCACATGCTTACAAGGCAGCAGAAGAGAAAGAAAAGAAAGTAACACACTAGATACATGATAACATTTAAAGTATGAAGATTCCTTTAATTATTTCAACATGAATGCGCTCCATGGCCTTCCAGAGGGCACCCAGGCCCAAAAGAATGTTTATTGCTTAGTTTCTTAGAGTTATGTCGGACATAGCTGAGAAAAACACTGACATTTTAATTCAACCTTTAGCAAAAGTATTTTAGTGGGTTGGAATGCATGGAGTGCATGCCCTGCTTTCACTTTACCATAGACACACTTGGACTAACACTCGCCTTGCTAAACACTGGACAAATTACAATGTTGAGTGCAAAATCTGTAATTTGCCACGTTTTCTACTATGTGTAACCAGCTTTATTCAGATTATAGCAGCAAAGACCGATGCTTAGGGATAACTATAATGACCTTTTTTCAAGAATTATTACCCGTTTGTTTCAACATAGTTAACTGACGGCCTGAAACTTTTAGCAGTAAACTAGACACTACATTTTGTAAGGTTTTAAGCACTCATTAAAAACTCTTCTATTTCACACTTGACGATCAGCATTAGGTCAAAACTACACTGCATACAGCGCGGTTAACTCTTAAGTTTGTAACTGTCATGAAAGTATAACGACACAGACATAAATTTGACTGTAACTTTACACTAAAATCTACGTATATAACAAATTACTTTGCGATGTGGTAGAATTACTTAACCACTTGCAGTCAATAAAAGTGACCATTACATAAAGCCGTTAATTTAACATTAAAAATAACAATGAATTTTCACAACTTTTAATGCTTATATTGCACCATATCCCCGATCATTAGTTTAGATACGTATTATTGTAATCTACCATATTGCAAAGCTGGTTTGTTACAGTAAGTTCTATGCGACAGACAGAAAGTAGTAGGCCTAATTATGCTTCATTCAACATTATTCATGGTCAATATTATTACATATTCTGCAGTACCTATAACGGTTGGTACCTAGTGCGACTCATCATTTGAACTAGGCAGGCACGGTAGAAGTGAAGAACACGAACATTTTTAATATTAGCTGAATGAAGCATAAAGTTGCTTTTAGGTATTAAACATGCCCCAGACGTCTGTGCTTTGTGACATTCTATGAAGTTATACTAAATATTAGTGTATCCTTATTATTTCAAGCAATAGTTTTCTAGTCAGACATATAGGTTGATGCATGTACTGGTACACTACTAAGTCCTACAGGAAGCATGTGCAGGAAGAGGCAAATTAGTTATTGCCCGTGGTAACCCCAATTTCCAAACACCCTACCAAATATTTATGGTCTATGTGCATACCTCTTTGGCCTAAAGTCTGCTTTATACACCCACAGCTGGGGTCGTAAGTCCCTGAAATAATTCGGTACTTATATTTACTAGATCTTTATGATTCTTTACATATTTACACAAAACTTTAAACATTTTGTTTTGAATGACTTAAATTTATTGCGCATTTAAAATTAATGTTCGTGGACACGAAAAGTACATGTTCATGTTACCATTCGGAACACATTATTTATAAGAAAAAGTATGACTGCTGTAATTCCAAATGAATTGTTCCAAAGATCAATACCGTTTTATTCTATAAATTGCGTTTTTATTCAAGACGATTCAGACAAAAGCGAAAAACGTACTTAAAATGTCAGATTGCCAGAAATTACAGAACCAATTCAGTTTATGAATTTGGGAAAATCCACGGTCAAAATTGAAAGAGTGACATGTGGTTAGTACTTAGTAGTCCTATGATTTTAAAACAAACATAGAACCTGACACTACTAATTAATTTTTAATTAACATAACGTACAGCGATATAGTGAGTGAAACTATGAAAGTTTAAACTGTAGTACATGTATTAGTCTAATTATCTCTAATGTTAAGTGTAAATTACTTGTTACTAGTCTACATGTCCTACTTAAACCAGCTTAGTCTAAAAAGTAGTAATAACATTTACTGTGTAGTACAGTCTGCATTCAATATGCCTTTTGCTTGTGTTCTATATTTTGTTTCAATGGAATCAATATACGCCCCTAACGTCAGGCTTATACACTGGAAATGTAGCTCTGCGAACTTTTAAGAAATTTTTGTATCGAAATTATCTGGAATTCGCTTGTGTGTTTGTTTTATGACAAAAATAATTATGGAAAGGAAAAAACTAGAAAACTGAAATTAGCCAGTTTTGTTAAAGAACAGCCGTTAGGTTGTGAATTGCAATTCGATGTATGCATATATTATAGAGTGTAATTGTATATACTATACTCCTTCATTTTATAGACTGTAACTGTATATACTATACTCGTTCATTTGATGGACACGCTGCGTGGTGGGAAACACATGGTTTGAAACTGTATGCAAAACATGGTCGTAGTTTTGTTGTAAATGCTTTATATTTTGCATTAAAACAATTACGGAGTAAAATTGTTTACTTAAACTACCAGTCCTGATCATACAGGAATTTGGTTCTCGTCATGTACACTACAATAATATCATGATTTAACACACTTGCATATAGATTTTTTTAAATAGAAATAAGAATTCAAATTATTGTAAATCATTAACTTCAAAAACAATAAACTGTGTTTTCAGATAATAAAATTTTCAAACAAATTTCCACACTTGACAGACATACGACAGACATTGATTATACACGCACACATAGTGTAAATGATCATTTTGTAATTCAATGACTACAAAAGGTATTTATGACATATTAAGAGCTAGACCGAGTGAATCACTTTGCAAGTGACACGGGAGTGCCAGTTAAAATTGAAGCGTACCTCTTAATATTTATGTGTACGTGCATTGAGTCGCTATTGTGAAGATTTAACTGAAAGCCAATCTACTTTGCTGTGGAATTTACTGAGTGACAGTTACAGCCCTTGAATTTTGTTTGGTGGCCAGGTAGCGTAGGTAAAAACAGGTTTGGCTTGTTTTGGTTGCGCCCTAGCACCGCTAAGATTTTTCATTAAAACTCAATCGTGTTATTTTCGTTCACATTTTGTTTACCGGTGTTGTGTAACATTCACTCAACTCTGACTGACGTTTTATGTATGCTAAGGTGTATTATTTTGCGAAAACTTGGCAGAAGTGTTAAAATCACGAAAAAGCAGCAATTAATAGAAAAGCTAACATAATATGACCGATAAGGGCTTGACGACATGTTTTTACGATTCCGCACGATCCAGCATTCAATATTATGTTTGTGGCGTGACCAAAACCTGGGCCACTATCAAGGATATCCCTTTAAGATGAGCCACTGAACCAGCAGAAGCATCCTCAGGCACGTTCGAAAAGCCATGTACAATTGTAGAGTCTGTATGAAAAGATGACCATCAAGAAGATGCGAGAAAGACGTCACAAGTAGCTCAATCTTTGCAAAAGCTTGCAAATTGTATAGGCATTATTATTTGTCTTTACTATATTAAGAGGCTAAATCTATAGCTAACTGCGAAAAAATTCAGGGCCTTTATATAGGACATTAAAGTACATAAATATGTAGGCTCAACATTGGCAAGGCTATTATTGCCATAGGTTTGTACAGTGTCCGCTCTCCGTTCATTTTGGCCCGAGCTGTTGTCACAGAATTGTTCTGTCCAGCTTGTTAGGTTGATCAAGGAATAGCCACATAGAATGCCTAACCATAGCATTTATCAGCTGGATTTACTGTTCGACTCTGTTCCGTTAGTGACCATTGATCTTTCACTTGTTTAGGATGGACAGCAAAGTTACTTCCTTACACACAAGTATGCAGGAACAATGAACTACAGGTGTCAATAAAACGTGCCTATGGTGCATTAACAAGTCTGAGGTACCCGGTCAGAAATTCTTTTACGAATGCATGTTAGGTAAACGCATTCAAAATTCCGTTTGAAAGTCATAAAATTAACCATGAAAAGTTAGCTATAAAATGCAAATGCTAGCTGCTCTACAGGTTCGCTAAACCTTATGCCTTCGTAAGCGAAAAGTGTCGAAATCACTCCAATTTCTGTAAATAATTAATATCAATGCTGACACGTAATTTATCAATAATTATTTTGCGTGCATGTCAATTTGCCGCAAAGCTACTGATCAGTTAATCGTATTTTTAATAATTACATTGCAACAATACTCCAACAAACATCGCTTCTTTTTTATAACTGATATAATTATGTAGTAATGCATTCCATAAGGTTCCACGCAACACATCTTTAATTTTAACCATTTATTTTCCAACGGATATGTTTAAATTACGTAGCAAACAACACTTAATAGTTTAGGATCGAAAAAATCTACAAAAAACATTAATTTTAAAATTTAGCATACAGGAGTCATTAAAACCCTGAGAAACGACTCGTAGCAATTAGGCTGGTTTCTGTCACTAGGACATTGTATCTTTATTCTTTATGTATACACGTACATAACAAGATAAATTTTTAGTACGAAATCGCTCCGCTTCTAGTAGCAGCCCTAACCAGTTTCCAACTTACAGTCTTCATCATCATGCTGACAGTCTGCCGTGTAATCGCCCAACAGTCTTTAAAGTTTAACTATTATTACAAAAAGAAAAACTCAAAAGTTCCCAGACGTTTTATAAAAAAAATTCTCTAAGTAAAGAGGAGTTGTAGTGAAACCGGTCCCGGCTTTCATCCCTGACTGTAGTTACCAATAATTATAGTCTAATGCTTATCGTAAACAATAATGGTTCATCCGCCTTAACACTTTGGTAAATAATTTCGGGTAGTATTAGCAAGTTTATCTTCCATTGCTCTCTGCAACAGCTGCTACAGTAATAAGATTTGTTGCTACAATTAACAGTCTTATCACTTCTTATCAACTTCATAAATACGAATAGGGAGAAGCATGTAAATGTATTAGCTAGGCGCAGCAGGTGTTCACTGTTTTATTAAAACAAAGTGCTGGTATGTTACTCTAGGTTGGCTAGAACATTTTGATACAGTCTATCACAGAGTGATCGGTAGTAAAGTCACAGGAAAAGTCACGATTAAGATTGGTTAGGGTTAGGTATTAACAGGGTTATTTCTTTTTGCCTGTGACTTTTTTACTCGTGACTTTGATTATCTGGATCTATCATGTATATTGCATATGGGAAAAAGTAGCATCTGCAGTAAATGCTTGCGTTCTTAGTTTGTCTTCTTAATAGATTAGATGAAAATTTTCAAATGTATCCACGACTAGCAAAAATGCGCCTCTAAATACTCCTTTGGCACTCCTGATTTTATATCAGGTGTGTTGTTTAAAACTATGTATAGACAAAGTCTTGCAGTCTTTTTAGGATGGATAGAACGATATATACATTTTTAGAAAAAAGAATTATTTAGGCATCGAGCAGAGACTAAAATGCTGAAAAAAGGAAAGAAATATCATTTGTACTGCCAATGTATGACGCTTTCTTTCAAATTCTGATCTCTATTTGGCCTGTTAGTTTTTCTGTTGTTGCTAACCGTTTGATGTGTGCGATATCACTCATTTCAGGCGTGTACACAAAACTCTCGTGTATTTGCTTTCCAAACTAAACACTTCAACACAGGAACCGCGCAGTGGCAGTTACGGGACGTATCGAGTGTACCAGCTACTGGCAGTGGTCTACTCGATTCCAAACATCTTCAAGAGTTCAATTCCTAATCAGCTTATAGTTTTCGCATCTTTATGTGGTTTCAGTTGATTAATTTTAGCTTTGGTTACCTAATCCTGTTAGGTTATCGATAGCTTAACAATGTGGAACAACAGAGAATGTGGTTAATTTGAAATCATAAATCTGGTTTAAAAATTAAAGATAATTCCAATATTCCAACTTTGTGGATAGTGTCGTGAGTTCACACCGTAAACATTCCTTTCTAGTAATTTCTATCCATCTTTACAGCATTTTAACAAATCCACGTGTTTACGAAAGCGTCATGCTCGCTAGCCCGTGGTGTTAATTTTCAACGAAGCGTACCAGGTATCTTCTGCTGCACTTAATAAACAGAAATTAAAATCGGTCTTTGTTACAGCAACAAGCCTTAAAGAATGAACTTAATTAGGCTACTTTTAGTTAAGCCAGAAAACCTACATTCCAAATTCGAAATCACGACAACGGTGCGCTTTTGCCATTTTCGATATACGGAACTCCTATGCGGCAAAAGTTCACTGCCGGACAAAACGCAGTAGCTGATATTAGTTTTAGACTAATTATTATTTTGTGGTTTGGCTGCTTATTAGGAAAATTGGTCATGATCAAGGACTACTATACACTCTATAGAAAGTGACAGGTAATCATCGGGACACAATGAGTTGCAGATATGGTGTTTTTTTTGGGAGGGGGGATATCATAGGTACCACTGTTTTTAAATTACTAGATGAATGAGGAATATGTTCTATGTGTATTGTGGCATGCTATAGGTCACCATGGGGGGTAAATATGTCCAAATTATTAGCACTAAATGTTAAAAATTGATCGCCTCCGCTAGCCGAATCAGAGATCTGAGCGTGCACGTCCTGTAGTATAGTAGTCCTTGGTCATGATACATAACCATAAAAGACAAAAAATTAAGAGAATACAATCACAATGAAAAAACAGTACAAGAATTCACGTACTAAGTCTTCAGAATGTAATAATTCGAATTATTGTAATATAATAGGATTCGTTGGGTTAGTTGCATAAATAAAAAACAGAAACAATATCTGGGTTAGTAGATAAAAACTCAAGTGTTTTACACCAATAAAAAGGGTAATAAAAAGCCATTAAGCCTTGTGTGATACACTATGTGATATTGATTTTGATTTTATGCTACAGGATCACAAATTATTCCCAATATAAATATTATAAAATATCATTAACTGCTGGTTGTCTAAAAAGGAAAAAAATCACTTCTGCCTAAATCGTTTTGTTCAAAACATTCCAAACAATGAGAGTGATGCTTTGGGTCCATGTAAGCTCTCTAGCTTTCTTAGACATAAATCTATTAATTTTTAAACAATCAAACTTATCGTAGTTACCATTATATTTACTTTAAATTTAATAAATTGCACCTTGTAATCCAATGTGGACTGTACAGAATATTCTGCATTTGTTGGAAAAAAAATCATAAGCGTATTGCTGCTATTAATACGAATTTCAGATTTCAGCTGATACCAGGTACTCGAACGAAGCACACCTAATAAACGATTAATGCGTCCCTGAAGAAGGTTATCATATTTAATATGTACTTAAATTGTGTTTTGCAATATAGTATGGCTGCGTTTGTAATTCTGATGCTAGTAAAAAACAATTTTCCAAAAATTTAAGGCATCAGTGATATCGCCAACATTAATTTTCTACAGGATTAAAAACACACGCTCGTGTACGTGTGTTCTGACAGACCCGCACATTTCTGTCTGACTTTAGGTTGATAATTAGCTACATGTACTCAATCTACGAGTATTCCACCATAATCATTATCATTCTAGTTAAGCGGATATACAGTCACCGTATAATGTATATACCTGTAATTCTAATATCATATCGCGTATCACCTGTGAACAGGTAACTTAGAGAAGTTACATGGCTGCTAATATCGTACATGACAACTCTGGCGCAACAAATAAAGTCAATACAATTATGTAACTTCTACATTTATCAAAGACGCGCGACCAATAAATCCATAGCAAGCTAGATCCATCGTACTCCAAGTTTCTTACACAGCATTAGAGAAGGCGTTCAATTGCATTTATTGACAGGTAGGAGTTGATAAATTGCAGAGGTGACTTTTATATTATGGCTTTATACCAAACTTGACCTTGTAATGATTACAAGACCATTTCTATTTCCCAGGGTAGGGTATATATACACGCAGTTATAGAGTAAAGTTATCTAATGTAGTTTTCAGCTTACACAAGTATAATGTAATTAAGTAAAACACTGGTGGTAGCTAACAGAATTCAAGGACCACGGTGAAGGACAGTTCCAACAAGTGACCTTGTCATTCGCTGATGCTTAGTTGTCATGGCTGACCAGCATACTTTCTTTGGTCTCTATTGGAATGCACAGAGATTAGAGCCGCTGTATTCGCCTAGAGCACGTTTGAAGAACAACGCCAAATTTTTACAGGACATTTAGTCACACCGTTAACCTCTCGCATGTAAGCGATAGTACGTTCATCACAGTTCGAATTATTTCAGTTAGAAACTTGAAACATATCGTTGAAACCCGCTTACGTAGAGAATTTAAGCTTCATACTCACTAGCCACTATTACATAGCCTAAACATACACGTTAAAATGTAATAAAATCAGTAAAATGTGTTTATTATTCGTTACTGCAGACGGATTAAATTTTCAAATGGCGCAAAATGTACTTTTAACTTGTACAACTGTATACAATAAATTTAAACAATACCAAAATGTTTTGGAACTAATGTGTTAAGTTTATAAAGGCATAAACACGCTTATCGTAACGCACGTACGATTTATTTATTTTTATTTTTTTCAAAATAAAACGTCCTGTACGCGTACAAATGGTGTGTAGACGGACAACATAATAAAGCAGCATTCCTGGAAGTGGAGACTATAGTATGCAACTGTCAGAGTACGTGTATAATACCAGCCACGAGCTTGAGACAATGATTATGTCATGGTTATCTAAACAAACCAGTCGAAAAGTTAAGCAAAAACTTTTGCAAAGTTGCTGTCTAGTTGTCTGTAAGATCTACATTTTTGAGATTTTTGTGTCTCGTGTACTTCTCAGCAGTCAGTTATTTAAAAAGGATTGAATTGGCGTCTATTATTGATGATCGTTAACATTCTTGACCACATTATTGCACTTTATGAACAGCAATAAAACGCCAGGCTGAGCAGTGACACTACAGTAGAAATAAACTATACTGTACATAAAATTAGCACGCCTCAGTAATATCACTGTATTTGATTATAAATATTTATGGTTAATTCGATTTAGAAGATTATTACAGTTGACTTATCCTCCTGCCGGGGGAGTACAGAAAATGAACGATGTCTTTCTTGTGTGCAAAAACTTGTATGCTGCAGTTAGATTGGGACTGCAAAAATAGTATAAAATTGGGAAGTGCATAGATTGGGATGTATAAATTTTAACATAATAGGTGTACATTTTTACACAAATAAGAGTTTGAGACTCTGGGTGCATCCATGCACCCACAGGCAGTTTAATTCGTCGAAACTAGTCTATTAATTAATTAATCTTAGTTTGGTGTTAACGGGTCAATCTAGATTTTAGGTGATTAATAGTACTGATACTATCCCGTTAGGAGTGTTAAATATGCATCAAAATTAAACGAGTTGTAAATGGATTTCGTCCTTACAATAAAAGATGAAAATTTCTTAAAGAATTACTTTTAATACAGCTTTTTAATAGAGTTTCTTTATGAATTTTGCATTTTTTATTTTAAGGACACTGTATATCTTTAATTTATATGCAGTTTTACCTGTAAATTTTATTATAGTATCTCTGTACAGCTAATGACTAGAGGGACGAAATAGAGAATCTTTTGAGTATTTACGGGCATTTTGATTTCTTTTACCATTTAAGACTGCATTATGTTTGGACTAAACATGTGACAAACGTTTGAGGAATCTTATAGTTGTGAAAACCCTGTCTGAAAAAAATACGTTAATCTGCAGACGTGTTTAGTCTCGCAGCCAGACTAAGTAGTAGCCTAGGCATGCTTTTTGCAGCTTTTGATGGGGCAGCTCATTATTTCTTGTTTAAGACTTGATGGATCTTGACGGGCTGAATTATCCATCGCGTCTTATAATAGGCCTTTTAACAATTACAGACCAACCTCTAAATAGCTTAAAACAGGTCAACTATCCATACTTTTGCGAATAGCAATTATTAAAATGATAAAAAATGTCATCAAGTGCA
The DNA here is from genome assembly GCA_030141605.1 of Tubiluchus corallicola. NCBI lineage: Eukaryota > Metazoa > Priapulida > Priapulimorpha > Priapulimorphida > Tubiluchidae > Tubiluchus > Tubiluchus corallicola. The sequence goes on along the minus strand of JAQGDQ010000359.1, from coordinate 159,214 downwards.
ACCAAGTTAATAACAAAATTGATCGTTTTACACACTAACACAGACTTAAACATTGTATTTTGTACCTTTTCCCAACACCGTCGAAAGACACGCCCATGTTAACCAGATCCAAACAGCTACCGGTACCATCCTTTTGTATCCCGCCATTTGTTATCACATGGGATAATCCTCTGATATTATGCACATTGTAATCCGCTGATATTTGCTCATATACGTCACACTATTTTTATCCTATGTCACGTTTTGAATTCAGGCCATTTGGTAGGGCGGAATGTACTATACTGACGCTACAACTTGTGACCAATATGCAGGTAAGACCTGTTATTTTGTCACATTTTGCCCATTTCATAACATTAAGTCATCATTATTTTGTTACTAATTAACACGTTACGAAGAACGACTACTTCACTTAAACACCTAGGTCATCATGGCGCCAAATTTACACTCAAATTATCAACTAAACTTGCACTAAATAAAACACGACGGCACAACGCACAACTACTTTACCTTGCCGAAAAGTCACAACTACAAATCTTTTTTACTGAAATCAACGAACCTTTAAGGGAAAACTATGTGAACGACGCTCACTAACCATGCGCTAAAGCTTGGCGGGCTGTATTTGAGATGCTCCTCGCAAATCAATCAACGAGCAGCGAGTTTGCCAGGTGTGACTTCGCCGCAGGTGGCAGAAAAGCTAGCAGATGACGCTCATTGTCGTAGCAGCACCATCTGTCGTCAAAAAGGAAAGAAAGCAAAAAAGTCGGAAGGGTTATTCCATAAGACATCTGATTTATCATTACCCACACATTATTTTGATGTGCTTGGTCGAAGAATCAGCAGTAACATTTTTAACGTCCTTGAACCAGCGAGTTCCGGTGTGAAATGAGTACTGAGTTATATATCACCCGGTCTAAATAAACCATGTTTGTTAAATGATTAAATACATATTTACTCATGTGTAAATGTGACATCATTACATTAACTTGAATAGTAACTAGTTGGTAAAGTCTACTGACAAAATACCATAACCATTTGCTTCTTTTAGGTATTTATAGTTTACAATAGAATTGTCAATGCTGCAGAATAATGTTTCATTTTTAAGTACATGTAACAAATACACAGAGATATTCGCTAGCACCAACAGCTATTCAAGGTAGTATAGGGACTATTCATTCACATTTTTAGCCATCGTTTCTCGCATTTTTAACACTGCAGACATTAATGAATGTAAATAAACAAAGGTATATGGCACTGAATGAAGTTCAATTTCCCCACGTTGGGTCTTATAACAAACCCAATTTAAATCATTTTACTAATCATACATTATTTACGAATTCAGAGGATATATTTGGTGATAGGCCTATCAAAATTTTGAATTTGCACGGTTCGATTAAAAGCAATTAAGAACTGGTTGACAGGCAGCTATCAGACTATAAACAGTGGCACCATGGCACTAATGTTAATTAATCATGTTTTATACAGTTATTATATACTACTGGTGCTACATAGTATTTAGTTTTTAGTGCCGCAGGGTTTAAGTGATAAAAGCACTGAAACCTGATGAAGCTTAATTACTGCTGATGGCACTTTGTCTTAATGCTGTGATTTCCTTGGCATTGGTTGAGATGAGTTAAAATTGACAGGTCATTAAGAAACCTAATTTTTAGTTTGATATCAACCCAATTTAGGTATTGAGGAGAACATTATGGGTTATCACTGGCTAAATAAATTAAAAGGTGCACTATAGATCACCTGCATACACCAAATATTGTGATGCAGATATAGCATTAGCAGATGTTTAGTATCATCTAATGTAACAATTTCAGATAGGTCGAAGATATAGGCTAACAGAGGAACCCAATACAGAAACTAACCATCTATCCAATAATGTCTTATTTATACAGAAATTCCTCATGCCACACATTGTGAAAAGTCTTGCTTATGCCCAAAAACACAGCAAAAACTACATATCATACATTTATTTCGCTTCAGTTAGTTAGCGATTTAGTTATTCAGCTATAGTTCAGTCCTGTTACATTAACTGCCCATTACCTATATTGGCAGATTTTGTCTAGCAGTTAATTTTAAAGCAGCTAAAATTATACAGCTTAAAATATCCACTTAAGCCTGGGCATGTACAAACAGTTTCATTGGAAGGACATCACAGCTGTGGTGTTCCTATAGGCCTTTTCATTGAAATTGGCAGCAAAGCAACATTTTCATTATTATGCTATGTTATGCTAGTTTTTCTAGAAGACTAACATGTTGCTGCCCAACAATGAAAACGTCTTGCTACTAACCGACCAAAACATTTTGGTAAAACACATATAGTTACAATAATACATGCACATACATTTGTTCACAATTTGTGCATTACTTACAAGTTATGTGCAGTTGCAGTTGCAGATGAACAGATCGGCAGAAGAAGGGGTAACAGAAAAGAAATGTGGATACAAGAAAAAACTTGGGAATTAATTGATGAAAGAAAGAAGACTAAGCAAATGAGAGACCAAGCAAAAACACCAGAAAGCAGGAGTCAAGCCAATGAGCAGTACCAACTGGCAGATAGAGCAGTAAAAAGACGTTGCAGGAGGGACAAGAACGAATGGTTTGAAAAGAAGGGTGAAGAAGCACAGTTAGCAGCCAGCCATAATGATACCAAGACTCTCTACAGAATTGTTAAAGATCTAACGGGAACAGGAGGCACCCCAGCTGTGCCAATCAAGAACAAAAGTGGTGTGACTCTCACAACAACAGAACAGCAAAACGCACGATGGGTGGAACACTTCAAGGAAGTTCTCAACCAGCCAAACCCAACAACATTATTCAATTTTGAGAATGAAATTGGACAACAACAGCTAGATGTAAGATTGGACAACATCAGTGAACTGGAAGTCGAAACTGCCATCAAAAAACTAAAGAACAACAAAGCAGCTGGAGAGGACCAAATAACAGCTGAGCTCCTGAAACACGGTAATAAAGGGATAACACGATCAATGACAAAGCTCCTGAACAGCTGCTGGGAACAACAAAAGGTCCCCGAAGATTGGAGAAATGGAGTCATCGTGAAGTTGCCTAAAAAGGGAACCTGACAGATTGCAACAATTGGAGAGGAATAACTCTGATGTCAATACCTGGAAAAGTCCTGAGTATAGTGCTGCTAGATCGGTTGAGAGATGCTGTTGATATAAGACTAAGAGAACAACAAGCTGGATTTAGAAAAGGAAGATCATGCTGTGAACAGATATTCACTCTCAGAAACATCATTGAGCAATGTATGGAATTCCAACAGCCCTTATTAATCAATTTTATTGATTTCAAGAAGGCTTTTGACTCTGTTCACAGGCAGTCTCTATGGAAAATTGCTTCTCTGTATGGTATCCCACAGAAATTCATTTCAACCATCCAGAACTTTTACCAAAACAGCGGCTGTTGTATAAGAACACAAGAGGGAAACACCGAGTATTTCACCATCAAAACTGGAGTTAAGCAAGGTTGCATTATGTCGCCATTCCTGTTCCTACTGACGATTGATTTCATCATGAACAAGGCGGTTGATGGTAAAGATCTAGGAATGCAATGGAAACAACAACAACGATTGGCAGATCTGGACTTTGCTGACGATATAGCTCTTCTGGAAACATCAAAAGAAAGCCTGCAACAACTGACCACAAGTATGGAAGAAGTAGCGGGAAAAATTGGATTGAGAATTAGTCAAGAAAAGACCAAAGTTTTGAAAGTGTGGACAAACCAACAGAATGATGTACATATAACAGTGGGAGGCCAAATGGTTAAGAACGTTTACCAGTTTTTCATATCTGGGCAGTGTGATGACCTGTAATGGAGGTACAGAAAATGACATCAGGGGGAGAATTGGCAAAGCAACAGCAGTATTTAGGAAGATGGGAAAAATCTGGACAAGCAAGAAAATTGACATGAAAATCAAACTTCGTCTGTACAACGCCATTGTGCTGCCAACGGCTCTCTATGCCAGCGAAACCTGGAAAGTCACAGCGGAGTTATCAAAGAAACTGAACGTCTTCCACCAAAAATGCCTTCGAAAGATACTAAAAATCTCCTACCGCGACCATGTCACCAATGTAGAAGTTCTTCAACGAGCGCAGTCATTGCGGTTACAAGATATAGTTACAGAGAGAAGAATGAAACTGGCTGGACATATTCTCCGTCTATCAGAAAGTCGCTACGCCAAAACAGCAGTACAGTGGGAACCACCTGGTGGGAAACGAAAAAGAGGTCGGCCAAAAACAACGTGGCGCAGATCCTTCAAAGAAGACCTTCGAGCTGTCAACAGAAGTTGGGAAAACGTAGAGAACGAAGCCGCCGATAGAACTCAGTGGAAAATGCTGTCTGCCCAATGTGCATCAATGCGCAGGAAGGACTAAGGTCTAAGGTAAGGATGTGCACTTAAAAATATAAGTTTTAGTTTATTGGAACAAGATTGGTTCCATCACTGCACAACAGAGTTTAATAACTTTTAAACACTATTGGTAATAAATAAAAACCCTGCCTCATCAACACAAAGTACTTTATTTCTGTATACTAAGCTTCCATACATTCTCTTGTGATACTCATTCACAAACAAAACAAAGTCACTAATGCCTAACTGATAGAAGTAAAAGTTATACTGGTTGAGCTATTCTCAGTCAGCTGTAGCTTCAACCGATTCACTGCTGCTCCACACTTCATCACTTATTTGCACAATGTGTTCTCTTACTGCCATTGGATCAGCATTGACAACAACAACTTTGTTCCCTTTCACTTCTGGAGACCTGATAGCATTTTTTTCGGCTTTATTACTATGTTCAATATTGCAAATATCGTTATACAGCGATACTGTAACTTTAGCACTACTGTCTTCATTTTCTTTTTGGTCGAAGTTTTTATTAACTAGATGGGCTGCTATGACACCATCATTCCGGAATATAGTAGAATCATCATTGTATATTACATTGTCAATCATTGAACAAGTCGATTCAGAGTTATTTGTGAATTCCTTTGGTCCTAGTTCCTGCTCATTTGGGTCCTTATTAATTTTGGCATGTGCCTCTGTGCCATGAGATTGGAACATTATGGCTGGATGGCTCAGCTGTTCCGCATAAGTGTAATCATATTTAAGGTTATTATCTGCAGTTTTTTGTCCAGGCTTAGCACATTGTATGTTGTTTATGTTAATGTAGTCATATTCATGGATAGATGCGTTTGACAGTGATGCCCGTTGAAGGTGATTGTCATCAGCTTTGTAGTTGCCAGACAGATAATTCATTTCCAATGTATCACTTTTCCTCTTTCTGAAAAAAGAACATTGCAAACGTGATAGAGACAAAAACAGTTATTAGGTTTACATTTTTTATCATTTCACATTCATTGTAAAACTTAGCTGTAATTATTTTACAGATTCTAACTTCTAATGCCAATTTTAGTTTGTTAGGATCAGTTGCCATATCATTAAAAGCAAAGAAGCAACTAAACAATTACTAAGCAGCTCTCTCTATAAATACTACACAAAACACAGCCTCCAGTTTCCATATACTGGCTATACGCTTATTAATAATATTATTTTTATTATTCTTACCACCTGTCAAACTGAAAGAAGGGTCTCAAAAAGAGCAGTATTCATTTTTACTCCCACTCCCTTCATTCAAATATATAAAGTTATATTTCCATAAAAGTCTCCAAAAGCCACGCTTGTTGCGTGTATGCACTAGGGAGGACGAAAATGGCTTTGATCATTAGTCGATGACCTTTTATTTTTAGAAAATCACCTGACATATTAAGAAAATTTTTTATTGCCTGTGTACTCTCAGAGTTTTCGAGGTAAAACCACAGTTATACATGTTTTGGATACGTGATATCGTGTAGCACAACTTCATGATATTTTAAACAGCACAGATGAATATTAGCCATTTCCCAAAGTTAAAAAAGGTCACAGTTGGCAAGAGATCACAAGTAAATGTTTGGTGTGAAATTTCAAATTACGAATCCTACTTTACAGAAAGCTGCAATTTTTTGAAATTTAATGATAAGTTACTACACTGCAAATGTGTGCGCGCATCTGCCAACTGTGGCCAGTGGCATATCACAAGAAGTACAAAAGTGGTCACCCTATTCCCCTGCATCCCAGTAGACATCTTCTTAAATAAGATGTTTGTGCCTTGTCTTAGTTTTGGTCTCGTGTTGAAAGCTGCTTACCTTTCAGCAGGAAGCTAAATACTTCTCGAAAATGCATAATTCGTGATTTGTACACAATTTACAAGGAAGCTATGTAAACTGCTGGGCTTCCCAGAAAACCAGTCCACATCTATAGTGTACTCTAAATTAGAATATGCTTTCGAAAAGTACAGTATGCAACACATCGTCTGATGCAATCCCAGTCTCGCTACATTAATAGAAGTGATTGTATTTTGTTATTGTGTTGACATAAATCTAAAAAAAATGGACCATGGTACACACACACACGCACACACACACACACATATAAGAAAATAATATATGTATGTGTGTGTGTATCATGGTCCATTTTTTAAATTTATGTCAACACGACAACAAAATATTTTATCAAACAAATATATATATATATATATATATATATATATATATATATATATACATATATATATACATATATAGTTAAGTACTGTAGTTCAAAAGAACTTCATCCAACTTACCTAAATCTGTTTATATAAAATACAGTCAGAGTAATGGCAACGCCAAAAACTGCTCCTGCTACCAACACGATGACTATGAGAATACCTACAATCAGAAGACAAGACCAATAATGATTATAATGATTATAAGTGCTCAATCTAGAGGGATATGTTTGATATGGAGCCAGGCTCCAGTGGCTCCAAAAGCATCTCAATAAGTAGGCCTCGCTCTTGAAAGCCGGTTTCCAGCTTGCAGTGTGTGGCTATGCACGATGTAATAAATTAACAAATTTTACAACTGCATGACTGTAGTGAACACAGATACCAAATAAATTAGTATCACACGTCTCTTGAGTAGGTTACACATAGGATTTTGCTTTTGCATCACTAATATAAATAAACTGAACTCACTGTTTGACATGTCCAAGGCAAATATATCTTCTTTTTTGCTTTGTGCAGTTGACAGAGTTTCAGTAGAAACGATTTCTTCAGTTGGCATAACACTGTATGTCACAGAGGAAGATAAGTTGTTAATTCTAGGCGACCCAGAAGATGCTGCTTGTGTCAACCTTAGCTGATCTTCAGCTGAAACACAGAATAAGATTCATACTGGCCTATCTTGTCTGGATTAAAAAGACTAGCCATTCAAGCTGTTATAACAAACTATCTTAAATCCAGTCTTAGTCTTTGTAACTTGAAATGAAAAGTGCATTAGTCTTCTCTAAATTGTTACAAAATCTTAACATAAAAAACCCCAGTTTATTGGTCCTCTTTCTCATGTGCTAATTGGGATATAATTTTCTATACATTGCATAAACTTCTTGAATGCATAAAGTAAATATTACTTTGACCCACTGCATGAGTTTGTCACACATCAAAAACTTTTGGCACTTTTGCGCTGAAATAGTTTTCCAATACGAACCCACTAAAGTACCTTATCAGATCGATTTAGAATTTAGTTAGAAATTAAGTTCCACTCACCGCAGATGTAATGCACTTGCAAGAATAACTTGCAAGACTCGTTAGACTCCTCTTTAAAATAGTCGTGAAATGCTATTTCACATTGTTGAAAGCCAGTACAGTTAGCTGCTAGTGCTGATTCATTCCATTTGGGATTCCAATTTCTTCGAGGGCCTCTTGAAGTATTTTTGGCCGGCCGGAGAATCAGGCTTGTTTGGATGTAAATAAGAGTGTCTTCGGGACACACAATGTCGAGCGTTTCATTTGAACACGATACATTTCTAACGATTGGCTCTGGAACTGATTGAAAAATTACCATGTTATTTTAACATTTATTGTCATTGTTAAGAGTTACCTTGACAAGAAACTACTTCGTCATTAAATGTTACTATTGTGGAAAAAATCTAGGTTATAAACATTATAAAGATAAAATTATTAACGTTTAAAAACTAATGCTGCATGCATTAACACCAATTTATTGAAATTTACCTAATGGCATATCACAAGTGTAGTTGACCCAATAAAAATTCCTGCAAGAAACAGTAGAATTTCCCTCAGTTTTAATAGATGTTGATTCATTCAACGAAATGAGAGGGATTGATAAGTTACAAGCTCTTTGATCTCTGCATTGAACAAGCCATTTATTTCTGATATTTTCCAGCGTTTCTTCGTCAGATCTTCTGTCCCCTCCCAAACAGTTGCTACTAGCTTCATTACAAGATTGTCCAAATATACTACCAATCTGTATATCAGTAATTATGTCACTCATTCCAAGACAAGTCATCTTTAACAATGCATTTTCCGTAAGACAAGTGCTTTCTGCTCCATCTGTAAAAAAAGAAAATAAGAACTGTACTAGTAAGGCAATGTATAACAATTGGAATTCCTGTTACAGCAACCTCTAACTACGTACTGAAGCTAAGTGATCTCATATTCAGTTCCAGTTTGACCTTCACAAATTTTCATTGACTGGTAATGTATTAATGAAAGAATTCACAAATGCAAGCTTGATTGTGGAATATATGCAGGAGTATAATGAATAGATATCAATAGATAATTAAAAATTTCAAGCAAAATTCAATCAAGCTGAAATTTACACATTTAAGAGGCTAGCACAAAAGAATTCATATCTTTAAGTTTGTTTGTAAAGTTATCTAATTGGGTAACGATAAAATGCAGAATGAATCTCTAACTGAAATAAGCAAATAATGTCACAATTTCAATTCGCTGATAAACAGCACCAAGCCACTTTCAATAAAATTGACAATGAAATTGATTATGGATAGTTCCGCTACTTAGTCTAATATAATTGTGCAACAATGACAAAGAAACATAAATAAAAGTATCAAGATACAAAATTAGAAAAGCACACTTACGAATAACACCCAGGTTGTCTAACATATGTAGTACCAGGAGTGATAACTTCATTAGGTTGCATTTCATAATCAATGTCTTTCAGACCTTCAGAATGAAAAGCTGGTGTGTTGTAACAATGCCAGAATTATTTGGAGAAATTTATTTGATCGCTTTGCAGATTACATCACACATCATTTATCTTAGAGCTCTAGTTTGGCATTTAACAGACTTGTGTATGTAAACTACAGCTAAGAGGATATCATTTATCATCACATTTCCTTCTTTCCATTCCGAGTGTTCAATCACACAGGATACGTATCCAGGATTTTTGCCTATAAATGGATGAGTTATATCCATCTATTTGTGATGATGCTGCCAGACAAGGACTTGAATCAGCAAAGTCTGTTAAATTAAGGCAAAGTACTCGACACATTCAAAATAAATGAAAAGTATACAACGCATTCACACTAAACACATCTTAAGATTGCAATAATGAATTTGGAACTACAAAAGTCACATGAAAAATACAGTGTTCAATATTATTATGAAAATACAAGGCCTAGTAATCTAAATACGAACAAATTTATTATACAAATGTTAGAACATATTAGCTTAGTAGTGTTACGCTTATAAAAACAAAATCCAGTCTTAGCACTTGGTGCTGATGAATATTGTTCCCGCAGCAGGCAAATAAAATTTTTAGGAAACGTATTCGTAAACGTTGTTTGCTGGCTTGGCTCTACAAGCCGGTTGATCATGTTCATAAATGTCATTCAGAATCATGTTTTCTTCAGAAGCCAAACCAGCCGCTCTCTCTTGGATCAGCCACACTGCATTGTTTTCAATGGCTGAGCTTCCTGTGGCATTTGCATCATGCAATTCTAGTTTCCTATTGTCGCAGCATGACTGTGTTGACTTTCTCTTTGCAGTCTGGGAAGTAGATGACCTCTTGCCACCCTCTGACATAACAGACCTCCTGTTATGTACATTAACAATGCTTTCACTCAGGGAAATGCTATTTTGTGTTTGAAAACAAGGACAGCCACTAGGCTGGTAGATATCGTTTATGATAACACGCTCCGGGCATTGCTCGGTTGACCTGTTTGTGCTTCTCGAATTATAAAAGTCGTTGACAATCATTGGCGAGGCAGTAGTTTCATATGCATCATTGATGATAAGGTTGTCTTGCCGTGTTGCATTACTAAGCAATTGTTGTACAGGTGGAGCAACGTACTCATACTCATGGATATTTGACAATGCTGGAGTACATTTAGTAGGTGATGCTGAGTTGTTTTTGCTTTTCTTTTTTCTGTAATTCAAATTTGACTATTCAGAGTGATCATCCAGCTATAATTTCAATGTTATAACTAGTTTCATTTAATTTTTACTTCACACAAGCACCGTATATCTATTTAACTGCATGTGATATATTTAAGTAAGGATGTTTTTAGGTTTTGGTACGGTAAATAAGCCTTTTCTCAGTTTGTGTGCATGCGCAGTTGCTGTAAGTCAAAGGTTAAGTATACCACAGCTACGCATCTTAATTACAACCGTAATACACAACATGTGGGTAAAGCAAAGCTGTATGCCGCATCAATTCAGTAACTTTAGTTGTTTTATGTGGACTTTACTTAATTATGCATTAGTCTGTTCGATGTACAGTGATTTACTAGCAGAGTCTTGCCTTGGGAACAAGAAAAAATGAACTAGGTAAGGTTCTAGCAAACAGTTACCATATATTACAATAGCATGAGCTGTGAGGTGTTGTTAAGTGTGCACAAATGCGTTGTCTGGCACACTTAACCTTTGACCTTTTCACGATCATCAACAATCGCTGGAATTGTGAAAAGGCTTATTGCAAGTCAAACCAGAGGGCATATTTGACTGTTAATTGACACTGCTTACAAATACTTTCAAATTTTATTACCTTTTTAAAACTGAGAACACAATTAGTGCGAGTGTTACACCTATCAAGACTCCTCCAGCTACAGCACTGATCAACAAACCTAAAAAACATCAAATTAACAAGTGGTCAAACAATACATGTTTATATGAAAGGAGAATAATGCTACATGTCACGAACTTCAAAGAGACATAGGATGCCAGAAAAACCCAAAATGTGCCTCAGGAAAGATCTATTGATTCTAGAGAGTATCTGGAGCTAGAGCTTTTAGTAAATTTTCCACTATCGTGTTGAGTAACTTCTTGTACATGTGTTATAGTACAAAGTTTTATATTTTTTTCACACCGAAAGTACTTTGTTAAGAGCCATTTTTACTTTTTAATGAAACAAAACTGTGCTCAATTATTACTACGTTACGAAAGTCTGGCTTTGAGGAAAGCATCATTGCAATTTCAATTAAAAGCCAAGTGTAGAGGCTTTTAAACCCAATATCAAATCCCAATGTCCAAAGCTAATCCCTAAGACAAATTTTAATAGTAAGGTTTGGCTATATGGAGACAAACCGATGTGCCTGTACCGCCTCACCTTCACTCTAGACTATTTCTCTACAATCAAAACTGGCAAGCAAAATTTTTCATAGTAACTGCACAATTTTTGATTTCCATACAACCATGTACCTGGTGGGTTTTGCCATTCTTGCAGGCTTCTGTTAGTTATCACTATGGATGAAAAATTAATGAATGTGCTTGATTCAGCAACAAATTCTGAAACAGAGCAAAAATTTGTAAACAATAAACTGAATTTTGACCACTAATCAAGTAAAATAAAATAAAGATAACATTATTAATTTTCTGTAATTTTCCTTCAGAAATTCAAATTTGTAAAAATTTGAAGCATTAAAGCAAATTGATGCTATCAAGGAAAATTGCACAAGTGTAATTGCAATGCTATGAAAAAGTTTGCTAAGCAGTTTTTAAAAAGCTCAATGAAGGCCACTTAATGGATATAGATTGAACCAAATACAGCCTCTCTCAGTAGATAGCATCTTTGGACTGTGAAATATCTGACATCTGATAATAGACGTCCAATGCAAGTTAGTCGCCACACCTACAAAAGTTTCATGTTCCACCTACTAGTAATCCAAGTGTGATTAACTCAATTTTCGTTTAAATTTTACACTTCAAATCTGTTTCAATTTCTGGAACTGTTTTAACTGTAATGCACTGGGGCTTCTCTGAGGAACTTAAGTCACAAAGAGAGCAAAATGTCCTTTGAATATGTACGTAAGCCTGAAAATGTTAATGAGCAGGTCTACAATGTGAGCAGCTTGTTCAATAACTACATACAGCATTAGCCTTCATCTTCGGAAAAACTAACAGCACATCAGAAGCACAGAACAACACAATCATTGACCAAAGGGACATAAAAACTGCTTGCAAGAATTTGGGAAGTTGGTACTAGTGAAGTGGGAAATATTAATGCTAAATAAACCACATCTGTACTGTACTTCACTGCTGTTATGATAATTAAGAGCTTTAAAAAACTATTATACCATTCACCACATCAGACCTGTTGCTGCCGTCTTCATAATCATCATTAAGGACAGCTGTGGTCATCTTAGGTTGAGGATTACCTATTTCTGAAATAACAGAGAAACATCAATCACCATCATGGTCGAAATCAGTGTTATAGAATTTAGCCTTGTTTTAGGCTTGAAAGTCCAACTTTTCAAAACATCACCATCATACACTGACAAAAGCCAGTTAAGGGAACTTTCAAAGATTTCGAAGCATTTCAGATGTTGGAGTTGTCCAACATTTCAAATAAAACCCATTGAAAAGTGCTCAATTTAGTTTTCTATAATATTTATAGCTCGGGGGGGGAGTAAACCCCTACCGGGCGCATCCCCCGGGTGGCGGATGGGGGACCCCTGGCTCACGAGCCAGGGTGCTCCGAATACTCAAATAAGGAGCTGCGGACCAAATCCTTCAGGATAGACCTAGCAAGTCACTGAAGTACTTTTTGCTCAAGTAACTCATGGCGAACACAACTGTTCGCCGGCTGACAGATGAAAATCTACCAGGAGGATGGTGAGAAAGAGAGAAATAATATTTATGTTACTAGTGGTCCAAAACATAGAGTACATACTTTGTCAAAATTAAACTGACCAAGTCAAACAACACATAACAATATATCGGGCAGTTAATTGTAACTACTTGTTTTGTTCTGGCCACTGACTAATACAATGACAGTTACAAGAATAGTATCTAAGCATTCTGATGGTTTTTGGTTAAACCTATTGAATGACACAGCAATTTTTATCATTTTTTTTCTGATATTAGATTTGTGCATAGGTCTTAGAAACTGCTTCCACTTGCTGCATAATTCATTAATGAAAGAAAGCAAAATGAGCTAATTGACATCTAACATAATGTCTATCATTTTCGTTGATTGCCCAATCAGTGTGTAAGTTATTTCACACACCCCTGCAGCAGGTACGTTTGGGACATTTAGCTACAGCTCCGTCTAATGCTGTTATGAAAAATGTTCACCTTTTCATTAGTTAGCAGGAGAAATATTAGCCTGGTTCTAGATTTTATTATTGGCAATTGAAATTGCAAGTGAATTAGTGGAAGTATATAGTCTAGTTTCGTTTATAGGAAGAAATGCACAACGCTTACGTCTATGAGTTGCTGATTAAACCATTTTGCGATCAAGAGAATATGCAGTTCAGTTTAGTTTATGGCTTTGCAAGTTAGATAAAAATGACTATTTGATTAGCCGGACAAACGGAAAAATACAAAAACTTAATGAATCTTGCATACGAGCACATGATCAATTAATATAGAAAAATACATTGCAGGCCTGATGTTCGTATGTTTAAAATGCGAGAGACAATATTTTTGCTGATAATTTATTGTAAAGTAAGACTAACTGGCCTAGTTTCTTTATTATATTTATGTCGCTATATTATGTAGTGCTTTGAAACTTCGTCTCTAGAATCTGTTTAAATTGAAAAGTGATTTTTTAGCTACTTGAAGTGCTGGTTTGTTGTCCTGCGTGAGCTGTTGTCCCAAATGCTGCTGAGCGTGCTTACGTTGCGGCGGAGGCGGAACAATAGACCAATATGTTTGACGTCAATTATACACGTGCTAAACTACCTACCTGAATGTAGTTATGTTTTTTCATAATAGCAACATGATGTCCATTTTGATGATTTATTTTAAATGTAGTACATTAGAGTTGCTTTTACACTAATTTTAGAACATAGGGTAATATCTTCCCAGAAAGGACAACAAGCAATTTGTTTTTTGGATAAAGCAAACAAAACAGTGTGTTTGCATTCAATTCATTGTTTAAGTTAGTTTCTTTTTGCAGAGGTTATGTGGATTAAATCCACGTTGAACGAATGATTTCAAGGTTACCTGTGAACTTAATCAAGAAGCCATGCACTAACGGAACTGACCCATCTTCATTTTTGGGTGCCACGTGATATTCTACTGCAGCAAATGAGTCATATATTCTATCGCGATCGATATGCGTCACATCGCTATTTTCGCAGTACTTTGTACTCTTCTGTTCTGCCGTAATTCTTAAGTAATTATTACACTGCTGTTTTTGTGGAAACGATATGTGCAGTATTTCTAATCTCAGCTGATCACCCAAAAGGTTCCATTCACATTCGCTTGAGCTAACTGGCACAGAATAATTCAAGTCTGGATACTGCGGGTTTACAAAAAACCCAGACGGAGCCAGATATGTATGTATCCTTTCCTCATCCCCAAATCTGCAGACACGAGGCGAATCTGCAAAACAAAGCAAGTTTGCAGGCAAAAATTTCTGAAAAAATTGTTACAAAAACATAATTAATATTGACTATATAATGCGACTGTACAATCATACTAACCATGGGTAAACCTTGCAACCTTTACACATTGAAAAATAAAGATATGTTGATGCATTAAGCTTTTTTGTTGTTTATGTTAATGGAAGATGTTTCAGGACTTCAGTCATCAGTTTGGCTACAGTACCAGTTTTGCTTCCTTTGAACAGTGAACATTCCCAAATGTTTTTACCCCAACCATTCCTAGATGCAGAATGAGTGCTTATAAATTGGGTTTTCTACCAGGCTTCTCACCTGTGAAATTCACTATCAAATTAGTTACAAGAATTCTATTTTTCTGGACCTGTACCCATAATTCCACATTTACAATACCTAACTTTGAGTTATACATATAAAAACATTTATAAATTACATTATGTTTACATAAATGCAGGCCATTTATGTAAGAAAGAACATGAAACCAAAACACCACACAAGCAATTAGAACAGAAGACTAAACAACAGAGTAAGCATTAGGTAGACCAACACAAACAGCGTAAACAAAAAAAACTTATCATAAAGTAACATGCAAATGTTTTTAATATATTAGATGTAAAAGTAAAACACTTAGTGTAGGATATAGTATAGCATGTCAGTGTATTTCAGAATTTTCCTTTTTTGACTGCTGCTACTATGATAAGACATCTGGCATTTAGAGTACCTGGTATTTTATGTGTTGGACTATTTTTTGTTTTCTGAACTATATCCCGAAATTACAACCAGGCTGTAAGCAGCTAAAAAGAACTTGGGATGCTTTAATGAGGAATAAAGTCCCTTGGTTGGTTTAGAAATCTACATTTCTTTTTAAACTTTTTGCAAAAAAATTAACCAATTACAGAACTGTCTGCTGCCAATTTTGGGAATAATAAGTTTCATTTCCGTGCGACATCTTTATGTCAACTTCCAGTTTAAAAAATTAACGCATGAAGTAAATAAACATGAAGTACAAATGAAGTTAATAGAGTTGACTAAAAACAACCAATTTGAGGGAACCTGTCCCGAGTTAAGCTGCTACCCTATACTGCTTCCCAAATATTGGCATCAAAGAATTTCTAACACATACCACAAGTATATCTAATTGTGAAGTATACAGTACAGTCCGGCGATGGGTCTTGATGTTGCAAAATGGAAGTCATCAGCGCTATGTAATCAATTTCACAATGTTCTTTACCATCACAGGTGCTTCTTAATGCTGCATCTTCTTTTCTGCCGAGTTGCCTGCGCTGTTCCACACTTGAGCAATCCATCCCGAGGTGTTGCATGCACTGACCACCATGTGCAGCAAGAACTTGTCTAATGTTGATCAAACGTAGATCTGGCTTATTTTCTCCATTAGTGCAAGTGAGTTCTTTATTGTCATCACCTTCACAAATATGTGTTTCTAGAATTCGATCGGCATCAACTGCAATGCAAGACAAATTTTTACGACGACAAATGTAACTGACTTTTACATAAACCCCACAATTTATATACAAATGAAAAAATCCTTTAAATATGCATTATAAAAAATTGTTTATATATTTTTTATATGCAAATGAATGTAATTTTTTTATATTTACAACAATGCTTTTATTGTAAATGATGATGTCATGTCTATGCAAATATAGATATTTTATTTTGCCAAGAATTTTGGTGTCATTGACATTATAAAGGATGGCATTATAGCAAGGTCTGATTGTAATTTTCATTTTCTGATCTAAAGTAATCTGTAATGACCTGAAAATGAGAAATAATGTGTTCTGAAAACGTTATCGTTCACAATAAAAAGAATTTTTACAAGCAGTAATGTAGGATTTATGTAAGGACAAATTTACGTAGTAGCAACACGTAAAAATCACGTTTTAATAGTTTTATGCATCGTATATGGAAGCAGAATGTGAGACATGCCTTTTTAGGATGCTGCTTTTTTGAAGTCGTACCTGAAAGCCACATTTCAGAAAAATGTTTGATTTGGTAATCATATCTTTATCCCTAAATACATGTATTCTACATAAGTGACATTTTGATTATATCTCACATTTTCTCAAATGATAAAAAATTAACAATCAATGCAAAGTAGCCTTTACATCCTGCAAACAGCAAAAAAATGACCGTATTATTTCAAAAGGTGTTTTGCATTTGTTTTTATCCTTTGGGAAAAGATTGAGGAATAACTGACACGTAATGTACATAGAATAAAAGCATTTTAATAGTGTTTTACGATGCTTCCAATTGTCTTGGCATTTTGACTCATTTATTGTTGCCTTTTTAAAATGACAGATTTACAAAGTAAGATCTAAAAATCACTAGAAAAAGGCCTAAGTCTTGAAATATTACCAAAACATTTTTGACTATTCTGGTCAACATATTCATAACTCATAGAATTTGAGTTTGGTATGCTAAAGCAATGCAAACAATTTTCAAAATAAATTAATGGAATAGATATGTGAGACTGGAAAAAAGACTTATAATTACCACAAATGACAACAACAATACCATCACCAATACATGCATCGTAAATCGTTTAGCTCTATAGTCATGCATACAATATTTGCGCCTTACAAAACACCACTAATAGTACGCATGCGTCAGGCTTTAGAAAACTCAATAGAAACACTCACTAGACTTCCTGTTGCAGTACTTTCCCTGCCGACCTAAGTCACACGAGCAGTGAAAATTTGTTAAATTATTGTAACAGATTCCGTGTTGTCCACAAGGATTTCCAATGCAGTGGTTCATTCCTAATAAGAAAGAAAAAATGAAGAGCAAGGTGCAAAAACGACACAAAACAAAATATAGCACAAAATTTGTTACGAAAATTTACGCTCAGAAATATAAAAATTTTAATTCTAAAGTGTGCAAATTTCTATTCAATATCAAAAGTTCCATTGACATTAACTGAATCCTTTACGCTTGTCCATATAGACAAAGATGTTTATTTTTTCCAATAATCTA
The DNA here is from genome assembly GCA_030141605.1 of Tubiluchus corallicola. NCBI lineage: Eukaryota > Metazoa > Priapulida > Priapulimorpha > Priapulimorphida > Tubiluchidae > Tubiluchus > Tubiluchus corallicola. The sequence goes on along the minus strand of JAQGDQ010000359.1, from coordinate 141,513 downwards.
CAGATAAAAATGTAAAAAACTTAGTTAATGTCAATAGAACTTAGACACAGATGTTTATTTTCTCCAATCATCTACATATAAAAGCGTAAAAAATTCAGTTAATGTCAATGGAACTTTTGATAATGAACAGAAATTTGCACTTTAAAATTTGGAAATTGAATTTTATTTTGTGTAAAAAATAAAGAATTATTTATTGTAAGAATTATTAACTTTTGTACAGGAAATTCCCACTTCCGAGTGAGCCGCTTGTTACATTTACACTTTTGAACATGAAAGTGCTCGATGTGAGCAAAGTTTTGATTGTTCCTCTTGTGTTAAATAATAATGTGCTATTATGTTTTTTAAAAGATAACTAAACTTTGGCACAATGCAGATGGCAGTCAGTCAGCCATAAACAAATTATGAATAGAAATATTGCACTTTCAAATGTGACTTGGGTGCTCGCACTTTTCTACCAATGACGTTGTTTGTTGGCTCAAAAAAGAGCACTGTCAGTCTGTCACTTTGGGTGTATAAGAAGTTTTTACAAAAAATCACCAGCTAGTTTTGTGACATTTTTACATGAACATTAGGTAACCTACAGAAGTTTAAAATAGTTTAAATGTGCGTGCTTACGAAAAGTCACAATGTGCCCACGAAAAGTCCCGAAGACACCAGTTACGTCATAATTTTCAAGTGAATGGCGGTAACCACTGCGCCTGAAATTCTCTGTACAGCAGTGGTATAAATTAACTTTACTTTCCGTAAAAAATTTTCTTTTAAATTTTTTCGCTATATTTTTCCAAGTTTAAATGATAACAGTACAATAAATGACTTTTCCTTTCCTTTAAATAAAAATAAAACCTGGAAATATTCACTGAATTACCATATAAAACAGTACTGCCAGTATTTTACACAAATAAAAATGTGATAATTAATTTCAAGTGAAAATAGTAAAACACATGATATGATTCACATTAAAATAACATTACGTTCACTGCAGTTTTGTCCAGTCCAGCCTTCATTGCATTCGCAGAAATATCCAGATTGATACGTATTACACTGACCATGTACACAAGGTTTGTCAATGCAAAAATCTTCTATAAATAAATGAAAACTCGTAAAATATTCTGCATATTATAATTATGTTACCTACTATAACATCAGGGTTAGGTTAAGGTCATGTCAAGGTCAAACACTAGAGTAATTTAACAAACTGCAATATGAGTGTAAATGGAGCACATTCAGCACTTTCTCATCGATGGCAAAATCTGTGGTCTAGTGGTAAGATTCCCGTGCTTTGTTCGAATGGCTTCGATACTCGCTCTGGGAGATATCGTGCACGAACGTAAGCTGTTTCACTCACAGAGGAAGACTCTGTAACCAAATTGTGGCTGAGATACCTCTGCCAGTTCAGGCTCTCATTTTAGAGGTACATCCTTAATAAGGAGGCAGGCTCCAGTCATGTTACAAAGTTCTCTTTGTAAGTGGCCCTGTCTCTGAGTGCTTTCTGTCATGCGGTGTACCATAGTGTATGAAATTTTGCCCAATGATTTATCTATATTTTATTATGATAATTTTATATGTACTACAATTACGTGGTGATTTTCAAGCAGCGTTTAGTGCTTAGGCCTTCTCTTAATTTCACGCTATAAAGAATCCAGCTTGATTAATTCTACGTTGAGACAAATTTCATTAATTATCGAATAAACCCATGCACATGCTAACCTACATATGATCTCATGCCTTGATCTTAAGCTGCAGAAATTGAGAGAAATTATATCTAAGCAAAATACGTATATTAAATTATTCACACTGTATACTACATATTTTAATTCATGTACATAATAAGGGAAAGATGTCTGTCTGTCTTCAATCTGTTGAATAATTTTATGTAAGAAAACGAAAATGCGTACAACAAGTCATGGATTAACTCACTTTCTGTGCACCCCTTTCCTTTCCAACCCAGATGACAGTTACATTTAAATTTGGAGATGCCATGTTGATCCTTTTTGCATGAAATATTGCCTTGTTCACATGTTATAGTACCAGAATCACAGATATCTTCATTTTGAGCATACCCAGAACTAACTGCAAATACAGACTGACAGTAAGTTAATAAAGGTTAATAAATAAGCAGGACATGGAGACAGAAAAGAGAGACAACATTTGTCATACACTAACTAAAATTCTGATACAATGTTACATCTTACTTGCAGGTTATTCTTAAAGGAATTGAGAAAATTGATTATACTACTTTCAGTTTTCCATTGCATTAGTATTCTGATGCAGGTGCTGTAATCACACTAACAATGTATCCAAAATAGGTATCGAACGCAGTGAAACGAATACTGGTCAAGTTTCAAAGTAGTAAATATCACTGCTGAAACATACCTGACATAAAACATAAAAAGATGTGTAGATTACCAAAACACTTCATTTTAAGAAAACACTGTTACGAATACACATTAACGCATGGAGAACTTTTTCGCTTGGTAGCAGTCAGCGCAATTGTGCAGCAACTTCTTATTTAGGAAACCCCAGAAAATTTGGTGGCACATTTGCGTCACAGTTTATACGACTGCAAAATGTCATTCCTGATGCAATACTGTGTGGGGAGGATGGCCGAATAGGTCATAATAGACAGTCTTCTCCAACCCATAAAAAATAGAATTTAGGTTACCATACTGAGGACTGCATGTCCTTGAATAAAATAAGAAAAACATACTCTTTAACTGATTTTATTAAAATACATTATGAATACATAATCATTAAATCATGTAACGTTTATTGTCACCCATAACTTATAAGATGGACAAGTTCATTGGTAAATGTCAACATCCCTTAATATAAGCAAAACAAAGTCTTTGAAATTGCTAAAATGAACACGAACAAGAGAAATTAACAACAAACAAAATTAATCCAGTAGAATGTCCTGAACATGCTTCACCCCTCACAACACAAGTGGACAAGACTTGAAGACATAAAGGAAAGTTAATCTAGTTACACTTCCTGTTTCATATCCTGTTAATAGGATGACGCATAGAACAGCTCAAGCACTCATTATCATATTTAGGTAGTTTCATAAAAGGGAAAAGTAGTTTTATAAACTATGAACAACTGTTATGATAGGCTGTCTGGTCTGTACTTAAGTTAGATGTTTACTTTGCGAATTAACAAGATGTGCTAAGCAGATATACAAGATTTGTTGCATATTTATGAGTACTCATGAAAATGTCAGCTTTCTAAATTTTCTAAGTCCATTTTTTGCTTATTCAAATAATTTATGCAGCTTAGTTACTGTGAATCCATCTAGTTCTCAATAACTATGAGCTGCACACAATTAGATTGCTGAATATAGCAACTATAAAGCTATAACAGTTATTAAAAAACACAGCAGTTTTTTAATGCAGTAATCTTTTGAAATGTGACGTCAAGCAAAAATATTACATAAATCAAGGCTCTGTTGATTCAAAAGTGAACATATTTCAAACTAAATGGTGATGGGGAAAAATTCTTTTCAGCACCTACTTAAGCAAGGACATGGCTTTTAGCCAAATGCAACACCTGTAACGTTTCAACACAGTTAAGGTCATGCTCACGCAAAAGACTAAATAAAAATAATGTAAAAAATCTTAAATCAATTTGCGACAAGGTGAATTGTTGCATGAACACGACCTTAACAATGTCGAAACATTGCAGATGTTGCGTCTGAATATAAGCCATATCTTTGCTTAAGCTAGCTGCTATTTTTATTGTAAACTAATAAAACAATAATTGAACTGGCTTGTCATAGTTGCTAAAAGTGTAATAAAAAATCAAGTGCTCATCAACTGAAGATCTACAGATTCGTAGCTGTTGTCAAGTATGCCAGGCGAAAACATTGTTGCTTCATACACTTCATTAGTAACAAGTTCAACTGCATGTTCAGCACAAACTTCATCTTCAGTTGACACTTTTCCATATATTTCATTATTAATCAACTCGTCTTTAGGGAAAGTACGTTGGCAATTACTGTTGCATGCAAGTAAGTTGTTGCTGTTTTTCTCCACAATCAAACTGTCTGTATGATGGTCACGAACATCTACTTGTTCATATGCATGAAAATTCATCTCAGCCGATACGTCTCTATCTGGCAAAGACACGTCGTCATCTGGTTTCGACATTGCCTGTCTGAAAAACATAAAAAAAACAAGAAAGAACTAGTCCAGATGCAAGAATAAATACTGAGCAGTTACAGCACGTGTTGAATTTGTTTAAGAAATGGATGGATGGCTGCCAGGAAAATGGCTTTTGGGTAGTCTCAGGCTATTAACCTTTTTCAGGAAGGGTGCACATGTATGCATATTCAACCATTGCTAAAGACACCTCTGCTGGTTTAGCATTTCCTCTTAGAGAATGATCATTAAAAAAAAGAAAGCGTATTAAACAGGGCCTGCCATAGAGTGCTGCATAATGGCTTGCAGTATGCAGCGGCACAAAAAGAAGGTGCCAAATTCGAATAAAAAATAATTACACAAGCCAAGAGGAAATAACAATAACTGTAAAAACAACATATAAACAAGAGAAGATCTAGTTGAGCAATTTCAGGTTTTGGCTACTAGTATCCTACCCAAAATCCCAACAGGATAGAATTAGCTCAGTTCTCCTAAGACAGACAGAAGACCAAGGGCAGCAGACAAATTAACCTAGCAGTGTAGATAATATGTAAGTAACCTTCATGCACAAACATCTATACACAAATATCCTCACACAAAAAAGTTTTGTCCTTAATTGTGAAGCGAGTCTTTGGAATTTGTTTCATTAGGAGTGTTCTTTTTCATCAACACATCTTTGAATGGAGATGTGTATGAGCATTTAAACTGGCTTGCTTAATTTTAGTGGAATTTCATTAAGTCTAGAATGAGAAAGATTATCACATCTTGTACAGCACTTCGGTACATGAACATAAAGCATTATACTTCGCAAAAATGGTGAGTTCTAAAATGTTCATTTACATACATCCATTACAAGAACGTACATTTCGACTATAACGTACATGAAAAATTATATACCAAAATGCAGTTTTCATTTTGTTGCAATAGAAGTTACAGTCATGGCCAAAAGAACAAGACCACCGTAATCTGTGTGTGAAAGAAAATCCTAAAGAAAACTTGACGTATAAACTATAAAAATCACGTTAAATTATGGGCAGTATATGCTTTGAAATCATCTTCCAATTGCATTAGACTTGAATCATTGAATGCATTGTTTGGAATTGAATGGCTTGCCTAACAATGGTTAATGCTAATGTCAAAATTAGTCAAGAAGAGATTTTTTCTTAGTTACCCTATTCTTTGTATTTTAAGTTGGTAAAGTGGTGTTTGCACTGCTAGTCTCAAAAAACATAAATTTAACAAGGTGATTTGATTCAACAAAATGAAAATTATGTAAATGATAGTAACAGTTTCGTACCCTCGAATGCAGCAACACATTACTGTACCTAGCAAAATAGTTATTGCTAAAATGCCTCCTGCTACAAGTGCTACAAAGATGCCTGAAAGATAAAAAACGTGGTAGTTCTAAAATGGTTAGTTATTACCATACTCAAATCCATCAGTCAATCCTATTTGACTGTATTTGAGAAATTTTCTGTAAGTTGTTTAAGACGTTTTCTTTAGATAATCAAAATGTATTATGCAAAAATTTTAACAGGTGGGTTGCAACTTTGGAGAATGAATTTACAAAGTTTTATTAGCAGAGAATGAATTAATTGATCTTCCTTATTTATTTAAATAAATTGGCAGGAAGAGGTCAATGAGACATTTTCATTCAGATTTATCCACCAAACACTTTATACTTTAAGGAGTTGGAAAGTTAAGCATGGGTAGACTTTCACTGGATAGTAAAACTCTTATTCATATGATCACGGTACATGTGACAATCTTGGAGAAAATCAACAAAAATGTGACAGTAAACAAAATGAATTAAGCTACTTTCAAAATTGTTTTAGTATTGGAAATGTAAGAAAACGATGTTAGTACTTCTTCAAAAAAGTGTGGGTAACTGATTTTGGTCAAGCAGTTCTCAAGGGTATTTTGGATGGCTATTTCTGATCAACTTTAACACAACTTTATTACTGCAGCAGATAAATAAAAATCAGCCATTCAACCCAAACCATAAGTCATTAGTACCTGTACTTGTGAATGAATCATCACCTTCATTTGTATTAGTTGAAAGACCTTCCTCCGGGATGTTACTTGTGGCTAATGATGTAATTGCCATTCTGGAAATTGTCGCTGATTTTTCCTCTGCAGAAAACCAAATGGTTATTAAAACAATCAATTACAGTCATTAATCAAGTATTACATAATTAAACACAATATAGTGCACGTTTTAATGAATATTTTATACCCTATTGTAGAACAGATTTTGGTAGACACTTTCTTAAATTCACAGTCCAATTACAATGGAACAATATTCCTAAAAACATAAGCAGCAAATCTATAAATAATTTTAAATTTTTTTTGAAATGTCATATGTTTCTGTCTTAAGTTGCAGCTAATCTGAACATGTTCGTTGTTACTTATTTTATGTTTCCTTTTGACTTCTTCTTTCTTTCTGTTTTTTTTTCTACTAAGTGCAACATAGCTCTTCTTTATTCTCTTCTTTTCTCATCACCTTCCTTCTTCATTCTTGATTTCACATTTCGCGGTGGCTTAATAAGGTAAGGTCCCCTTTTTAGCTACGTTAAGGCAAACTTCAACACCTTAATATAGTATTTCTAGGGAGTCAGAAATTGTTTTTTTCGTTATTTTCAGTTATACAAAAATAGTTATACATGTATATTTGTATTATTATAGTGACATAAAAGAATTTGAATTTGAACAATGCCTAGACAGTTACAAACCTATACATAGCAGCACAGACAGGCAGACATACTTACAAACACGAATGTTGCAATATAGTGAATGTTACACCAGATTAAAAAAAATAATAAAAGTGAAATTATGGGCTTTAAAAAAACTTGGGGAAATTTTACCTAATATAAGACAAATATCAGGGAATCATGCTGAAAATAACATAAATCACTTTTGCTAATTAAATAAATTTTACAGACATAAAAATCATGAAAAGTAAACTGCTGTCATAATTTATTATGTCTAGTTTGCAAAATTTGTTTCGTATTCCTTACCCATGCAATTATAACTAAATATGTAGCACACTGAATTTGTTGTACAGTTTTCTTTTGAAATATTAGTAATATTAGTACATGATGAAATGTAACACTCTTTCTTTCCATCACAATGTTTCATTAATGGGTAATATTGCTCCGTTGTGAGCCTTTCCTGGCTGTCGCATTGCATATTCGAACATTGTCTTGACTGATTTACTTCTCGTATTTCAATAACTTTGTCAGGTCCACAAATGGTGTAAAAACCATTTTCTTGATAACAACAAAATTTCTTTTGCTCTATCTCGTCACTCGCAAATAAGCGTTTTGTCAGCACCACTACAAAAACATGAAAACAAGTAAAAAATAAAAACATTATATAAGAGCACGAAAAAGTTAATAATAGTTTTTCCCCAATCATTAGCAAAGAGTAGACATTAAAGATTTTAGTGCACAAAATAACAAATAATTTTCAAAAGATTTGTTTGTGTAAACACAAGTAAATAAGCAAATTTATCTGTGCAGAAAACTACTTAAACAAAAAACTACATGTAAGGCAATAAATATACTTACCAAAAAATGACATACAAAAAAAACTTGTTTTCAGAAAACTCATCATCACACTTTCATCACTTCAGTCTTTACATAGGTGCACTGTCAACACTTGTGATGACCAATGGGTTGCCTATTTACTGTGCCATTCATTCTAAATTGTAGGACAGCTATACTATATCCCTTTTAGTTTCCTGCAATGTTAAGCATAACAGGAAGACAGACAGCTAAATAAAGAACACGGAAACAAAATATCTTATTTATTCTATTATGTTCCCCATATAAAACAAAGAAGGTAAAATTTTTATCCTTTACTCACCATCGCAGTACTAGGCTGTCAACTGTACAACAGCGTGCATATTGATATTTCAGATTAGTACTACTTTTTTGTGCTTGGCTTTGAGATGTATTCTTATCTTGATGGGAGAAACGTCATACAGGATTAAAACTAGTCGGACACTTGTGTCGTGATTGAAAATATCTAACTGCTGTACACACTCTTTTCACAAAGTGACTATTGGTCTTGCATGGAGTGCTGAGCCTGTTATTACAAATTGACAGATACAAAATCGTATTGTCAATCTAGTCCAGTCTGACTTGGGGTGAATTCTGCAATCTCTCGCTCATCAATGATTCCTTGTCATACTAAATTTCTTCTTAAGCAATATTCTATACACAGTGTTTTACGGATTTTTGTTCATTAGATCCCAAACTCTTGCTCGAAATACTCATTTGGCTGCTGCTTCTCATAATTTTACTCGGGATATTTCCAGATGTGATCCCGTTTTTCCTTTGAGTCTCTTATTTGTAGTTGATTTGGGACAAACTGTACACAATAAGGTTTACTTTCTATCTAACTTCTTTATTTGGTATATATACATCATTATATTACACTTTATATGTGCAAATAAAAGACAACCTTTCAACTACCAAAAGTTAATTTAAACAAAATGCAAATAGCTCAAATTCTTGTCAAAATGAACAGTCTTATATAAAAAGCAACAATATTTATAAAGACAATAACTATTTATCACAGTATGGTATATTATATGTGCAAATACATCAAAAATTTAATTGTAAAGTAGTCCAAGATTAAATGTTAATAGTTTTACTGTACTATATAGTAATCATGTGTAATATGATAATGCATATTAATCAAATTTTCCAAATTCACACTTTTTTTAAAACTGCATGTGACACACAACAATAAATCGTGTTTTTTAGAGAATTTTACTAAGATAAACTCCTCACTTATTAGAGCAGTCATACTGCTGTACTTGCTCACTTTGGTTGTTTGATAAGTACACATAATTAAGATACCATCTTTAAAAAAATTAGAAAGGTCTCACACAGACAACTGCAATAAACCAATTTTTACACTCACCTAAACAGATTTCAAGCAGAAACTCGCCTAAAAATCTAGACTTTAAATTTCGTCTTGAAATGCTAACAAAGTCTAATATGATATGATTATTAAAAAAAAAATCCATATATTATTAAAAATATGGATTTTGAATGAGGGATCTGACCAAATCACCACACTTCTGGATACTGTTGTTGCTGTTACTGTTTGGTAAAACTTTTTTGAAAAAAGCCAAGGCTCTGCTAATTCCTAGCGAATCGTCATGAAACTTACAGAAATATATCAAAACGAGCTCCGCATCCACTGATTTTGCATCTCCCATTTTGAATTCGAGATGACGGCTATAACATTATTTCCAAAACAAGCCTAAGGCTCAGCCAGTTCAAAATGAATCATCATGAAATTTTTAGGGATACACTAACACGAATTCTGCATCAACTGACGTAACTGGATTTCCAATATGCCATTTTGAGTTCATTACCGCGACGAAACCATAATTTTCCAAAAAAGCCCAAGGCTCCACCAATTCACAATCGATCATTGTGAAATTTGTAGGAATATACTACAACGAATTCCGCATCAATTGATGTAATTGGATGTTTGATTCGACATTAAAGATGATGACAAAAACAGTACTTTAAAAAAAGCCTAAAGCTCCACCAGTTCGTAACGGATCGTCATGTAACATTGCTAAGATATACTAGAATGAACTCTAGAATGAAAGATCAGATTTTCGATTTGCTATTATGAATTAAAGACGGAATCGATAACATCATTTTTGAAAAAAGCCTAAGGCTCAGCCAACTCGCAATGGAAAGTCATGAAACTTTATAGGAACATACTAGAATGAACCTTACATACTTGACTGACAGTGGCAGGGCAGCTGACATTATTTTCAAAAAAAGCCCAAGGTTCTGGCAATATGCGATGGATCAACATGATAGAAATATACTAGAACAAATTCTGCATCGATTGATGGAATCGGATCTTTGGTTTGCCGTCTTGAATTCTAGATGGCAGCAATAAGATTATTCTAGAGAAAAGCATAAGGCTCCATCAATTTGCAAACGATCGTCATGAAACCTGACAGGAACTTACTAGAATGACTCCTGCATCGATTGACAGAGTCGGATTTTCAATTTGCCATCTTCAATTCAAGACGGTGCCACTGACGTTATTTCTAATTTCCAATCCTACCTGTAAAGTTTTAGTCTTGCAGGCTTCTAGAGCTGGCTACTGTTCACGCAGAAAGGTACACGATTGGATCGATTACTCGATAACACCTCCCTGCAAAAAGCAACTACAATAACACAATTATTAGTTCTTAATCATGTGCTATATATTTTCAATATACTTTTGGCACACTGCAAGCCAGAATCCAGCATTCAATGGCAGGATGTTTTTTACAACATGACCAGAGCCTAGCTGGTTCCTTATCAAAGCTAATCCTCTAAGATATGCCACTCATCTAGCAGAGAAATCTTAGCCACATGCACATGTAGATAACTGGCAAAGGCACACAATGCGAGATCACTCAGCTCTTTAATTCATCTCTAATTCTGATTGTTAATTATTCAACATCACAACAGTGATAAGATGTTATTATATTAATTTAATATTCATGATTTTTCTTAAAGGAAAGAACAAGTCACTCGGTATGTTGGATTCAGGTTACTGTTATCACTTATATTTAGAAAAATATAACAAAGAAATTTGTACAACACCATCTCTAAAGTATAAACATAAAATATACTACTGCTGAATAGAAATTTTCAGGTGTGGTCGTTGCTGCCATGCACTTGAAAATTATGACGTGACTGGGATACTTTGTGACTTTATGTAAGCACATCGTGGCTTTCCGTAAGAGTGTGCTGCTTAAACTAGTTCACATTTTTGCACCTTACCTAATGCTCTTGTAAAAATTTGCTATCTAATTTTTTTTGTAAAAACTTATACTTTTGACGAAGACTGAGATGGCGCTACTTTTCTTCCAGGATGAATGATATCGTTGGCTGAAAAATGAGCATTGAAAATGGGACGGTGAACAGCTTACACATCACAAGAAATTAAGTCATGTAAGCAAGTTTCCCTACTCTGAAGAGTAATGATTTGACAAACTTCATTTTTGTTTATCAGTATATCCAAGTGCAAGATAAAATTCTTGATAAGATTTGAAATTGTTTACCCCTGAACATTATGTTATAATGTATTTCTAAAAAGCATGTATGATAAATATCCCTAGTGATACTACAAAGAATAAAATAAAAAAGAAGCCATGGACTTGTATGACACTGATGTAAAGAAATATTAAGTAAATATAGCCAATAGCGTATAAAACTGTAAGCTATAAGGCTACAAGAATAAATCAATTCTAAGAACTGGTGTATATTAATCAAAATAGGAAACACTGTCTTGCTATTGCATAACAAAACATGGAACTTCACTTCCGCTCAGATGTTGCAGAATTTTAAAATTTTTAATATGGATACATGTAAGTCACATGATGACAATTACCACATGCGGAGTCTGAATATGCTTTGTTATGCTATAGCGAATGTTCTTAAATGCTTAGTTTGACACAAAATGGTTTTATATGTTTACCATATTTTGGTAGTGCGTCTATAGTCTTTATAGGTCAGACGTAGAATCTTACGTTTGTTTAATAATTCATTTTCCCAAGTTAAATGTAGAGTCATTTTCAAAGTTTCTGTTCATCTCCATGTTTCTTTCTTTTTAAGGACTGAGTCTCTTTGCTTTTCAAGTCCTGCGCAGTTTATAGATATTGGTATAGTAACTGCAACATTGCTTACTATGGAAAAAAGCATCACTCAATTACAAGAATTGCAGAGCATTGCAGCACATCTGAATTAACAGGGGAGAGAAAATTTCCATGTCTAAAGATTCTGCAAAGTCTGTAAATATGATACCAATATGCACTGTTATAGGATAGCGAAGTGACAGTAACAGCAAAGTGACATGACAACACATTTTAGCCTTAGATGGCATTATAAAATTATCGACTTGTAATTTTACTACATCTAGGCAGAAAAATCCAGTCAACCTGGAATGAGTAACCCATGCTAGATTAATGAGAGCGGCCTTTGCTTGAAATTTCCCTCTCTTCACAACGTCGCATGCTCTATCTGCAACAAACAATGCAGATCAAAACGCTTTGGTACCTACTTCGAAGTATCTTACATATGACCATGATATAACAAACAGTTAAAAAAGTCAGCGAGAATATTGGTGCTAACTGGCATACATCCATACAATGAAGGCCAATCTTGGTGTGATGAGTGCTGTCAGTAAAGATGAGACGAGGTTCACGCTATGATTGTCCAGCACAGAGCAACCACTGATATACTCCACTGTGTCTCCCGGGCGTTCAACAATACAGCGCCTCACATGGCAATACCCTGAAAAACGCTAAATTATAAAATTTCGAAACAGCCTTAACTTACAAAAAAACATTTAGCTTGGCTTAAGTAAATGAATACTAATGTAATGAAATCATTAAAAATGCATTAAAGGCAGCAAAGTTAAACGAGTTGATGTGTTTCGAAGTTTGTCATTTATGGACTGGCAATTTTAAGCAAATAATTAAGACTACCATATGCACTATATTCAAATGCATATTACGAATGCACTATGTTTATTATTACTTATTATTACCCAGTTAAATTACTTTATTTTCATTTTAGATTTTTCTCATAGTAAAAATGCAAATGTGCCATAACATAATTTCAACTACGTTGGCAAACCCAGTAATGTATGCAGTTGACACTCAATTAGCAGCTCTGAAGCTACATAACTATTATTATTATTATTATTATTATTATTATTACAAGTTTATTTCGCATAAAAATATACAGTGTACAAGTACATCAGGACATAGTAAAACAGATAATGGGATGTTAGTAAAGTAACATATCTACAAAAATTCAACTTTGTAAAATCCACTCATTTTAGTACTCTTGTAATTATATTACGATATAACAGGTATCTTGAAACATAATGTATGCAAGACTCAAGCCATTAAAATGTTATTAAATTGTTACAAAAAATTACATAATGAAAAATTTTGCTGTGAAATATTTTCAAAAACAAATAATTTACATTACATAAGTGAAAATTCTTACAATTTTTTGATTGATTACTCTGATTCAAATTCACGTTATGAGAATTAGTTTTTATTGCAAGTTGAAAATGTTAAAATGTTTGCTTACACATCACATACCTGCTGCAGTACATGAATAAACTTAATAAGTCTTGATTTTTGTAGTGACATTTAAATGCACAACAGAATGTGAGGAAGCTGAATTACATTTAGACAAGAAAATTAAATTCCTTTAGTTTAACTAATTAAATCCAATTTAAATAAACTACTATAATAAACCTGTAATAACAATGTGTACGCCACGGATATACTATTGTGAACTTTTAAATATGGGGTCAATCATATTAATAACATGAATAACCCACCTGAATATTGGAATGTAGCTCCTAATAAGGAATCGATAAGTGAACCCAAAAATCCTGAGATTGTCCCTACAATCACCACTGGCCACTGGGGGATAGACACAGCCAGGAAGTCATCAGACAAAAATACCAAGAGTGAGACGTAGTAAGCAATACCGACTATAAAGCCACCAACTGCACTGAAGAAAAGCCCTGGTAAAGTTACACCACCATTAGTTCCTGTAATAAAATAAAAAATAATAATTTCTTTCACCCTGGAAAGGGACTAAACATGCTACTTCATCTAGATTTAAACTTCAAATCTTCAGTTCACACGGCAGCGACAAGAAAGATTGCAAATAAAGCCATTATCCCACTTTGATTAATAAAGCAGAGCTCTAGTATAAAACTAAAAAAAGTTGATGTCAAATATTGATTTAATAGCACAGTTAACTAACAGAAAATCTGCCTTCTAAACAAAACAGCCCAGGCTCATGTACTGAATGAAGGGTAAATTTATTGCCACTTTCCATGCTAATCCATAAACTAATTCTTTTTTCAACTGAATTGGATCCATGTATAAAAACTCAGCAGATAAGATTAACGTGTTGTAATAATAGTTGTAATAATGTAATCATTACAATGACATGATTACAACTGTTTCTACCTGATTGCAAATTTTCACCTATTCGGCCATTCACAATGTTATTAAACTATTTTAATAAATATTCACACAGAAGTGTAAAACAGAATTTAGTGAACTAATAAGGAAATAGGCAATAAAACACCTGGATGCAACCAAACTGGATTCTAATGAGATCAATGCAAATGGAAATTTTAAGTCCTTCTCAGAAATTTTAACTGACAGCAAGAATTCTAAACTTGCTATGTTCTGGTACTATCACCAAAGCTACTTGAAAGCTACTACTTTCTAAAACAGAACACAATAGATCAAGCAAAACAAATTAAGGGAAAACATGGTGATTTTTCATATGCTGCCTATTTTGAAGTTCAGTAGAAGGTATACATGTTAACAGCTATAATAACGCTAAAGTGTTTCTGATAATTAAATAATAACTTAAAAACTTAACTAAAGGCCAGCGAGCACAGCTAGTGATGACACGTCGGAATCGAACACAATGATAACGTGTCAGAATTGAACACAATTTTCAATAGCATTTCCACAAGTGTTACTGTACAACATTGACTATGATATGCGAAAAATCAGCAAATTTATGCTTAAAAATTTAAATTTCTGTCCATCTAAATAATGAAACGCATGTAAGAGGGGGCAAATGCAAAATTAAACTTCCGATGCAATAATACTTTCAGGAAAGTCACTCTCAAAAAACAGTTATGTTCTCTTTCAATATATATCAGATTATTTTAAAACTGGGTCCTGATCTCTTTTAAAAGAAGCAGTGAGCTATAATTTTTGTCATCACAAACTTGTAAATCAAAAATGAGAAACAAAAAGCAATCTGAGAAGAAGGCAACACCTATTAGTATGCAGAACTGCAGCCTACAGTACAACAAATTAGGTATGTACTATAATATTACTGATATTCATTTCACTTCTTGCATTACTAAAACTGTACAGATAAGATTACTAGTTACAGATAAATAAATATACCTTTAGGCACTACTTCCAAGTTCGTAATAAGTCTCGGTTTAGAGCTGCCTACCACCGTTCCAAGCTCAGAAGCAAGAGTGTCTCCACAACTACAAGAGAGAGCACCTAGGATGCCCATTGCTAGCCAGGTTGCACTATAGTTACGTGCAAAATCGACTGGAAGTTCTCCACATCCTCTGTCTATCATGTATAGTATTGCTAGTTCAGTAGCAACGCCTCCGTTACATAAAACCTGAACCCAATCACGCTGACCACCTGAAAAATACCTGTGTTTTACACAAGCAAAACCATCTTGAATAATCGGGTAAACAAGTATAAAGAAATGGATATGTTACTTACAGCCAGTCTGTGTACTGTTAAATGTCTAATTTTTTGCCTTACATTACCTCAAAAGTTGACTGTGCAAATGGAATTAAAACAGTAAAAAAGTTGTCCCATTACCAACATATAATCCATAAACAAAAACCTTTTTAGAAATGTAACAGAAACAAGAAGTATGCATACGACACATAACACAGTATGGATGTACTGAATGTAAGAAGCCTTGCAAATATCACTTTTGTGATAACATGAATTAAAACCTTTACCAATAATAAAACCCTTTAACCACTCAAATACGAACGATAATTTATTATGCCTATTTATTGTGAAGTACTGATGTACTGGAAATAAACAATTATGTATTAGCATTTCTTTCATAGCGCTACAATTTAAAACCCACTGTAAAAAATACCTAATGAGGCATAGTTAGGTTACCTTCTTTGAAACAATCTTCAAATTTCCGTTTTGTGGATGCCCTAAATTTTGTGGCTTTAGATCCAGTGACAAAGAAAGCAAGGAGAGACGAAAAGAAGCAATAACTGCTTAGGATCATAATAGTCCCAACAAATAATCCTGAAATAATAACCATAATGTTAAAATCTTTAATTTATTAGTAATTAGTATCAACAAAGTTTTTCAAAACAAACTGCCAACAGTTATCTAGATGCTCCCAGAACTTAACATAGACCACCAATTACATTTCATATGTCTCACATTTCATTTGTGATTTTTAATTAAAGTATCACAATAATAATATGCGGTGCCACCTACAGTTATCATTACTTATTATTTGAAGCAAGTTTAATCCAGGTTGTGGCCTTGGTCAGTGCTGCTCAGTCACCTGTACCTGCTGGGCTTGCCATATGAGGTAGTGTTGACTGCTAGTGTGCTTTACTAGCCAATCAGGTAAGCACAGTGGGTACATGTGACTTGAGTAGCTCTGCCAAGACCCCAGCCTGGGTTTTTTTTCTCTTCCTTCTTGAACATAGCCACTGAATGTTCAACATATGTGTAAATAACAGTGCAATGTGTAAATATTAATAAAAGTCTTTCACAGACCACACAATTTCTTAGTATGTTTTAACGACCAGATGCGAACCAGCTTATAACAGTCTAATATTCTTCAAGTTTTACAGAGTCAGTACTTCCTTCCACGCTGTTTGCTATAAAGTTTCTACATCATATACAAAGGACACAATTACCACTGTTATTATTATTATTATTAACACTATCATCATCATTACTACTGCTACTTCTTCTTCCTCAATGTTAGTATCACTGTCAACAGCGCTCATTCGTGCACTTCTTTCTGATCAAGACAGATACGTTTCTATAAAGTGGTCATATTCTAATGGCAAGCATTATATGCTGTTTGTATTTGGCTGTTATTACCTCATGACTCCATACAATATAAATCATTAAATTTGCTAGGACATCACATACAGCAATGCATTTTTAATGGACTTGATATATTCTAAATTTGTTACCTGCTACAGCCCCACTCTTTGAAAGCGATCTTTTGCGCACACCATTGGTTGCAATAAAAATTGGAAGAGTCACTGCAGCTAGCCAGCGAAATGGGGATAGTGGTGCTCGATCAACTGCAAATGAAAATTGAACAGATTAGATTCAATCTAATGCTTAAAATAAACTCTGATATTCACCAGTTACTATCATTGTCTTAGATTATTTGCTTGTTGAAGGTCTTAACAATTTGCAAGTCCTGACAAGTATTGATAGATTGATAGGCAATCTAAGTTTAATAAATAATTTCAAATTAAAAAGCTTGTAATATTCAGTAAGGCATTTATGTGTAGAACCGTCTGGAATTCCACAGGAAATGATAGCTAATGAAAATTTAGCTTGGCCTAAAATACTGTACTGCTTACAGCTGGTCAAGATGACACAAAATTATATGTAGCCGTATATAGAAAAATATCTGACCATTAAACAGAGTATATGTCGTACGTTCTGTGACAGAATGCTGGGATCGCGAAGTGACACGTTCAACTTTTTTGAGCTCCGAAAAAATTTCGCTATTTTGTTCGGTTTCTTCGAGAAATAATGCATTATGTTTTGCAGAAATAAGTGAAACGTCTTTGGAAAGCATCATCGATAAATAGATATTAAATTTTTGTGAAAATTTAGTGTGACAAGACAGCTACCTGAGGTTAAAAAATTTTCCGCCATTAATGCCTATGATTCGAATGATTTTCCGCCATTTGCATTTAGTGGAACAACGAGTATTTCGCGATTTTTGAACAATAATCCTTGCTTCGAGAAAAATTATACTTTGTTTCACAGCAATAAGTGAAACGGGTTCGGTAAGCAAAAATCGACATTTAAACTTTTGAAATATTCGTCAAAATTGAGTGCGACATGACAGTTACTTGTCGTTGAAAAATTTCCCGCCATTAATGCCTATACTTTCTGTGATTTTCCGCCATTTGCATTTAGTGGTACAACAAATATTTCGTGATTTTTTCGAACAATTAATGCCTGGTTTCGACAGACCGAAGTCTCTGGTGAGTTCGTTCCATATTGTATTCTTGAAATTGCTAGCTTAAACAGACACGAAAACGGATTCAGTTTTCTGCACATGTCATTAAATCTAAATCAAACCATAAAGCATCATGCCTTCATCTAAACGTATAATTTGCCCCAAATGTAAAACAGCTGTTAAAGATGATGATAAAGGCGTATCATGCGAAATATGCGAAAGATGGTTCCACACGTCATGTGCCAGTGTGAGTGATACATTGTATGATGTACTGATGAATGATGAGAATGAGATCCATTGGTACTGTGCTTACTGCAACAGTGCAGCCCTGCAACTGAAACAAGACATCATAAACCTGCAATCAAAGTTTGAGATAATTGAAACTGACCTGAATAAGGTAACAGACAAGGTTACAACAATCGATGAGAAGCTGGAGGCGTTTAGTAAAAGTGCCAACTCAAAAATAAATGCTATAGAAAAGAAAATCTTTCAAAGGGGTAACCTGAGTAACAGCGAAGTAGACAACCTGTTCGAAGATTTTAATGAACGAATGCAAAAAAAGGCAAAAAAGAGTAGCATCATAATATATGGGCTTACACCAGTCGCAGACTGTCAGTGGTATGAACAATGGTTTCAAAATACATTGAACATAAAAGTCAAAATCGTGGAATCAATGCCGCTCAAGGTAGCATCTAAAATGACATCTGCATCTTCAGGACCAGTTAGGATCCGCCTTTCACATCCTGGCCAAAAATGGCAAGTACTAAAGGCTGCTAAAGATTTACATAAAAAGAAAGACTGCAAGGATATTTATATAAATCCTGATCTGACCTGGCGTGAACGCGAGGACAATAAAATGCTAGTCAGCGAACTAAAGTCAAGAAGGGCCAAAGGCGAAAAGATTAAAATACACAAAAATCAAATAGTTAGCGTTGATGATAATAATATTACCCACTCTCCTAAGGCACATTCTTCAGAATAGCATTCCGCATTTTTGCAGCAACAAGACGGAAACGCAATGGCAGCTTTTACCGAAAGCAATTGTGTACCGATTTCCACGTCGGATGCAAATGACTCAGAATCTGCCGAAAGGGAAACAGTATCTCCGGAACAAGTACGTGAAGATGATAGCGATACACGATCAAACCAAAAGACTTCACCTAAAACCCGCTTGCTACCTGAATTAAATCAACAGTTGCAACAAACCACTATCAGTCCTAGGAATAAAACTTCAATTATCACTGGAATGATAGACCAGTATTTAACACCACCATTAACTCGCCTAAAATCGGTGGTTACCAAGAAAAAGTGACATTTGAACACCAATCACTCAGCTGTAAATAGTGTATATATTTCTAATAACAGTGTGGAAACTAATACAGTAAATTTAATAGTGAAAAACAATGTGAAATCCAGTTCTGATAAACAAAAAAGTAAAAAGTGCAACTTTGAATCACCGAGAAAACCAACCCACAATAAAAATGTAAAACTGTTGTTTTCCAATGTTGACTGTTTAACAAATAAAATGCAGGATATAAAAATAAGATTACTGGAATTAAAACCTGACGTGATTTTTCTATCTGAAATAAATCCAAAAAATGTTAGATATTCTTTGCAATACTCTGAATTGGTTCTGCCGGAATATGATATGTTCAGCAATTTGGATGGAAGAGGCATTGTCCTTTATGTGAGATCTGACTTGGCACCAATCCAAGTAATGCATTTATCAAATATTTTCACCTCCTCGTTATGGGTTAAGATTTTTCTGCTAAATGGTAAAGAAGTCTTATTCGGAGGCGTTTACCGAAGTCCATCATCTGGTCATAAAGAAAATGAAAACCTATTGAGATTGCTGGTACAGTTAAACAAAAGAAAAGAAAAATTGAAAGCCGTATGTGGAGATTTCAATTTTAGTAAAATAAATTGGAGTTCATGGAGTGCTTCTACACCAGAATTTAGCCTAGAAAACACATTCTTGGACACTTTACGTGACGGATATATGGAGCAACTAGTAACCTTTCCAACTAGATACAGGATTGGTCAAAATCCTACTTTACTAGATTTATTGATTGTTAATAATCCGCACATTATAACAAACCTGCAGTCACATCTACCAATTGGTAAAAGCGACCACTTAGTTATATCATGCAACATCGAAGCTTCTTGGGAAATCAAGACTACTAATTGTAAGAAGTATAACTTTTACAGAGCAGATTATACAGCTATAAGAAACTACTTAAACTCAAAAGACTGGGATGAAATTTTTCAAGATAAAGACTTATTTGCCTGCAACAGCACATTCGAAGAAATATTGCGTATAGTAACAGATCAGTATGTACCAGTGCAAAAACAAGGCATTAGTCAAAAGCCAAAGTGGTTTAATAATGAAATAAAATTGAAACTTAGACAGAAGAAAGCTGCTTGGAGAAAGTATCAAAGAACAGCTTCCTGTGCCAACTATGAACGATACGCTCGAACTAGGAATGATGTTACATCATTAGTTAGATCTGCGAGAAGAAATTTTGAACAAAAATTGTCGGAAGAATGTAGCAGTAATCCTAAAGCTTTCTGGGCATATGTAAATTCCAACTTAATGAAAAAAGAAAGCGTAAGACCCTTAAAAAGAGAGGATGGTAGCATTGCTACGACCGATCAAGAACAGGCTAACGAATTACAAAAATTTTTCACATCTGTCTATACAAATGAAGATACGAGCCAAATTCCTCAGCTACTACCAGTAACCGAGTACAAACTTGATGTGAGCAATATCAGTGAATCAGAACTTAGTACAAAAATAAAAAAAATGAAGGTCAACAAATCCATGGGACCTGATGGCATTCACGCAAGTATAATTAAGAACAACAAGGATATCCTTATAAGACCAATGCTACAGATAATGAACCAAACTTTATCCAGTGGTATATTACCGCCGAGTTGGAAAATAGCCAGCGTTTCTGCTATCCACAAAAAAGGCGAAAGAGACTTAGCAAAAAATTACAGACCTATCAGCTTGACATCAGTCGTTTGTAAACTACTAGAGGGAATACTAAGGGATAAAATCTACAACTTTATTACTGAACATAATCTCATTTGAGACAACCAACACGGCTTCAGAACTGGCAGATCTTGTACTACCAATTTATTAGTCTCTCTTGAAGAATGGATGGACTTACTTGAGAACAAAGGCGAAGTTGATGTTATCTATTACGATTTTTTAAAAGCATTTGATCGAGTACCCCATCTGAGACTTCTTCAAAAAATTGAAGCATACGAAATTTGTGGACACCTGCTAACATGGATTAATAGTTTTCTCTGTGGAAGAAGACAATGTATAGTAGTTAATGGGCAAAAATCAGAATGGGCAAATGTGACCAGCGGCATACCACAGGGAAGTGTGCTTGGACCTATTTTATTCACTATTTACATAAATGATCTTCCTGATGTTTTCAACTGCGGTAAGAGCCTGTTTGCAGATGACACTAAAATATATGGTAAAGCATGCTGCCTGGATGATTTTGAGGCCATGCAGAATAATATTAATCATGCCGACCAATGGTGTCGCCAATGGCAAATGGAATTTAACACTGAAAAATGTAAGCTCTTGACTGTTGGAAGGCATAATACTGCAGGTCGTATATATAAAATGTCACACGGTCAAGGTTCTAAAGAAATTATAAGTGTCACAGAAGAAAAAGATCTGGGTATTACCATCGACAGTATGCTAAACTTTCAAACACATATTAACAACATTGTCAATAAAGCACATGGAAGACTGACATTGATCAAACGTAGCTTCTCTTACCTTGATGGACCTATGGTAACCAAACTATACAAATCGATGGTTCGTCCTATTTTGGATTATGGTGACGTGATTTGGAACCCAAATCGTCAAGACATGATAAGAAAAATTGAAAGTATACAACGTCGAGCTACTACACTTGTACCTGCCATTTCTGATTTACCATATGTTGCAAGACTTAAGAC
Organism: Tubiluchus corallicola; assembly: GCA_030141605.1. Classification (NCBI taxonomy): domain Eukaryota; kingdom Metazoa; phylum Priapulida; class Priapulimorpha; order Priapulimorphida; family Tubiluchidae; genus Tubiluchus; species Tubiluchus corallicola. The sequence goes on along the minus strand of JAQGDQ010000359.1, from coordinate 119,570 downwards.
TCTGGGTCTTACAACTCTGAAATACAGACGTAAAAGACAAGATTTAATTCAAACATTTCGTATTCTTAAAGGCATAGAAACCATCAACAGTGAAATATTTTTTCATCGACAGACATATCATGGTACCAGAGGTCACTCCTACAAAATCAAGAAGAGAACAGTTCCAGAAAGGTGGAACAGAAGAAGATTCACATTCGCAAGGCGAGTAATTAATGAGTGGAACAAGCTGCCTGACCATGTAATACAAGCATCCAATCCTGCCCAGTTCAAATCTCGTCTCGATAGATTTTGGAAAAATAATCCTGAAAAATATATAGACCCCAGGTTGCCCCAATGGCAACAAGAAACCCTATGTAATGTCGCTTCGTGATCGCAGCGTCGCCACCCATTAACGTATTCTTAAATAGTGAAAGAAAACAAGGAAGAATGGAGAGGTTTATAAGCTATGTAAGCTTAACCTCTATCCGTCGATGGTAATGGTAATGGTAAGTGACAGAAACGCTATAATAATCATTATAGAAATAGCACTTAAAATTAGAGGTATAGTTTTTGTACCATACCCTCTTGGCCATAATAACTAGTGACTGTTCTAGATATAACCCAACACCAAAGCGAAACCGGCAAAATTACAAATAAAGTAATTAGTAGAAAGAAAAAGGTGTGTGACTGCGAAGAGTCACTTTGCTGAATCTCATGACTAGTCATGCTCTTAAGAGCGGGGCCATGACAGTTATGGGTAGTGTCATGTAGCGGCTGAAATACAAACTATTTTGTTAGAACTATATTCAGAAAGGTGTTGCCAAATCTTAAAGCGTGAAATATTTTTATTTTTATTACATAATTCACCACGTGGCTCTTATAGTTTGTTTCGGTAACTTAAATTAACTTTTAAAATGTACAGCGTAACTTTAAAATAATTAAGTAGCGGTGTAGATTAGCAACAAATTTTTTATTTTGTTCTTATTTTTTGAGCACAAATATTTGTAAGAGGGTTCCTCGGCTCTGCCATTTTTACAGATTTTCATGCCGGTCGATCTTCTTGATACGTATTTTCTCAACTTTCTCTTTATACTTCTGCGAAGATGGACGAAGAATATGATGTTATTGTCATGGGGACTGGATTAAAGGTATTTCATTTTTCGAATATTAATTAGTAGCTACTGGATAACAAAGTAACAGAAACAAGCGTCTCAAGTGTTTGGTGCCACTGGTGGATAATGAAGTAGCAGAAACGGTCGTCTCAAGTATTTGGTGTTACTGGTGCAGGCTGTTATTCCAGACGGGTTTTTTACAACGCTTCTACAGCAGGCTTTTTACAGATGATATACTGATGTCCAAGTACGCTTTCTAAATTTTATAACGAAGTCCTCAAACATGAATTTTAGGTTTTCGAAATTCCACCAAAGAGCCAAAAAAGCTGCGTAAGGTTTCAGTGACTTGCGTGGAAGACTTGTTCTTGCAAAAAGCATTGAGCTTATTGACTGGCATTAGATTACTGCAATGGTAATAAAGTTTCTTTGTGTGATTAATTAGTTATAGGCTTACTTATCAAAGGAAGTTGGAAAGCTCGTAAATGTTAAATATCAATATTTATGTTCAATGTCAGTTTTGTGCTAATGAAGAATCAGTGATTTCTGTTATTATTTTTCGTAGAGCTCAATGAACTCGGGTAAAGTGACCAATCATTTTTTAGTTTTAAATCTTTCAGTTTTGCTTATTCTGTTAACATTTTAAGTGCAGAAGAAATAACACATTTTGTGGTTATGCGGGATAGCACTTGTAAATGCAGGTGACACATGAATAATATAAGTGACTTGGTAGTCTTGTATGTTTGTAGACCAGATTTTTCAGTGCCCAATACTTTATCCAGTCAGTCTTAAAAGCAGTTACACTTAGTGCAGCTACAGCATCTTCCAGCAAATGCCTGGCCAGGATTCTATGAGTTTCAGTCATATCAGGTACAGTGATCCACACAAACTTCAAGCAGTACGTAAGGTAGAATCAATTCAATGGAAAGTCACCAAGTTAGTACCATCGATCAAAGATCTATCACATGCAGAGAGAATGCAGAGATTGAATTTACCATCTCTACGTCTCAGAAGAAAAAGAGGTGACCAAATCATGTATAGTGTGTATACGTGCTGTATCGTATCTACAACTACCTTACAAGAATTGATAGCGGAAAATATTTTTCAGTTAATCCACGTGGAGCAGGATAAAAGATTACAAAGCCTAGAAACAAGAACAGATTCATTTTCAGAGTGGTAGTTGATTGGAATTCCCTCACCATATGGGTATTGAGCACTACATCAGCAGATCAATTCAAGAAGAAACTGGACGTGTATTGGGAAGGCCATCCAATGAAGTTCCACAATCCGTTCCAGCCTGAGTGACTCTAAACATTTTTTAAAATCCAACCCTTCTGCAACACCATTCCAGTTCATTATAAATCAACACATCTGACCCATTTGCCATACCACCACTGACCTTGCTTCCTCACCTAACCATGACAACTGCCGCTAGGCGGCATTTCCGCTTGAGAGACAACTTTACAGAGATAACAACATAAATGTAAAGTGCGAAAGAGAAAACTTGTGTTAAAACAATTAACAGTTGTTTATCAAGACAGACAACTATGGTCAAAAAGCGTATTCATAGGCTTCACCCAATCGATCTACCGTAATTTATATCTCCCATTAATCTTCTATAGGCTGGCATTAGTAGTTTTAAACATCTTAGCCTTTCTTTATATGACAGTTCCTGCTAATTAGTCGGTGCTGTTGTTCAAGTCTAACCATGGTTTTATACAACCAAGTAAAATGTTTTGGTCAATCATATCGAAAGTCCCTAAGCAATTCCCACCATTGATTTAGCTTTGTTTTATCTTTTGTTGAACATGACTTTCAAAAGTCAATAACCTGTCAAAATTGACTTCCACTTGGTCATATTATTCAAGTCTTTCTAGATATCTAATTGGTCCTGCTGTGAGTTGATTACCCGAAACAGGTTTTGTGTCACCTGTAAACAATAGAAAATTTTCAAGAGGCCATGTTCATAGCAGATCATTTATATAGGTAATGAAGAATACAGGTCCAAGAATGCTACCAAGTGAATCATCCCGTTGAGGCACTCCTTTCAACTTGAACTGTACTCCTTCTCTGTACTACTATTTTCTGTGGTGGTCTACATACCAGCAAATCAGACATTAATCAAATAATGTCTAGCTGTTTATGTGATCGTGGCTTAGTCTTGATCCTTGTTGCAATTATCAGCAAACAATCATGTAATGTAGTCAAACAGTGCTGAGCCTGGTCAACAAATATATGGGTTATATGGAAAACTTCTTCTGGATACCTCCATCTGTCATGATGCTTCTAATCATTTAACCAAATCAAACGATGTACCTAGCTCACTATGCTAACCTCATCATGATACATCTGAGTTAATGTTGGTATGCTTTATAAAAAAACAGATGAAGCTTTTAATAAACTTTAAATATATTTAATCAATTAATAATTTTAAGATTGCTAAAGGCTAAAATAACTCTACAAACTGTTTGATTTTTAGTTATTACTTGTGTAACATGAATGCTAAATTTTGCATTGTAAGCCATTAGAAAAGCAAAACATATCAATACTTTAGGTTTACAAGTTTCTGGTACATTTTGTGTTTCACTTTTGCTATTTTACAAACTTTTATACTGAATTCATCTAAACAACGTAATTAGCTTACCACGTACAACAAACTATTGTAGATTTTTGATCTGCGAAGTTACAATGTATATCTATTTTACTTTTTGCTTTTAAAGTTTGAACAAGCATTTAATATAGCCATAGTTGTTGAGCTTAACATGGCACCAGACCCACCATGTTTATTTATTTATTTATTTATTATTATTGCAGGAATGCATTCTGTCTGGTATGATGTCTGTCAGTGGCAAGAAGGTTCTTCATATGGATAGAAATAAATATTATGGTGGGGAAAGTGCATCGATTACACCATTAGAGGATGTGAGTACATTTAGCAATAGATGTAAATTCCTAATTGATGGCACTTTACAATCATCTGTCTTAAATATTTTACAAATATTTGCTTATTTTGCTGTATTTGCTTTTAAAATACCAATTCATATCTTCAAACTATGGCGAACGTGTAAATTTGTTTCTGATTTTATTCAACACCTTTTAGACAAAAAGTGATCTAGAGTTAAGCATGTCTTCTGTTTCATGTAAATTTACATATTGATTTTGTTTGTTTCACAGTTGTATTCCCACTTTGGCAAGAACGCTACACTGAAAGAATCACTCGGCCGAGGCAGAGACTGGAATGTGGATCTGATACCAAAATTCCTTATGGCTAATGGTAATAACATTCTAAGTGTCTTCTTACAGTTTAGAGTTAACTATAAAGTGTTTTAGTTATACAGAATTCTTTTAAATTAAATGACCTGCTGTATATTATGTAGATTATTACAGTAATATTTTTTCTTCATCATTTTTCTGCAAAATGAAATTTAGTTTCTGTACGATCCTGTGTGTAATGTTTTGTATTTTTGCCTAATTGTTCATTTAGAAGTTTTTTTTACCCAGAGCAGCCATTTAATCATTTGATCACCTGATTATTTTAGTCAAAGTAAGTAATATGTAGCTGGGGTGTTTGCTCACTCGAAGCGTCTGCATTTTTTGCTTTGCCACATTTTAAAAACTTTTTATTATATCCTTATTTTGGATTTGTACCTGCAACTAATATATGTTCCCAGAAAAATTTAAAAATTGAGAACAATTATAGTCCTATTTGGCTTTATTGATTTTTTTCATTTAAATGGTTTTTGTGTGTTTAGCTAAAGTGAAGTTTTACCTTCTTCGCATTGAAAAATATTTTATTTCATTGCCTTTTCAAGTTCTTATGCATTGTCTGTAGCACCACATATATAATCATTTCTATATTACTAGGGCAATTGGTGAAGTTGTTAATTCACACTGGAGTCACCCGGTATCTGGAATTTAAATCAGTTGAGGGTAGTTATGTATACAAACATCCTGGCAAAGTGCATAAAGTACCGGTGAACGAACAAGAAGCTTTGGCAACAAGTATGTTTTAGCAATTCTGATTTTTTGAGACTTAAGTAAAAAAATTTTAAGAATTTTTGTGTAGATTTGGCAGTGTCACAAAATTTGTTATTATTTAGCCACAAATATAACTTTGCTTGTAAGTAGTGAGCTACTGCTTTTTTGTGCAGCATTTTGCACAACATCCAGAATGTTTACTAAAGATCATTTTCTTTTTTGCTTAATTGTTGTGTGCAAACCTATTTTGTAAAAAATATAGCGACTGTGAACTCCTAAAAAATCTCTTTCATCTATAGATCTAATGGGGATGTTTGAAAAGAGGAGATTTAGGAAGTTTCTGATCTACGTCCAGGACTTTGATGAGAGCAATCCGTCAACATACCAGGGGATTGACCCTAAAATGAGTACAATGAAAGATTTGTATGACAAGTTCGGTCTGGATCAGAACACGGCTGATTTTACGGGTCACGCCCTTGCTCTTTGGAGGGATGATGAGTAAGCATCACTTGGCGTGATGATCTTCTGAATAGATTTAGTTGCTGAACACATAAAATTACATAGTTTTTTGTGGTTGCTCACAGTACAGAAAATCCAGGTTCAACTCTAGTTGATGGAGCAAAATTTTTCATCTTTTTTAATCTATTTTTATTTGCAAGCAGTTTGATGATTAGTGACTATGTTAACTTCATCAACACTAGTCAAGTGTTAAAGATTAAGTCTTAGGTAAAAAAAATTAAAACATTCTTGAATAAATAGAAACAAACTGGAAGCATAAAAGTAGTTTACAGGAACAATTTTAACAGCAAATCATTGCAATGTTTTACATCATTTGTTACTTTGGTTTAGTCAGTTACTTGAATAGTCACAGTCTAGTAATTTAATAGTTTAAAATTAAAGTTAATATGTAAAAATATTCTAATTACTGTTTTTGTGATCTTTGACTGGTAACAAGGTAAGTCATAATAAAATGGTGGCATCTCTTTGGAAAACATAACAATTTAACTAGAGAATTACCTGAAGTAACTTAGGCAATTTTTAACTGTTGTTGCAGCAGCGATATCGCTAATATTAACTTTGTCTTAAATTTACATATGATTTTTTAGATATGTTAACAAACCATGTATAGAGACTATCAATCGAATTAAGCTCTACAGTGATTCTCTGGCAAGGTATGGCAAGACACCATATCTGTACCCTCTTTATGGTTTGGGAGAATTGCCTCAAGGATTTGCCAGGTAGGTTTCATTAATAAATTAATCTATTAAATCTTAATAGTCATTAAGACAAATCAACAATATCATTAATAATTATGCTACAATAAAGGTTATGAATAATTATGCACAGATTACTTTAACTTTTACCATAATTGAAAAAATTAATCTTACTAGTTAGTAATTACTTTAGCATGAGTAAATAACCTTGAAAGTTGTGAATTGGTTGGTCACTTGTAAGTAATGAACAAGGACTTACTGTGATCATTGAATCATGTTTGCATTGTAGGTGAGGTACGTGGTTCAAATCAGGTTGTTAAGTTTTCAACTTTTTTGTTTTTTGAGCAACTTAGGTTTGATAAATTCAGAATTGTTGGTTTATTCCATCAGGTTTTGTTGATATTTTGTTTATTTCCTATTAGTAAAATTTGTATTTTACACTTTACAGTAAAATGACCTAATGGCCTAAAACACCTAATAATTATTTTTGTTTAGACTAAGTGCAATTTATGGTGGCACTTACATGTTGGATAAACAAGTGGATGAGTTAGTTATGGAGGGTGGTAAAGTGACTGGCGTTCGATCTGGATCTGAAGTGGCAAAGTGTAAAATGGTCGTGTGTGATCCATCATATGTGCCAGATAAAGTTAAGAAAACTGGAAAGGTGAATAGTCTGTAGAATGTCTAAGACTTTTATCTGCTTTCTGTTCAGTAATGAAAGTGTTGGTTCTGTCAGGGGCAAGAATCTCAAGAACTTTGCTTAAATTTTTATTAAAAATAGCCTTTCTTGTATAGATAGAAATACTAAATATATTTTTTGTATTTGCTTGCAATTGGCAAAGCAGAGGTTTTTATTTCTGTCAATAATCTTTTTTGAAGCAACACTGATAAACAGTCAAAGCAAAACAACTATTGTTTTGTATCAAAAAAGTAGCTTAACCTTTTGATAATATTGTACCGATATTTTCATTCCGTTGCTTGTAATTTCTCAAGTTTAAATAGATTTCATTTCTTATTCCTTGTGAGAAACTTGACTTGTCTTCATTTCATCTACTTTGATTCAGTTCCTTCTGTTCATCTAGTGTCTTCTATTCATACACACTTTTGGATCATTTGAGGCAGCCTTTGCTTATAGCTATCCAAAGTTGTAGCTTTCGTTGTAGTTTGTTATGCATAGCACTGTTTGTAGCTTTCTTTTGTTCTTTATTTCAGGTTGCACGCTGTATTTGCTTGTTGAATCACCCGGTTCCGAACACCAAGGATTCGCTCTCATGTCAAATAATCATTCCTCAACACCAGCTTGGTAGACACTCAGGTATAAAGTTCCTAGAGCTTTAATAATGTGCATATGAAATTGTATTTGTGGGCTGTGGATACCATGTTATATAGTTGAATGCAGTCTTAAACATCTAATTTATGTAACCAGTAATTGTAAAACATTAGCAAACTATAATTTACAGTTTTGCAGTTGTTTTCATCTAGTGATATTATTAGCAACATTTGAGGTACTATTATGTAACCTTTCAATAATACATACGAACATAAAAATGTTTAACTATTTAAGCTACAGACTAGCTTTTAAAGCCTCTTTGTATGGTAGCCTTAGATTGGCTTACTCGGGAACTCGGTAACTCGGGAAGTTCAGCTTATTTTAATATTTGACAAAAACGTTAGAAAGTTTCAGCAATAAAACTGTGATAAGAACCTCGTGTAATCAACAAAATTGATTTAAAGTCGCGAACGCTTCACACTTGTGTGCACTCATTTTGAACGAAACATGTTGTCATCTGGTTTCCGTGCAATATAAACACTTGCTCTGCCAGGTGCTTCAGTAATCTTTTTTAGATTTGTAACCCACCCGGTACCTACTATATGCTCGCAAGTTTATGTGCATACCTGAAAACCTGCAAAAATCTATAAATTAATTACACTTACACAATTAATGTACACTTTTTACACATTTTACGGTATAATCCTGTGGATTAAAGCTATGTAACCGCTTTAAATTTGGTCATAATGACTAATTTTTACATAAACACAGTTAAATATAATGCTAGAATAACGGAACTTCTGAGTGAACTGTAGAAATTTTACAATGTGTACCTTTACCACAGCTTGCCTTCACTGCATTCACGCTGTACACCAGCCACCAGTTTTCGTCATTTTTTTCAAATATGCCGGTAGCGACGTTTGTTTAGCAGGAGATAAAAATATTTAAATTTCTTTTACATTTTAGGCAAAACATTCTATGCGCATATATTGTGTGGTGAATTCAATGTTTTTAATTGTATATTAAAATGCAATAAGTTTTGTTCAAAGGTTGGTTCTTCCTTTAAAAGATTCCCATATTCTATTTTTCATAACTTAATGTGTGGTCTATTTGCCTGAACTTTTACCAAACTTAAAAGTATCAGTATTGGCTAACTTAGTTTTATTGACATTTTGCTGAAATTGCTTCTTATCTGTTTTCTAGTTAATATTTGAAGTTATTTTCATTCTGTCTGGTATTGTTGATTTACATTAATTAATTGTATTTTTAGACATCTATGTTGCTGCAGTATCATATAGCCACCAGGTGGCAGCAAAAGGTTGGTTTGTTGCTATGGTGAGCACAACTGTTGAAACGAACAACCCTGAAGCTGAATTGCAGCCAGGAATTGATCTGCTAGGACCTATAGAGGAAAAGTAAGATTTCTGTCTCAACAAAAATGTTTGAGCTGAGCTATCCAGTGAAGAGTTACTTTAAAAAATATTTTGTTCTGCTCGCAATACGTGTTCTTTACTATCTTGTAATATGTATTCTGTGCGAAAGTTGAAAGAGTTGCAAGCAGTCAACTGTGATGTACTTGGGTCTATGCTTTTAACACTAGATTGCTTGTAGTTATGAGTTATGGCACAGTTTGTTTGCACAATAGATTATTTAAAGATGAAAATACAGTTACAAGTGCTGCATATGTGGAAACTTTGCTTGAATGAAACATGATTGAGAAACACACCATTTTGCTTGTTGTAGTTGACAAAGTTGTAGTTTAAATTGACAACTTGTGATCATACTGCTATAGTAGTACTACTTATCATCATCTTTGATACAGATATATATTTCTGGGAAAAAGATTGCTTGCTTAGAATTAACTTGTGATTGTTATCAGTCATCTTGGTGTAGTATAGCATTTTTTGCAACTATTTTTTATCTGTTACAGGTTTTTCTCTGTTAGCGACATTCTAGAACCAGCCGAAGATGGTAAAGAAAGTCAGGTAACAGTTATTTTAAGTAATTGCAGCTTATATTTGTGGCAATTTCAATTTTGAAAATAGTTTATTAAATAGGATATGATATTTCAAGAGAATTTTGTTTATACATATTTTAGCATGCCTGTAAAACATGAGAGAGACAGAGAGAGAGAGAGAGGGGGGAGAGCAATATTTAGCATACAATTTTTTCCGTAATAAATGTAGACTTACCTGCTTTTTTCTGCATGTAGGTATTTATATCAAAGTCGTTCGATGCAACAACTCATTTTGAGACAACATGTATGGATGTATTAGATATCTATAGACGAGCGATGGGAGAGGATTTCGACTTCTCTAAAGTTCGTCACACACTCGAGGAGGACCAGGAATAATTCTTTGCCCTTTCTCACATGACGCAAGGTGCACAATACTCTAACATCTGCACCCCTCGTTACACAATTGTGTGATATTTATAATGTTACTCCAGGCATTCTTTAATCATGTAGGAATTACAAGTTTTGTGGTTGATTAAATCTTGCTCAGTTTGTCGCTTTGTGAAAACTATAGTTGTCCATTGGTTGGGTACCATCTAGGCACATACATCTACTATTAGTATATTCAGATAACAATTTTTTTTGGAAAAGCTAAAACTTATGCTTTTAGTTGTGTGATGTTGTGCATTCCGGTAAAACATGTATATTAATAATTATAGCATATTAATTCAACCGTACTAGTTGTAAACTGTAAAATAGTTCTCTTACAATTAAATACCACTGTCATATTCACTGTCGTATACCATTACTGCATGCGAAATGGTATCTGCCAGTGTTGGGGCTCACTAGATTATCTTTCTAATTTAGTTATTTATATGCAGAACTTGCATTGTTTGGGAGTCTCTTTGTCTAGTCTTGTTCTTATGGTATTAACCAAATGCACCAGAGTACATCCAAAGTTACTGGTAACTGCTTTTGCATCAAATACATTTCATAGTTTACTAATTATAGTTTCGTGAACATGAGGTCAAGTCGATGTATTCTGCGCACAGTAAAATATAAAGCCGTTTGTATAGCAGTTGTATTGAATATTTGAAATGGAATGATGTTCATATATTTGGTGTTGTAAGCGATTAGTGTATCTCTGGTGTTTGCGAGTGCTTCCGTATTGATAAATATTGAAGATTTTGCTTATTTTATAGTAAAAGTAAATGTTATGTGCATTAAACCCTCCGGCAAGATATTGTCATGTACTTACGTGTGTGTTAGTCTATTTTAAGCTATCTACCAGTGCAGCATTGTGGGATCTAAGGCAATTGTTACCAGTGTCATTATATGATTAGTAACTTTATAACACCAATTAATCTTAGCTATGACATGCAGCTGTCTCATAATTTGTCTCATACTTACATGTCTCATAGGTTAATGAACTGTCTTCGTGTATGTTTGCTATTTTGACATAGTTGGTATTGCAAATATACATGCAATTCTCAAAAGTGGTATTATAAACAAGGTCGCAGAGACAATGAAAATCTTACTGATTTGGAGCCCTTCTCATGACCGATTCATATATTTCCTGTCATCTGTTCTTAGGTTTTCTTTTACATCATTAATGTTTTTTTGATACTTCTGTCAAAACTATTAATAAAATGTTTCATCAGTTTACATGTATGAATTTCTGAAGTACCATATACCTGTACAGCAGTTGTCCCTTTCTCAGTAAATCTGATTATCACACTTAACGAGGTACCTAAAAACTGTGTCACTGATGAGTTGATCAGTGACAATGATTATTACAACTGAATTTATCTTGCCTAGTCAATACATGCATCGAAGAACTGTTTGTGTTAGACTTGCTTTGTTTATTTGTTTATAAATAATTAGTTAACAACCATTTTGAATACATTGTAATGTCACTTTACGTGGCAGACAAAATACTTGAAATCTTAAGTCTAGTAAAGTGTTCTGGATTTGTCATTGAAATTATCAATCTTTTGCAGATTTGCTATGTTGACGTAGTAGATTCTGCCATCGTATTTTGCAACACTGGTATTTTCTTTTCTGTTCAATATGTGCATTGTAAACATGTTTGTGTTGGATTCCCTGGAGTTGTGACTAGCTAACCATTGTTTAAGATGTTGTTGAGATGAGGAAACGTCATTCCGTTATTGTTTACTAATTATTATTGATTAATATTACGAATAACGATAAGGTCGAGTACTTGGGTTAATTATTTGTGTCATTCGGCAATGCTGAGAACGTTGTCACTAGTGCAAGCTTCTTTTGAATAGCATTGTGAAATAAATACTGCATACCATGTATTCCAACAGTCGCTGTTCAGTAGTTTTTTTTGTGTAAGTTTGGTTTTCATTCACACCTTAAAAAGTTACAATACAAAGCTCTCAGCAGCAAGTACTGACTAATACGAAGCTATCGGCAGCAAGTACTGATCCGGTGACCACTCACACGAACGTTACAGTGTTGTCGTAAACATCATCCTTGGGTATCAGCATGTTGAAAGAAAATTTGGTGATTTGTATAACTGCTGCCTGCTCTGTCGTTGTTACATATTTTAAAAAGTATTAAATGATGCAAAATGATATTCTATTAATGATAAATTTGAGGAATGGTTACGAATTTATATCATTGCAACAATTTTGGTGGGAATTTTAACCATGCTATTTTATATTTAAGATAAAAGTTAAGATAGACATTTTATAAATATTAATTTTCGTTTAATAATTGTCTGTGAGGAATTAATAGACTATTAAGAATTAAGAGTTGGCTGTTTAATAAAAATACAAAAACAATTTTATTACCATTGAAGCCAATCGTATGTCAGCTAGAAAAAAACTGCAACAGCAAACTCATGAAATGAATTACTAAATAAAATTGCAGGCTCACTAGTCACTATCACTACCTTTTACCATTGTTACTAACCTGCTACTTTTTAGCCCATGAAATTATACTAGTTTTAATAATAGAATGAATGAATTAGATGGCAGTCTGATAACTTATGAATAGACTTAATCTGGAATGATTTGCATATTTTGCTTCTAAAACTGTAACATTATTTGCAACATTGAACAATGTAACCTGGCCATGAAAAGCAACTGAAAGCCTGAACCTGACCTGTTGTATTAATTATGATAAGGCAGCAGTGAAGTGGGTGAACGTGTTGTCAATCGATCGATTTGTCAGGTGAGCTAGAAATTATCGACGAAACTTGGCGACGAATCAGGTGCTTGATAAATTATGTCACCGTAGAATTGCATTCTGGGATGGGATAAACACTGAAAAATGGCGGAGGCTGGTTTTGCAAATAGTGGACTCCCCAGTTTAAATACTTCTACTGTGCTGTGTCGGTGAGTTGATCACCTTTGTAGTGTTAGTAGTTGTAAGGATAGATAAAAACTAAGTGCTCGGTTTTTAAATTTAAGTGTTCACCCCATTTCAAGTGAATTACTAATAGATTGAACTTAATGACTTTTGACAAACATTTGAAATCGAAATTTAGTCCTAATAAGTGGTTGGTTTTTGGTAGAGTTCAGCCTTTATACTTAGATTAAGAACAGTGATTTTAACAATAAACAGTGGTGTTGTATAGCGATGTTAAGTAGTATGTCAGTATGAAGATGAAAATGTCATCTAACTAGTTTATAATTTGTTTTAGACCTATGCACTTACTTGGATTATTGCTGAGTTACTTCGTTATTATAGAATTAAGCCCAATACTCATAACACATATCCAAGTCCACAAGAAAATTTATCAGTAATACGTTAGAGTTCTCAGTAGAGGGGCATAGTTGCCCCAATGAGATCGACATACGTGGAGACTTCTGCAAAGTGTATTTTCTGAATTTACATGGATTGTAATTTTCACTTGAAATTGTGTTATGCTTCTGTTAAAGATACAGCTACTATCATACAGAGTGTCATAATTATGTATTTCCAGCTCAAAGATTAACTTAAATAAAAATGTAATTTATTTCATTTAAAAATTGTGTTACATTTCTGTTAAAAATACAGCTATCATCATACAGCGTATCATAATTATGTATTTCAAGCTCAAAGGTTAACTTAAATAAAAATGTAATCTTTTTCCTTCAACAGATTGTAATTTTCAATATTGCTTGCAGTATTGTGACTGAAATTCCTATAATGTTAATCACTGCTAAGAATTTGTAGATTTTGTATAATTTGATGCCAGGTTTGAATTACTAAGGCTGGCTGTCCAGTATATTATATTATAATATTTGTTTTAAATTTCGTATTAATTTCATTGTTTTAGCTATTTTATGCATAATCAATGTCGTGAAGGAGAAAGCTGTCGATTCTCACATGATTTACAGTGCAAACCATCTATGGTGTGCAAGTATTACCAACGTGGAATGTGTTCATATGGAGATCGGTGCAGGTATTGTGTTGTGGCAATTTTTAGCTTCTGATGTATACGAAAGACGATTTTGTGAACGAGTTAGTAATTTACACGAAACAACATTTCTACATATTTTTTGTAGTTTTAGGGTGCCTCATGCAGTTGAATTTTCTAAAATGCCTTGTGAATTTTGGTTCAAGAAACTTTCCATTTTCTTGCGTGCACTATGTTCAGTCGCTCTACATTTACTTAGAGCAAAACATGCATGTTGTTTTTGTTAACGTTTTGGCATCATCGGACTGTAAAATAAATTAATATTATGTTGTGACGATCAAGTGATGGAACTTGTCTCAAGTGCTCAAGTCTGTTGATGTTAAAGGTTTGGCAAAACAGATGTAATTGTGTAGTCCTTGGCTACAAGTATTTGATTCATAATACAGTTGCACCAGGTTTTTATTATAACTGTAGAAAATTGTTAACAACATTAGTATCTCAAATCTAATTGAAATGTCACCAGTTATGCAACTTGCTTTTGAATTCTTGTTGAAATTACTATGTTTTTGACAGTGATTTAGGCCAGCCATTTTTCTGCATTTTTGAAGTATGATTTGCTATCCAGTGCTTGTACATTTTGGAGATTTGAAAATTTTCTTATTTCTACATTTTGATATTGCAGGTATGATCACACGAAATCATCAAGAGTCACAAACGGGACCCGACCAGCCCCGAGTCAGTCGTCTGATTGCCTACCAAATTCCTCACGCCTAGCAACACTAAAGAAGCAAGAAAATTCCTCGGACAGTGGAATTGGCGATGACTGTCCTCCTACTCCTCCTGTGATAATAGCAACTCCGCCGCCCTCGGAGTGGGTAAATGCAGCCGAGTTTGTTCCAGGGCAGCCATACAAAACTGCAGGTAATACATTATGTAATTATGTTGTAATTTATAACTAAGTGACCGTGTGTGTTTTGCCATGCCTCAGCCATATGTGATATTGTAAAATGATTGCAAAAAAGGGATGAAACTTGCAGTTCTGTAGCTTGATGGTGAATGGTTATGAGATTTGATGGAAGGATAGCTGTTTTGTTTAGGAGCTATCAGCACTGTTTACCAGTCACAAGTACAGTTATTTTTAAATGGTTAGTGCAATGCTGACTTCCCACAATCAAGGTCTAAGGAGTTCATAGTGTTGTTCTTTTGAGGGTCTGTAAAGTGGGATTTCGCAGGAATGTAGGTCAAGATGAATTGTATTTCTGCACGAGAATTGTGCAAGAGGGGAAATCGTACCAAGAAGGGAACTGTTGAATAAAGAGATTTTATATTAAGTGAAATGTCAAACATTTTCTTGGTCATAAGTAAAACATAAAACAACATGACATTTATTTGGCTTTTTAATGTTCTTTAAACATGTTTTTTATTGTTATTTAATTAAGCGAAAGAAAAATTTTCCGAGTTCTGTCTCATGTACAACCATTTCTCAGTTATCTGGCCAGTAGGTTTTTGGCTACAACTTTTGGACAAGAGAATCAATTTCTCACAAATGCATACCCCATTATTGTATACTCTGTGCACAATTCACTGTTTAACGGAAAATGATGTCTAAATCAATAAAATTGAGTGTGTTGTTTCGATTACAAAATCAATGCTAACTAAAAAATTTGTTTATTACCTTTTTAGTATTACATTTCAGTACCTGTTTTGCTAGTGTAGTTAAGTATACTAATTTCATACTATTGCACTTTGTTTGGGTTAGCAAGCGTTAAATGAGAGATCACAAAAACTTTAATGATAAACGTTTACTAAAAACATTAAATTACTTAGTACTGTAAACCTACGTTTAATAGCAGCTACACATTTACTGTACGTGTATGATTTGTAATGATTCCACTCAGATTACTAAGACAGGAATGTAGCAGTGTATAGAATGGTTAGGTTTCAGGACAAATACAGCTAAGAACTTTGGTAAACCAGTAATAACCCAACCGTGGGAAATTGTTACACAAAATACTTTAAGTAATTGAACCTGCAAGTTAACTGATTTGGCTTTTGTTACTAAGTCACTGTTTGATCATTTTAAGTTCGCTTTTTTGTGCCTAACGTGAAAGCGAAATACAATATAGTGTTGTTTTCTTATCACCACGTATTAACTAATGCTGACTACATGACTGACATAAAACACCTTTCATGTTGTTTGTGAGACTTGTTATCTCACGCTGAGGCATGGCATTACTTAGCAGTATACGACATGTCTGAATATGGTAGCAACTGAAAAGTTTATTGTTAGCAAGTAAAAATTCTTGTTGCTTAACTAGTGCTGCATAGTAAAATATATTTAACTCGCTTATTAGGTTCACAAAAGTCCTACACTGAAGCTGTCATTGGTGGCGGAAACACAAGTAAATCAACGTCAAAGAAAAGTAGTAAAGAAAAATCTAATGATGATCTCTTATGTCCGTACTTAATGGTTGGTGAATGTAGGTGAGTTTCACTATTGGCTGCACTAGTAGTGGTTTTATAATAACACTTTGTAGTGCTGATGAGTTGCTTTCGTGAACACGTGCAGTAAGGGTTCTAAATGGTTGATTTGTTGTAATATGTTCTCAAAAATAAGCCATTTCTGTATAGTTTTTATTGAATTTGGCAAAAATTGTGAAAATTACGTAAACAATATGCTTTTCCTTCACAATTGAATTGAACTCGTACGTCTTCTTTTCCTTTAATTTCCTTTCGATAGATTTCACGTAAACTATGATGCGGTACCTTTAGGTACAATTTTTTGTGTTACTGTCCCCCAACATTATTGTAAAGTAAGCTTACTAGGCAGAGCAGAACAATGATTGTATCTTAGTAGATGTTGCAGAAACTATGATACGGAGCCTTTAGAAAGTTTAGATACAGTTTTACTGTGTTACTGTCCCTCAACATTATTCTAAAGTAAAGTTATTAGGTAGAACAGATTTGTGATTGCCTCTTAACAGACTTCGTACAAACTCAGACACAAAGCCTTTAGACGCAATTTTATTATGTTACTGTCCCACCTAACATTATTAAAATAAATTTTCTAATCAGAACAAATCAGTGGTAGAATGGTTACTTTTCATCTAAGAAGTAGTAGATTTGATTCACAGGTTTGAGCACAACAGGAATAGTAATAATTTTGTTGAACAAGAGGTGCACTAATTGTTAAATTAAATTGAGAAAGGTCCTGATTTTGATAATTAAAGCTTTGCATATCGTGTACACAACTAAGGTGTTTTTGCGTTATAATTCAAGTTAACCCAACATTTTGGCATAACAAATTTTTGTGACATTATATGCTTTATATTATTTTAAGATTAATTTTCACATTTAGGTTGTTGACTTGTAACGGTTATTACCTTGTAAAATTATGAAAATATAATATATGTAAATGTTACATATATATCAGAACTGCAGCAATTTGCTTCAAAGGAAAACATTGCAACTTATGATTGCTGATTTAATATAAATGTAAATATTTCAACCCATAACAACGCGCAAAAAACTTGAGTAGTCTGGACATCTTTTTCCTAGACTAGCCATTAGTGTACTGTAATGTAGTTCAGGTTATGCAGTATTGAAAATTTTGATATGTATTGTACTTTTTGCAGATACGGGGACAAGTGCGTGTATATACATGGTGATTTATGTGAGTACTGTAACATTGCTTGCTTACACCCAACTGATGAAAATCAAAGAACGGACCATATACAGGTACAAATTACTTTCGTTTCAAATTTGACAAGTTATTCAAAAATGGTCATAAAATTTGGTGTGATATATTTGGTGTTATGAGGCCAAGTTGAGATATTTGCTGGAGTTTCTTTTAAATGACTAAAGACTGTAATAAAGTTGAAAACATAACACTTTCTCTTGGGGAAAACTGCCTAAGAATAAGGCAAAGTTCTTATCTAGCAATTTTACCGAGATATGAGTGAAATCATCTCTCAGTGTAATTATTGTGTGTTTAAGGAATGCCTAAAAGAACACGAAAAAGACATGGAGTATAGTTTTGCCATACAACGAAGCAAAGACAAAGTCTGTGGCATCTGCATGGAGATAGTTTTGGAGAAAATGCCGTCATCTGAACGTAGGTTCGGACTGCTATCAGACTGCAAACATATATTTTGTCTTAGCTGTATTCGTAAGTGGAGGAGTGCTAAGCAGTTTGAGAACAAAATTGTCAGGTAAGTTGTTGATTTAGTTAATTTTCAGAGGTTGATACACCAAAGTGTGCTTAGCCAGTCAGTATGGTGAAATTAGAATCAGTCTTATTCAAGTCCAGATGATTCAAAATTTATGTTTATGCTTACTAATACCACATTTTTTATTATTGGTACGAATATAGTAACATTTCTGAGTACTTAAAAACCAAACTAAGTCATTCTGAAATGCCTTTGTATACCTAGTTAAATTTTGAAAATGCTATAAGTACTGCTTTGATATTCTTTGACATTTACACGCTTGAGTTGTAAAATGGAACTACTTTTAAAAATCAATACGGCAAAAATGAATAATATTCATCATGGCTGTAGCCTATTATATTGTGTTTTTAAAAAAATCCAAACATGGAAATTAACAAACTAATTATCACAAAAAATGCCCTCTCTAAAATTTAAATTATTGGCTTCTTATAAGATTCATATTCCATGTCTTGAATGGCAATGACAATAATGAAGTACGTTCAACTTGTGCAAGTATTGTGCACAAATCAGGCTTATTTATATTACAGGGCTTGTCCAGAGTGTCGTGTGCCATCTAACTTTGTAACCCCAAGTCTGTTCTGGGTTGAAGATGATAAGGAAAAAACTGACTTAATCGAAGGCTACAAACTAGCTCTAAGGTACAACTTTGTGTACATTTATTAGTTTACTTCTGAAAATTAGATTCTCACATCCAACGAATAAACTATTTGTTGGGCTTATTATATAATTTTTTATGCTCTTTAGTTACACTTATATTCTATAGTTGCATTAAATGGAAAAGTTCTTATGCCAAAGATGTTGCATAATTTTAGTATTTCCCTGTAAATAGTGCATGCAATCAAACAGAGTATATGAATGTTTTATCAGAGTACCATTTTCATTTAATGTTAAAACTACTTTTTATAGTATGAAGCCTTGTAAGTATTTCAAACAAGGTCAAGGTACTTGCTTGTTTGCTGAGAACTGCTTCTACCTTCATGCATACCCTGACGGAACGAAAGCAGAGGTTCAGCCGTCTCGTCCCCGGCAACGCAGACAAAGGTATGTCTTCACATGTATGCTTTGTGGTCAAGTTGAAGTGAAAGCATTTTTGGCTTTTATTTTCACATCTTTAGAACATTTTTGCAATATCAAATGATTGTTGTGATGTACCTTGGAAACACTGGAAAGAACGATGCGCTGTATTTTAAATTTTGATTTATTTGTGTAATTCGTGTGTAGCAACACAGTTTGCCAGTGCATTTAGTACTCATGTAACAGAATGGTAGTGTATAATTGATTAGTGTAGCTTTAGTCACAGTATTGATTTTTCACAGGCAACAAGTATCGTTTTTGTGGCTAAAGTAAAAATGTAGCAACTTTTCTATGTGTTATCAGTTTTTTATAGTTGATAATGTATGAGCCTTCCAAAACTAGAAGTTATGCTTTGTAGCTACATTGTACATCTTACAAGTTTACTGTTTTAAAAACTATACACGTTATAGGGCTCTTCGCATAGCATGTGCTGAAAGTGTATTTTACAGAAATAGTTTTCAGTGAGCTGCAGTTTGAAATTATTAAATCCTTTCTGTTCTTCATGGTGTGAAAAATGTTCGTTTTTTTACAACAGCCCAGACACTTTTTGCGTTTTGCATAATACTTTATGATGAGTGAACTTGAAGGTGTTATTTCATTGGCAGGCTAGTGCTGATGCTTAGCTTTTCTCTTACTGTCTATTATTTTCAATGGTCAGTTCAGTTGTGATTCTGGCTTTTTAAATGTGATCTGTTGGTGTCAGTGGCAGTACTTTTGTTTTGGGTTTAGGTCGGATGGTGACTTTGACATCGTGCAGCAACTGCTCCTATGGGAGTTTCTACAAGAACGAGAAAATCGTTGGGTTCTTGATTTGAACTTTGAAGATGAGGTCGACTTCTTCGTCGGATATGCCACCGATAACAGCGACTACGACTCAGATTCTGAACCCTTCGAGATTTTTTAGCTAATTATATGTAATTATACTTATAGTTTATTGTAAAATATGTTTGCTACTATTTAAGATTAGTTAATATGTGAATATTAAAACATAATTATAATATTGTCATAGTATTGAGTAACAATATTATGTGTTGGAGGTCCTGTGAATGTAGTTTGTCTTAAAAGGTCTGTCCAATTTAGTTTTCTCTATAGTACGACTGGGAGTTCTTGAAATGACTCAGCAAATAATGCTCTTGTGGTAAGTTTCATTTGAAAATAGTTCTAACAACACAGCACCAGCGAGTGTGAGTTTTTATGCTGAATAACGTTATTAACAAAATTTCTGTTACTGTACTATGTCCAACACAGTTTTTTAGAAAATATTATCCTATTTCATACATTTTAAGTGTTATTCACTAAAAGCTTACATCAAGCTGAAAAAGCAGCCTCCAATAGTTACCAAGAACAATTTTTTAGCTGTTATCAGATGGTAACTAATTACAGTAGCAAATGCTGAATTGGCTTGAGTAAAACCTGAATAAAACCTCATAACATGATACACTGTACAAAAATTCAATTAATAATTTTCAAAATTTAAAGGACATCCTCGATGACGGAACATTCATTGAAAAAAATTAGGCATTATGAAAAGTGCATTTGAAAATTTCAGCGTGTTTTAGTTCACAAAAGGTTAAATTTAATTGTCATAAACTGTCACAGATTGCACTTGGCTGTGCTTTGTGTAGTAGTAGCACGTTCGTTTTGTTGCTTGTAAAAGATTGTATAAGGAGTGGAGAAAATATTTTATTTTGAAAGTGATTAGTTTCTATTTCTAAATTTCTTAATTCCGGTTTTACTAATATTACTTTAAAATAATGAATGTCTTTCCTAGTCGTTTTTAAATCTTAATTTTTGCTGATTATTCAATGATATTTCTTTTTTCTGAATAATATTTTTACTCTTTGTAGCTTGATATGTGTAATCGATAATTGTAATAAAAATGAAAAATGCAAAACTATTCCATTTAGTGAATTGGTGTATGTTCCGTTACACCAGCATTTATATAACATAATTTAGTTAAAAAACTAAAATGGTGTAATAGGTGTACCAATTTTCATTTCACAGTAAAAAAGTTTAAAAAAAGTTGAAAATAAAAATTAAAATGATTTACTCTTCGCGTTAATATACAAAAAAAAACTACTTGCTGTGCTTGCATTTATAGTATCCATTGTTATGCAGACAGTGATGGTGCAGGATTGTACAATGTACATCTAGGTATTACTTTACTGATTAAGATATGTGTAGTTTCTGTAAATTAACACAAATAAAAAATTCTGTAACTAACAACCACACTGAACAAATTTAGAACATCTGGTGTGTTATGTTGTTAAGTAATCGTTGTGATCTGTATTTTAAAATGCAAAAAATGATCCTCATACTTCGTATATTACATTTATTCATGATGCACATTAGGAGCAACTTATTTATTCACAGTTGCATTAAATTTAGGTAATAAAGTTGAAATTACTTACCACTGCAGCTAACTAGGTTTATGCTAGATGACATGTAAAAAGAGAGATTGTTAGTGTCAACTACAACACTAGAATGTAGAGCTAGTTGCAAATCTTGTCGGCAACACTTCATCGAGTTACCTAAAACCGTGAACTATAACATTTGTAGTTTATACCTTAAAAGTGTCAATCTGTATTATTTTTATGTAGCAGAGGTCCTGCCAGATCCAGATTAGAATACAGCAAGCTAGCCAACGGTTCTGATATAGCAGCTTTTTTACTTGTTCAATTTCTTGTTAGTGCTTGCTTTTTGTAGCAAAATAATATTGAGTTAATTAGCCAATAACCAAACATAGTCAAGAGAAATATATAAAGGTAAACAAGGTTCATAGACTCATATAATTGAAAAGTAATATTGCTTGGTACTGTTTTAGTACTGAGTTCATATTTTTTAGTACATGTACTCTGTCTTGTGATATAAGTTTTAAGTAACAAAGCAAGAAATGATGTCAGATTTTCTGTTTAATCTGTATAGGCTGACTTTTGATAACGAATTCATGGATTAAATGATTCCACTCTGCCCAAAGTTCTCTAGTTGGTTATAATAGTCAGACAGTTGTGATGGTACTTATTTTGACCCCAGCAGCCTGTCTTGCTAAATTACTTTTTGGACTTTTGAGAGTTTGGCATTAGATCATTTTTGTCTTTTAGGCGATTAGTAGTTGTAGCAGCAGTATCAATACATCTGTTGTTTTCTGAAAATGCTATCATTGGTGTGCCCTTGTAGTGCCAGTGGATTTAAATTAGATTCATGATTAGATCTAGTTGCTGTTGGCACTGCTGTTATTGTTGCTGTTGATTTTGACAGCTGATGCTTGGATATCTTGCATGAGGCAATGTAGAGAATCGTACCATACAATTACATCATCAGGACAAAGAAATAGCTTACTGAAACCCTGTTAATTATATAGATTTCGTGTAACTTTTATTCTGTTTATTGAATTGTTAGCAGATATGATGTTACTAATTTGCAGTTTGTCAGACCCGTCAGTACTCAGCATTTTGCAGGCCGGAAGGTATTAAATATTAAGCCTGTCTTCTAGTCTTCATAATCGACAAGTTGTAATTAAATTCTAACACAGATCGTGTTATTATGAATGTAGAAATTTAACTGGTTACTACTGCTAGTTATAATAAACTTTATAATATTAACGATCAAGTAAAACATTTCAGTCAGCTTCATAGATTGATTTCTTATTATTGCAGTTTTCTTAAAGTAATTGCCATCTCTTTCTTTTGATTAAGTTTTGGTTGTAACAGAGCTCCATAATTGTTAGGCCTATCTTTTTAGCTCTAAGCAATGGAGCAAGTAAAGTAAACGTTTACCATAAAATCCTCCTTGACTAGACTTTTATCCTCATTGTGAGTTAATATAATTTTGCATTAACATTTTTTACTCTAGCATGATTGTTTGATCAGATTAATGCCTATGGTATTTTTTATTGATTTTGCTCAAAAATTACTACAGTTTTATAGTTTTTTACACAATTCATTGCAATTATTAACTGTCTAGATACATTGACATCTTCCTAAGTTGAGTTTTATGAAATTGAAAAGACAGTATTATGTGGTTATTAATCCAATAAGTCAGTTATACTAGAGTATAATTTAAGTAATGTTAATGTAAAATTAAATTCTTCATAGTGCTAAAACCGAAGATAGTTCACAGATACAGGAGATATTATGTGAACTGAACTAGCTGTCACTGTGGACTTCATGCACTGAACTTTTCTTTTTCATTGTACTGAATGTTGGTATTTGCTGGCACTTGTTCTTTAATACAGCTTTTTTATTGTTAAACATCACAGTTTCATTTAGATACCAAAGGCAAATAAAGCAGAATTGAAAAAGACTGTTTCAACTGTTGTTTTTATAATGAAATAGACATTGCTGCAAGTCTATACTTCTGTATTTGAATGTGTGGCTTTATAATGTGTAGTGGACGAGTGGTCATATGTGGTAGTGGTGTTACTGTGCTACTGATACGTGTACATTTTTGGCATTTGTCGTCTTTTTTCTTCAGTGACTCTTGACAATTTTGAATCGTTATTATTATAAAAAATTATCAGTAGTTTTACTGCAGAACAGTTTTTAAAAAGTATGATCTTTGTAAGACTAATTTTCGTTGTGGTTCGAAAATCATTCAATCTCAATTCGATTCGAATTCAATTTCTGGTAGAGAATGCTCACTCCTAATCGTTACGCAACATAAAAATTATCTATGGTTTTGTCAAGTGGTATGGTCACGTGCATAGCAACAAGCAGTCACGTGCTCGTACGATGTACAAAGTTATTTTGCATTCTGCAAGTGTTTTAAGTACTTTTTACAATAAATTATAAAGGTGTGCGCAAGAAGAAGCTTTCAAAAATAGAATGTGATAGGTAGGCTCTACTTCATGTAACTAGCTATGTTTTTAGAAATCACAATCGTTATAATTAATGACTGAAAGCGCTCGTTTCAATTCATCAATTATGCTGCACGCGTTGTCACGTAGACTTCGGCAGGAGAGTAAGCCAAAATTTTTGTAGCTCCTATGTCTGTCGTCTGAACCGTCAATTTGGCTAATTTATTTAACAGACAAATGGATTTTCACGTAACTGATTACTTGATCCTAACGTACCCCGGTGTGTTGTTATATTTTATTCCATGTAGTAACAAATATGCCCTGTCAAAATTAATGTGGCGTAACTGCAAAATTTTAGTTTTTATTAAATTGTACATGTAACGTACAGATTCATTTTGATACTAGTAATATTTAATGTTAATTCAACTTTCAATTCAATTTAAAAATAAACAAACTGTTTTACGTGAGAAGTACATACATAAATTAGATTGTGGTTTTTACAATAAAATTAAGTTACCATTATTATATTTGACACTAGAGACCTAGGAAGCAAGAAGTAATCTTGAGTTACCGTGGGTGTTAATAATATTAATAGTTACGATGTAAATTGATGTATGGTACAAAGAAGTGATAAATGTTTTGAAACATTTGCTAAGCATTTGTGGAGGAGATAACACTTGATTAGACTATTTGGATGTGTGCACTGCAGATATTTATATATACAGATGGGAACTAATAACTATATTATTATCCAATAGGGCAAGTTACTGAGAATGAAAAACAAAAACAAAATTAACTACAAGTTAACTACAACGCTGTAATACTATTCTAACTTACATTTATTTCACCCTGTATTAAATGTTTTTTTGGGTCAATATGCCCACCTTTTATTATTCCACCTACACTGTGTGCGCAAGAGTACTGTCTTGTTCTGATTTGCACTGTGAAAATTGTGAGTGTTCCATCCACTGCTTTAGCTGCACTTTGGCAATTTTAAAATACTTTTCACTCACCATTTAAGCTAGTAAGCCATTTTAAAGATTAGGTGCAGTATATGCAAAATGATCCTCTCACATGACATGCAGGTAATTTAGAGAGAAAGAGAGAGAGAGGGAGAGAAAGAGAGAGAGAGAGAGAGAGAGACAGAGAGAGAGAGAGAGAGAGAGAGAGAGAGAGAGAGAGAGAGAGAGGAGAGAGAGAGAGAGAGAGAGAGAGAGAGAGAGAGAGAGAGAGAGAGAGAGAGAGAGAGAGAGAGAGAGAGAGAGAGAGAGAGAGAGAGAGAGAGAGAGAGAGAGAGAATAGTGAGTATCAATGAAGCTAAATAGCATCATTTTTCAATTTCCTTGCAATTTGAGGCATGTATTGTACCATGAGCGATAACTATTGTGCCGTATCACAAAAATAACGAACCATAACCAGTGGCTCATCAGTAAAAAATGATATACAGTGTCATTAACATTTGCGTGGTTTCAGTCTATTGGACGTACAATACAATCCCGGTGTTATGATCGGCACTGCATACAGTGCATAGCAACATATTCTTCTAGGATTCAGATGTCTTAAACCTTAGCAGATGTAAGAACCATGGCAACGAAGTGTTTGCAGTTTGCATTCAACCAAGATATTGCAAAATTAAAAGCTGATATTTGTAAGAAAAAGGATTTAGGAAAGGATTTTTTCATGCACAGTCATCGCTTGTGAGTATAGAACTAAAACTATATAATTTGACTTTTGTATGAACTATACTAGTTATTGGCTTTTCTGTCTCTCTTTGTCTCTGTGTCTCCTTCCTCTCTCTCTCTCTCTCTCTCTCTCTCTCTCTCTCTCTCTCTCTCTCTCTCTCGCTCTTCTTTTCTTTTCTTCTCTTTTTGTCCCATTTGGTTCATTTATTACTTTTGACTTTATATAGTAGTTATTTTTCTAAGTGTTACGGCACGGTTGCATTCAACTAAATCTGATGAACTGTGTAGTTAAATTTCCTTCATAATTCCCATAATTCTGATTCAGATCTGCTGCTATCCATGACGTGTGGTGCAAGCATGAACAAGTTATACCTGTCGTGACATTTCAAACTTGTGTTTTGGAAATTGGAGATTTATTGCTGCAAAACAAGGTAATTTTTGTCTAGGATTAGCACCTGTTTCAACCGTTTCGAGCTTCATGCATCTTCTGTATTGTTCTAGATGTCAGCAGCTATTAAAAGTTAACTGTTCCATTTGACTTTTGTTCAAATCTAAAATCTTTTAGTCAGAGACATAAATGTTTTTCAAGTAATTACATTTTTTTAATTCTTCATATGTTGTATTTAGTTTTTAATTTTTACTTTTTATTTTTGTAGTTACCTCTTCTTGCTGACTGGCAGTGCTTTGGCGTCATACTGAGCAAATCTAGTCATGTTGACCCTTTGACTGTCTTCTGTGTGGATGAGCTGTCCGAACGCTTCTTTCCTGAAGGATTTGATGACCCCACAGTACATATCAAGGTGGGCTTTCTATTTAGACTAAGATTAGGCAAAGCAGCATATCAGGCATCATAGTCTGCATGGGTGTTGCTTGAGGGAAAATATATGGGTCTGTCAAGAGTTGTCCCATATTAAACCTTATGTATTGTTGGATATATGGGTCTAGTTACTTATATGCACATAATATATATAGTGCGCATATAGTGTATGCAATGCCTTGATTTATTTGGCTTTCCATATTTTTAATGTAAATGTATATTGCCAATTAACACTGCAGATAAACAAAGATGGCTTATGTTTGCAACTATGTTTGGCTTATGTTTATAACTTGCAGACATAACTTGTGTGCCAAATTCTGGGATACTATGTGGTCAACAATGACATCTAAAATGATACGAAAACAAATTTTTTTGCTTTCATTTCTCATACTGCTGTTTTGCATATTAGCGAAGGTGAACATTTTTCAATGTGAAATAAAAATTTACAGGGATATATTTTGAATTGAAATAAAGAGCAGAGAGAATTAAAGTTTCAGGGTTTCAATGAAATGGCCTGAAAATTACATTTAAAAGTAGACCTGCAGGTTTCAGTAGCAATTTTTTATCATGCATTGCTCATTTTTTATCAATATGCATCAGCATGTCAACACATCTTATACCATGCAAAAGAAACCCTTATTTTCTATGCAGAGACATATAGACGTATAGATTAGATATATGTATATGTTTAAATATACATAAAATGAATTTTCAAAACTAAGATAGGCATGTTTTGCTGTTTTTGCAGGCTTTTGCATTATTGGGTACTGTGGAATCCAGGTTTCAAATGCTTTCACACCATGGGTATGAAAAAGCTGCAATGTTTAAAGAAACTATGGATATTCTGAAATTTCTCCAAATTTTCAGTGAGCTTCTGCTACCAAAACCGCCCTTTTTTGCAAGTGTGTATAACGGTAAGTTTTCACAGAGAAAATGTAATAGTTGTTTGAGGTTTATGAGATATGTACTGATTTTTTTATTATTTTTTTAAATTTGTGATTTTGTATACAGGCAGTCATCGACTTAAGGTGTTTGTTGTAACATACTGCACATACTTATTGCGCATGCGCTCACAATGTCTTCTGTGTAGCGGCCCACCGCTACAATATACTGGTCCAACTTGCGTCCCATTCGTCTTACGACCAATTCACCTTTCAAGATTGTGGCCCAGTTAACTAGCTAGACTACAGTCATAAGTTACTGTAACTTAAACGAATTGAGAAGTTTTGAAAATGTTGAACTGCTTATCAATTTTTGTCCCTTTTTGCTCTATAGAATTAACATAAGATGGTTTTGCTGGCGTGTCTGAAACGTTTAATATAACAGTTAGTTTTTTAAAAAAGAGCAGTTACCCAATGCACAGAAGTCTGCGGAGTCGGCAGTCAGGGCATTTGGTTTTGTATAAGTCACTAATTTGATGACCTGAGGAGGGTCATTCGTGAGATTCTCTCGCATGGTCTTAGTTCCTACAATGAGATCTCGAGATTTCTTGCAGCAAGTAACGAAAATCACCAAGACTTTTTCCCTAGCATCTTTGATGTGCCATCAGTTTTGAAAAGGCCTACACTGAGAAATGTTACTTTTTGAATTTTGCTTTTGGAGGAGTTAACATTGCAGCCCTTGGTTTGTGAACCACTGTTCTAATTTTTGCACCTTTCAGCTCTGCAGAAAGGGTTTATAACTGCCATGAATTGAGCTGAATGGATGTTCCTTTACGTCAAATTTAACTCCTGGATTTGTGTGCTTGTATCTCTATATTTCTATTTTTCTGTTCCAAATTTGTGACACCAAATGTATTGGGCTAGCTAATAGTTAACAGCATTTGATCGTAAGCAGAAGTATGCAATTATAAGCACTTAATGTGAATAATTGAAACTATGCCAGAAAGTATCATGCACACAAATTATGAACTTAGGAAAATGGTTTCTTTGAATTGCAGATACAGCTTCAGACTTAGTAGACTAATATAATTAAAGTAAATTTGATTTAGTTGAAATTTTATTTTAATATTTCAGCTTCACTTTTGATCTACAAGGTGAGCAGGTATCTAATGACATTCGGACTGTCAAACAGAGTAAGTGTAATTCAATTTAGTTATTTCCAAAATGCCTTTATGAACATACAGTGTTCAATACACACTATAATGTAGGTTATTACTGTAGCAAACAAAGCAGAACAATTAAATTTTTACAGAATGTTTATTTGGTATGTATTAATAGCTATAAAATGAGCAATTTAACAAGAAAAACACAAATCATTAATTTGATTCTCATTAATATTATTCCACATGTTCACCTCAAGGTCATCAAAACCACCCAACATCATGCCGATTGCCAACGCCAAAAACGCACCGACACACTTGGTTCCAAGCTCACATACATTTACAGTTTATTTATTCACTCAGAGCATGAAGATAAACTTGTAGAGATTTGAAGAAACTTATAAAGATTTGAAGTTCATAACTAGTTTTATTGACTTTATCACATGTACTTTGGAGGGAATTCTCTATTTTCTATTTATAAAAACATTTCTTGAATTTTGTTAAATTTCTTTTTATTTTTGATGTAATTAAGAATTTGCTGTTATAATTATGCAGGTTGTTAAATACATACTGTGGGTATGCTTATGCATGGAAAATTCCTTTCCTTTACTAAAGACAAAGTATCTCGACTGGCGAACGACTTTATATGCCACTGTGTGTCAATGTTACATTGACTGCAATATGCCCACAGAAGCTGAGGTTAGTTTTCACCATCACTCATATACAGTGTCATTTAAAATGTTATTCGTTATTCGCCGCATCGATGTCTAGTACTGCTATTTGGTGTTGATGTCACATTTTTTGCTGTTGGTTCTGGGCGACATTGGATGGGTATTTTTCTATTCACTTTTATGGCTTTTAGATTTTTTGGACACCCCCACCCCTAAAGCGCATCCTCGACACTGCATTGAAAGTCACCGGGAATGTTCTGTAAATATCCAGTCAGTATGTTGGTTATGCAAACACGCGTTTTCCTACTTGCACCTCAGACTGATTGGGAGCTTACAGATGATTAAGTAAAATTTGGCATCCTTCTCAAAAAGTAATGCTTGCAGCAGACTAAAAACATTTGAAAATTTAACTGTTTGTATTAAAATACATGTTTTTTTTCTGGTTTGTTACTTGATACTAGATTTGAGACAGATATGCATTCGCTAGACTTGCTATGTAGTGGACTTGCATTGCTCACTTGCAAAAAAATGACCAATAAATAATAAGATGTAATAACACTTTTTGAGGAAATGCAACAATAACAAGAAGAGCTAGTTTGCATGGTGAGACACTGAGGTAGCTAATTGCTTGATAAAAGTGGTCAATCAAAACAAATATTCTGTTTTGGATTCACGGCACTATATAGCGGAGAGGCACTGGAGGAGTTGGAGTAACACTATCCATCTACAACCTCTGTGTAGAGTACAGTGAGTCAACATTTCATTTAAGGATGCTCATAAAATGCTAGAAATAAATCCAAACAGAAAATGTTGTTTCTTAGCTACCCTACCAAGATTTATTATGAATGACCAAGAAGCATGTAAAACAATGTAAGGTGTACTAATATAAACTAATATTTACTTACAATATGTGTTATCACTTTTCAATGTGTTATATTGTGTTTAGGAATTTGCCAGAAGAGGCCTCCACAAGGTGCAAGAAATGCATAAGCTCTTGCTGGAGAAAAATGGCTTTATATCGAAGGAAGATGAAAGCGTGTTTCGGCTCGCAGTTGTCAAAGTATGGTTGTATTAAATTCTCTCGTATTACAACGAGTCATTACTAACTTGACCTTAGAGGCCATCCACATATAACAATTTTATGTTTAGGATAGGTAGGTGGCAGTATATGCGATAATTCCATTATAATGCAAGATGGGTAGGTAATTTAGTCATGATATGATTGATATCATTATCTGCCTTCACACTTTTTTCACACTTGCGTGCCAGCAGCAGATGCTCATTAGACATCGAGACTTAGACATTAAGTACATCATGCTATAGCAAACCATGTTATAACAGGTCACAGATGTTATGCATATTTAATAGTAAACATTTTATAATCTAAAATACTGAGCAATTTTGTAGCAGTGTTGCATTCTTTTTAATGGTGGGTTTCTAAACCAGTAGTGCATTCAGCAGAAGTAATTTAGAAAATACTTTGTGAAACAAGTTGTAGACTGTAACCTAAAAATTGATCTTAATTGTCCGTGACTGCTCCCTCATTTAATGTGATTACTGATCTTGTTCGGATCATCGATATGAATAATGAAAGCTTAAAAATGCTGATTAAAACTATTTACATTCATGTCTTGCTGGTAAGTAAAGGACTTTGTTGTGTTGTTGTGAAAATGGACATATACAAACAGAAACAGAAATACAGACATAGACAGAGACATATTTTTTGGTAACATACACATCGTGTATGTGAAATGCTTCATTTACTATTTTGCCCTGAGTTACTTAAGAAATTTAAACAGTTAGCACAAATCCATAGCCATAATTAAATTAAACTGTACGTAACTCTAAATGTTACAATTAAAATATAGCTAAAAATACAAAAGTGATGTGTTGGATCTCGCTCATTTGGGGACAAGTACTTGTTTTTTCGGTAACTGTAGAGTGTAGAAAGTAGTAGGCATTTTTGGGATAGTATTTTTTGTTGACAAGACCACACATTTAATAAAGTATATTGAATCTGACCTGGATTGAAAATATTGCATATGTTTATTTTACATCTTTATATTTCACATTGCATTATAGTATTTTATTTGAGTTGTTTATTTCGAAAAAATTTCAAGTTAAACTGGTTTGTTGCAGTTGGGTTCTATAATTTTTCGGCTCAGTATTATTGTAAAGAAGAGAAAACAAAAGGGACCATTGTATGGAACGAAAATTTTGCAGAGAGAGATGCTAACAGTAAGTATGTTGTTTATTGGATATTGGCATGAATGCTTATTGACTAACTTAGGCTCATGTTCAATGTGCCCCTTAGCAGTATTTGATTATTAGTAATGACTAATAATTTTTGCACAATAGCCTTCATTTTTTAAACAAATTGTGGGCTCATTTATGCAGTACAGCCTCGAATGAGAATTTTTGTCTTTTTATATAATCTATTAAATCTAATTAGATCATGTATGTTTTACCTTGTCTCCAGCCTGCTAGACATCGCACTGTGACTGAACGCTATTTGGCCGACATGTTTGAAGGCAAAGCAGCTCAGTTTCTTGCCATATTGGAGGCCCTTGATCATCCAAACATTCATACCTTGAACTCAAAACAGCCCGCTGGTGGCGGTGATGCAGTCGAATGGCAAATAGAGCTCTTGGCTGTTGGTTTGACTATAATATGTGGTAAGCATTAATTGTAACTGCAGTATTAAATGTAGATTGAGCTGAAAGTGACAACAACTGACAAGTTTGCTTTGCTTAAATTTGTCAAATCTAAAAGGGAAGTTTAGACTTCTTGATAAAAACATTGCTGATATATTTTTCCAGATGTTGATAATTATTTCAAATAGTTTTGTTTATATACATTTATTTATTTACTTATATATTTACTTGATATGGTCTGGCTGAATTTTGTTTTGCTTTTCAATTGGGTTTCACAAGTGCTTTTTTAGTAATTAGCAGGCCAAATGTAAATGTTGTTCATGGTACAAACGTTTGTAATAACGAAAATTTGATACATTGTTTAGGTGTAAAAACAAACCTCTAGAAATTGACCGTTTGTTTAACTGTCTTAGAGCTGTGAAGCATTCCTTATATACTAATTTTATTACTAAAACTACCCACTATGAAAAACCTACACTGACACTGTAAACCCAGTCCTTTGTTAAACTCATGTCTGTTCTAGTGGAACGTAATGTTGTATCTGATGAGCTGATTTAAGTGAACTTCAAACTAAAACATATGGGTTCTATTAATGCAAAATACAATAGTCCTCTAATGTTACAAACCCATTATAATAATAAGTTAACAGTAAGTTGTCCCTTAACTCTAATGTGTGGGTAGCAAAACTCGATGCTAAACAAATTGTCATTAAATAAAGATATGCCTTCCACAGGAAATAATATAAAAGCATGCAGGTGCATTCCAGGAACAAAAATCACTAATTATTGGTTCATATAACTTAAATGTTTTATAAAGTACTATTGCACACATTTATACATTTACAAAATAGAACCTAGAGATCCTGATGTTGAATCTTTTCATACTGGTATCACTGACGAGCACGCATTACGAGAACTAGCAGCTAAAGGTACAGTGTTTCAAAATTTTCTTTAGTTACTCATATTCTAGGCTGTTTATGTATGATTTACATTTCTGCAACATTTACAATTTTAGCCTGCACTTCTTGTACATTTATTTGTCTGCTAAAGAAGTTGTTTGCTTTTTATGTTAAAATTCATGCTGTTCATTGTCAAAATAGTCAATACGTCATTAAGTTTGTGGAAATGTCATTGTTTGCTTTAATTGCTACTATGAAGTAAATTAGCTTATAAAAATTCTTTTAATTTATTTTTTATGGTATATCACTGTATGGTGCATTAGCTTTTCTGTCATTCTATTATTTTTGTCTACCAGGTTCTGATAAAATTTCTGCTAGCAGCTATGTCAGCTTTTTAAAGCTTCTGTTTCGCTATGAACAGTGGGAAATTTTTCGTCTTCTGATGTGCAACTGTTGTGGCCGTCATACCGTTTTGGGAGCCCTGAGCAACCGGGCGAGTGATATCGTTGTCTTGGACATTCTGACCGCTGTAGCTTCATACAGAAAGCTCAAAAATGACCTCTCCAAAGAAGATGAGGAAGAGGGTGCTAGGCAAACTGATGACATACATCCCATAGGTATTCAGTGTAACTGTAGGGCTAGCTACTATTGCATGACAGTAGTCATTTTATTTTATGCTAAAGATATATAGCTTAGTTTGCAAGATTTTTCGTAATTTCCTTTTTGCTGCATAATGAGAAATCAAGTCGCTTTGTTGCAAAATGTCATTAAATGGAACCATGCCTTGCACAGGAACATGTATTGTGTTCGGTTGCTTTCCAGGAGCAATACAGAAGGTTCATAAGTCAAACATTTTATTAGTTTTTCTGCTTACACTTATATATTACTTGTTTACTAAGTGATAAGGAGCAACTAGCAGTGGATCGTATCTGTATTCCTGTTTCTAACTGCCTGCTATCAGAGTTAGTGTGGGAAATTTTACCATGATTCGGATTGTTACTTGGCTTTATAAAGTACGAGCACAGTATATAAAATTTCAGTGGTTGTCTCACCGCTTCAAGGCAAAACAATTGTCACTAAAATCAAGCATGTGTCGTTAAGTGAGAAAAGGTGTCAAATGTTCAGTATCATTAAAACGAAGCATTGCTAAATGGGGAGTCATTAAGCAAGGGTTTACTGTAACTGTTGTGGAAGATGTCAAATTTTTTTTTGCAGATGTGGAATTGAATTATGTGGAAGGTATATGTCATGGTGTGCAAGCTGCATTGAAATTTCTGGTTGAAGAAATTGACATGGAGATTGTACTGGATGCGATGAACATGGTGTGGACAGCTTGCAAACCTGCCTTTGAAAGATTTCACAATGGAAGTTTGGAAGTGACATCTACGTTTCCGAAGAAACTGGTAACTGAAGAGGAATTACTGTGAAAGTTAAAATTGCTAACTTTATACGTATATTACACTAGTAAAACATACATGGTTAACATCTAATTAAGTTAACCTGTTTGCCTGTTATTATTCAAGCAAGTAATTACATCTCTTTGAATTTTTGAAGCTATTGGAGGAATTAAATACTGTGCACAAAGTTTTGTTGTGGAGTGGTCAGGCGAGCTCTAACATAGAATTTACCATGGAAGTGACGCTTACACTTGCTTTTTTCCTTGAAGAACTTGCCATTGAAACGGTTACACCATCTAGTTGGTGCTGTCTCTCTGGTTTGTTGGTTTTAACATCTAATATTCATTTAGGAACTCATTGAACAATGCTGCTTGTTGCCTATTTGCTAACGTAATGGAATTACACTTCCAATTTGCTAAATAATTCTGCGATCTGGTAGTGTGCATATATTTGCACTGCAACAGGCATTGTCTGGCATCCTTTAAATATATGAGCTTGCAAAATTAAAAGAAACTAAAGAAATTAAGCTTCAAAAATAATAATTCTGTTGTTCAAAAAAAATACTTGCACATAATTAATTTTAAACTATATGTCATTTTGAACCATGTTCTGCAGTATTTTTCTTTAAAAATGTATATTCCTTCTTGTACACCAAGGAAAAACAATGAACATTCATATATTTGACTGTATGTGAAGCACAAGCTAATTCATTTTTAAAGTTTTTTTTGTTAAAATTGTTTACTGGAGAGCTTTGATTTTGATAAAGTATTTTTGCTTGCAAAGTCTCGCTTCTCTAAGCTTTATTATGTACACAGGTGGTACAAATGAAATGCAATATTACCAACAGTCAACAGAAAGTTTGAAAAACACCTTAGATGCTTTGCAAGAAGACGCTGCTTTACATTGTTACTATGACAACGAGGCGGCTGCTTGTACTATAGAAAAAAAGATTAATATAGTGGCTTTGTACTTCAGGCATTTAGTCAAGCTTGCTCATATTCCACCAGGTGGGTCTTACCCGTTGTTGTTTTTACTGAAGAATTTTAGAATTTAAATGGTTTTCTTGTATTGGTTAATTAAACTACTTTATTACTGTCTTGAAAAGGCATTTTAGTAGTATATCAATACTGGCCAAAAATGCAAAAATTCCTAGGAACTTGGAGATCTCCATGGCTTTTTACAGACATCAGTTAGTTTCAGTTTAAGCTTTACTTAACTGTCAGAACCGTAAGAGTTTGCTACATTTTGCATAAGTTCAAGAAAAACTGCTCTCACTAAACAATGATTACATTATATTACAATTGGTTTTCATGCAATATTATGTATGAAATGTATTTGCTTAACAATAGACTAGTTAAGAAGTCCATTTTTGACAAGCAAATTGAAATAAACTTGCAGCAACTGCACTGTTTGTAACGCCTAATGCAAAAAATTCAACTATCCAGACACAACATTCTGATAGACTTTGACCTCAAGTCTACCCTAGTTTTATAAAGAAGTCCTTGTCTGATTGCTTGGGGCTTTTTCTTGGTATGGCAGCTGAACGCTGTACAACAGACAGTTCTTTTATTGTGTAGCACGCAGGCGATCAATAAAATAGGGTGCATGATTGCTTAAGTGTAAACCAGACTAAGCTACCCAATAAGCTTAGTTTTAATGCCTGAAAAGGGCTTGTTATTCTTAATTTTATCCAATTAAATCTCTTATAAATACATACAAAATAGCATGACTGGATAGCCGAGATTCTCATAAACAGAACAGCACCTAATTTGTAATCATTTAATTCTGTCTGTGCACAAACAGTGCAGAAAAGTCATTGGTCTTACAAGACCTATTATGTGTGTTGCCGTCCTGAAGGAGTTGGTAGATGACAAGTTCATTGGTACTCAGATCTGATACTCGCATTCACTACCATCACATTGTCTTTATAGGCTTTGTTGACTGTAGTCAATTTTTATTACGAGTCGACTAGACATATCTGAAGTAAAACTTGCATGAAAATGTCCCTTATTTCTTATAGCTGCCATTTTGTAGAAAAAAACCGTGTTCCTTATATTAGGAAAAAACCTTTTCTATTTTGACTTGTTCAATATACCACATGACTAAGTGGAACTTTTGGGTGAATTGCTACAGCAACTTTAAGACTGCTGGATATTTTAGAGGTGTTTCATCAACTTTATTAAGCTATTTCCAGTCTTTCTAACTTTTCTAATTTGATGCTAATTACTTCTTTCCCAATTTATTTCACTAACCTGGCTGCATATTGAAGGAGACTTTTGTTTATTATGAGTAATAACAATGTATTCATAGTGCATGTCTTATTTGTATATGCATCTATGCATAATTCATGTAAAGTCTTTGTGGTCTTAAGTGAGTCTTAAACATTTATTTGTCTGTTGGGTTTGACTTTATATCTTTGCTAATTGCTATGTATAGCATGTGAATAGGAAAGGATATTTGTATTAAGTGCCCTTTGTTTTTTACTTTAGAGCATAAAGGCTCTACAAACATTGCTATTCCAGTTGATAGCAATATGGACTGTGCCTGCAAAGCATGCAATCACTCACCCTCCACAACTGAAAAAGATTACCCATATTGTGGTAAGAATAGTTTGTACCGAGCTATGGTCTGTGTGGAGGAGGCTTTACTAGTTGCGAAGCACAGCCCGCAGGTTGCAAAAGAATTTGCCGCGGAAGGTTTAACACTGCTAAAGCGAACAATACAGGAAGAATCTAAGTACAGTAGTGTGAGAAGCAACGATAAACCTAATTCCTCTATTCCTCCACCACCTGAAGTGTTTCTGCGTACTGACACATCAATTGTTTTCAAGCCAGCCAGGTTTTTGCATAGTGCAGACGTAACTTGGTATCAGATTTTTGGTCGTTCAGCAGCAGGTAAAATTTTGAAGGTTCGACTGAATGATTATCATTTGCCTGGCACTGGAGTAATGGCAAGTAATGCATTACACATTTATATTTAGAATTCTAATAACTTATGTGAATTATTGTTTTATTCATTTAGTTGCTTTACTGTTTATCTTTGTATTAGTTAATGTTTTTTCGAGATGGGCATTTCCTTTCTTCTTTTTTACTTGCAGTATAATTCAATCATCTGCTATAATTTCGACATTTTAACGATAGTTTAATTAATTAAGCCTTTTTATAGCACATTTAGATAGATAGATAGGTAGAATAATATTTATTTACCATTTTACTGGGTAACAGTAAATACGTAAATAAGTGTATGACAGTTAACGTGGTAGTAATTCATTACAGATAAAAAAATTGATATTTGGCAATAACATTTTAAGGAAACGTGTGAAAATACCAAGCTATGGTCTTAAAAGTACATTAGAATAATTCAGACAAAGCTAATCACACAACTAAAACTAAAAAACTAACTAACTAAACTATCACTGTATAAACAAAAATCATTGATTGATTAAGGTACTTTAGGAGTTTTACAATAGAGAAAATATGAGAATCACATTCATA
The DNA here is from genome assembly GCA_030141605.1 of Tubiluchus corallicola. Classification (NCBI taxonomy): domain Eukaryota; kingdom Metazoa; phylum Priapulida; class Priapulimorpha; order Priapulimorphida; family Tubiluchidae; genus Tubiluchus; species Tubiluchus corallicola. The sequence goes on along the minus strand of JAQGDQ010000359.1, from coordinate 81,942 downwards.
TTATGTAGTCATTATTCAATACAATGCAATACAATCAGCTAAAATCATACGTTACAATACAGTATAATTGAATACTATAGGCCTACACAAACAGTACAGTTCATACAATACAATCAATAATCAATACAATAGTATCACAATCTTAACTGATAAGATTTTTACAATTTCCAGTATTGTGTTATGGTCTTGGGTAAATGTAGAATGGGTTGCTTTGAACTATTTGATCTCTTTTGTTAGTTTTCTCACATTTGGTCATGACAGTTTGTTTTAATCTTGTTTTGTAATTAAATAATATTGGAGCAGATTTTGTATTTATTATGTTTCTCTGAAGTCTTTGTTAGTCCTGAACCAAGCTTTTTCACCACTTCAGCAAATATGGCAGAGTTGAGGGGCTTGGTGGTCAGACCTGCTTTGTCCTGGCTAGCATCATGCCTTCCAATTTGGAGTGGGCTAGATGCTTCCTGCTAGAGCTCTGTCTGCTCCCTTGGGACTCGGGCTATGCCACATGGAGAAGGAGTTAGCTTGAAACGAACCGTTTGTTGGTATTGTCAGTCTCATCCTCATTTAAAAGGCTTGTCTCTAGTTTGATCAACCTGCTTATAGTTTTTGCAGGTTTTTACAATTCTAGTTTTGAACAGGTACCTAGTAGGAATCCTTACCTACAAGTTTCTGGGTTAAAGCCAAATGAGAGATACATCTTTGCTATAGCAGCTTACACTGCACAAGGGCAATTAATATCAGGCAGCATTGGCGAAACATCGCGACCGATTCTTGCTTCCTGTCTCTATGGCAACACTCATCTTATTTGGTTTAACTTGGTGCAGGTAATATGTATTTTATTTTCCACTATAAAATTGCTAATCAGAGAATTTGTTAACATTCGGTTTTTAAAATAATCCTAAATTGTATAGTTTGCAGCTATGCTGTTTGCATGTATCATTTTTATGAGAATTTGTTAACATTCGGTTTTTAAAATAATCCTAAATTGTATAGTTTGCAGCTATGCTGTTTGCATGTATGGCTGGTTGCATGTATCATTTTTATTATAAAATTGTGAAAGAGCAGTTAAAATGTCACTTGAGAAATAAGTTTAGTAAACATTTTCCAATGGTCATCATTGTAGTACATTTGAACTAAGACAGTAAGCATCTGTTTTTTCAAAACTCATCTGACAAGTTGGATGAATCGTTTGAGCTAAGTGCACAAATGAATGTTATCAGTTTGAGTAAGCTGATGTGTGAAAGTTTGAAATATAGAACTGAACTTACAAAAATACAACTGCTTAATGACTATATAACCTATCTGGTTAAATAAAGCTATGACGCTAGAATTAAGCCAATAATAATAATAATAATAATAATAATAATAATAATAATAATAATAATAATAATGATTTACTGTGAATATTAATAAGTGGAGTGAGCATCTAACACAAGTATATTTAAGCAGTGGATTAAATTTCAGTTTCTTAAACAAGGGATCCTAAATTAAAGATGCAATATTAATTATGTTCTGCTTCTATTTGCAATTTATGAGCCTGTTATAGGTTAATATAGCCAGGTGAAAAAGTGACTATTAAAGTGAAAAAGTGATTATATTATATTACATTACATTACTTTATGTTATAAATTATTGTATGTATTGTGTATTGTATTGTGTTGTGTTGTTTGTTTGTATTGTATTGTATTATTTTATCTTATTGTATTGCATTGTATTGTACTGTATTGTAGTCATCAATAAACTTATTACTATTGCATTATAAACAAACCAGCTAGTTAAGTGGTCATCAAGTTTTTTAATGGAGTGGTGTTGCACACAATTGGTTAAACCACTTAACACATTACGTCAATTGATAATTTAGTAGTACAGATGTATTTGGAATTATAGGCAGCATACACTGTGCAGGCCTTTGAATCTGCCATAACAGCTTGCGATTGTCTTTGGGAGAGCCTCGTTTACAGTGCACTGCCTCAAGAGTCAGATGGCTTGACGACAAATTATTATCTAAAACCTGAAGTTAAAGAAGACTGCCATAACGTGCTGTTGAAATCGTTTGTTGTGAGCATATTCATTCGGTTTCAGAGTGCGATGCATCTTTGTTTATTTACAGCACAGATAATGCCAGACCTGTTTCCACCATATAAATCCCAGGTATGAGATTATGTTCATGTTTTGTATGTATACAGTAACAAGTGATCTGACTAACTTTTCCTAGGAACATGACTCTTTTAAATTGAAATATTAATTCTGAGAAGTATGATATTTGGCAAAAACATTTTCTTGTGTATGGGCTTTTTAAGGACTTTTATATGATATAAGAAGGTCAGCAAATTTTTTATACACACTTAAATTGGTTCTGAAATTCAATGCTAAATAGACATGACCTGATAGGTAGAACAGTCTTTTTATTTGCCATGATACTATAGTATAACACGTACATATTAAGTGTAAGAAACAATTAATATGTTAGTTAGATACATTAACAAGCTAATTAAATATTCATAGCATTGAAAGAGAATAACAAATAGTATGTAACAATCGTAGTTTTTACACTCTAGTGATCCTACGTTATACATAATTTATCTAGCTATTTATTAGTTATTAATAACACTTTTCTGCAGTTTGCTTCAAACAAACCATCTCAGTCTCATGGACTCCCATAGAACTTGTTGTGTTGAAATTAATTAATTGGGATGTAGCCTAATTAATGGGTGAGGTATAACTAAAACAAACTTGCAGGAAACTTGAAATTTTATATCATATGCATATAATCTTGTTATTATGCAGCATAGCTAGTGTATTGTTTGTTGGCACATGTGCAACCTGCTGACCAGGTTTCTGTTGATGACACCCACGTAGTGGTGGTTTTATTGAATATGTTTTGTTGACTTTTGTTTGCTTTTCACTGTTGTGGACTTGTTGCTTAACTAAATTGCCAAGAACCAAGTTTTTTTGTTGCTAACCAGAATTTGCTACTATAACTGATACAGTTTTACTTTGAAACCACTGTTTTAAATTCTTTATCACAACTTCAGATTGAGTTAGGACTTACAAGTTCTTTCTGTACAATCGTTAAAAAATGTTAACTCAGATGTCCCAAAAACAAACCTATGCATTCCAATGTTTGTTGCGGAATAGAACATATCTTAGACTTATTAGACTTTCTAATTTTCCTTTGTATGACATTCTTCACCAAACAACTTTTTTACTTCATATTTGTTCGTCATGCTTATTTGAAACAAATTACATCAACAATAATGTCCAGTCGATATTAACAATGTATTTCTGAGTGCGTTTCTAAGTAATTCTTGAGTGAAAAATTTAAGATTTGCTTGCAGTTTTGCCAGTTAACAGAATGTGAGAGATTCAGAGTTGCGATAGAAGCAGCAAATTTCTTGAATGAACACAGATTAGCTTTGAATGCCACAATATGTTGCTATAAATTGCTATATCCATTTATATACCATAGGTAAGTGTTTCATTTTATGTTGCGTTTCTGCTTTTATTTGAGTTGCACTGGTTTCTTTTCACAAAATGTAAATACATAATACACAAAAATAGATTTTTCTTTCGTAAATATCAATCATTTGGTCAGCCATCACCAAAATTTAAATAACTTTTATGTGACCTACATGTACGTCATATTTTTCTAAGAAGTTTCTATGAATTTCAACAAAATTTCATAAACTTTTAAATTTCCATAATATTCATTCACATATTCTTGAGATACCTTACAGAGAAATAGACACAGCTCTTTCCTGTAGAAGCAACAGTTAATCAGTTAGCAAAGGTCTTGCAGAAACATTGTTATTAAGTAACAGTGCTCAGTAGGATGGTGTGAATGGTCAAGTGATGTTGTGACTGAAGTTAAGCAATACTTAGCTTGTTCAATAAATGAATGGATGACTGCCTGGTTATGTAGTCACTTTTAGCCAGTTTCATTTGCTGTACTTCCGCCATTTACTCCAGTGTTGATGGAGGATGTATTTACATCAAAGTACGGGTGAAATATTTTTGTTGGTTCAGCGCTTCTTAGAGGAGCTTTCTTTATAATGTGATAGGTGCCTGTGAAAAATGTGTCTCAAAGTCCCATATGTAATATACGACTAATACCTAATTTGATTGTAATAGTGCATTTTTTATCCTCTAGGGATTGTTACCAGTAGGACTGTTCCTTAGGCAGTAGGAATAGTGCTGTTGGCGACAATACCGGGGTGTCATAAATGCGTTGTGGTCTGAAAAACTAGACGCATTCTATGAAAGTTATATTGACTGTGTTATTCAATTGAATTCAACTGTAAATCGGGGAGATGCACCTGGACTGGCCACGTATCAGGCCAAACACTTTTAACTTGTGCGATGGCAGAATAAACATGTCTTTTATGTTAATCTAAAATTTCAGTGTGTTTTAACAGACTGATCACGTGACACTGTCTTGCAAATTATAAAATTTATATTACAAAACTGATAAATAGTAATGCCTACTATATTTTGTCAGTGTAGTAATAGCACTATGCTACTAGTTTTCTAGTCAGTGGGCATCCACCTGCTGCTCACACTTTTCTAGTCAGTGAGTATCTACCTGCTGCTCACAGTTTTTTAGTCAGTGAGCATCTACCTGCTGCTCACACTTTTCTAGTCAGTGAGCATCTACCTGCTGCTCACACTTCTAGTCAGTGAGCATCTACCTGCTGCTCACACTTCTAGTCAGTGAGCACCTACCTGCTGCTCACACTTTTTAGTCAGTGAGTACCTACCTGCTGCTCACACTTTTCTAGTCAGTGAGCATCTACCTGCTGCTCACACTTCTAGTCAGTGAGCATCTACCTATTGCTCACACTTTTCTAGTCAGTGAGCATCTACCTGCTGCTCACACTTCTAGATAGTGAGCATCTACCTGCTGCTCGCGCTTCTCTAGATGATGATGTCAGGGAGCTACTGACTAAAGGAACAGTATGTCCCCTGCATTGAAAAAGCAGTGAACATTTATAACGTATATTGTCAAACACACTGTTCAAACATTTTTAGCACAGCTTGTTCCTAGTCAACTTTCTCTGTTCTCGAGCTAAGGCGTATACGTTTTTGAAAAAGCCAGCAGAAATTTTTGCTTTTTTACTTTCCATTTCTCTTGGTGAACTCGATTCAGAATATTACCTGTCAGTGAGAAGATATCGAATCAAGGTACTTCTTTTACCGTATGAATGGAAGCAATCAAGCCATTTGGGAGTTTCAGGCGTTGCAATTCATATTTAAGCAGAATTAATAAAACTTTCCTGTTTACTTGCACTCCCAACAAAAAAAAACAAAAGACATTTTTTTATATTGTGTTGAAGAATTGTACATGGTGGAGTAATTGTTAAAACTATTTAGGATACCGTCTGCTGTTGCAAGTGACATGTTAAAACAGTGTATGCCGTTATGGAGCAAGTCAATTGTGAGTGGAAATTTGGAGAAAAGCAGCACTGTCCTATTATTAAAGCTAATAGTACCTTGTGTGATTTACTTTGCTAAGGTATATGTTATTAATTGCAGCTTGAACTCTAATTTCAGTTGTCTTAGGGGTGGTTATTTGTTATATCTCATGCCTATTTAATTTTTATGAAAGTACAAACTAAACACATTTTAGGCACAGCAACCGTTTTTGTGTCATAAAGTGCTGAACTATAATTATTGTGATGTTTTATGAGAAGAAATAATTTTATTGATATTACTGATTGAAATTATAAGATGACAGTGCTAAAAATTAATGTTAATAAACTATTTAAAGCATATGCATTTGTTAAGGGTCTAGGCTCTGACTTTCACTGTTTTTTTCGCTCCAGATTTTAGATTTTGTCACAATTGCCTTTTTCAGTTATTTTACAAACTTATGTTGCCTGAGCTATATTAATGATGTGGCTATTTTGCTGACCAGGGCAGTGATTTGATACCAATACCAAAACTTCTGCATGTTACTCATCTTGTTGATGTTGTTGTTGGCATTCTTGTTTTTGCTGTTGCTACTGTTGCCACCACCGCTGCTTTTGTTGCTATTGTTGTCATCATTGCTGCTGCTGCCACCACCGCTGCTGTTCTTATTTTTCTTATTTTTCTTTTGGTTTTTAGGAAGAATTCTGTAAAAAAGCTTACTACTCCATGAGTTAATAATAGAGCTTATTTAAATTTTGTAGAATAATACTAGAGCGTATTACACATCTAATTCGGATTTGTCAGATGATATTGTAATCTACTCTGCGTTGATGTCATTTCAAAAATGTCCCGTTCTGTTGTTTTAAAACAAGTTTTAATGATATTTTACAGGATGATACTAAGCTATTTTATCTAGTCACTAAATGACGTCACCTTCCAAAGTGTGAGGTCATTTTTCGAAAGTAGCATTCATACATTACCGCTTATGTTACGGTCAGTCAGGCACACTTGCCTGTTTTGATTATTTTGCAAAATTGAAAGAAACATATTCATGTGTAATTTATTGCAAATTCTTGGATGGTAATGAACATTTTAAATTTATTGGTTCTTAGACACACCAAGTGAAAGATTTTTCAGAGATGATAGGCATGTTTACTTTGGCCAGAGAAATACTCAGTTGGTCATCTAAATGTCCGGCACTCGCGTCATGGAAAATTCACAAACATGGCAATATTTTGAATAGCATACTGGATAGTTATCGTTCGAGAAATCAGGTATGAGTGTTAATTTAGCTTGTCAGAACTAAGACTCTTTTTTGTAATTTTTTAGGCATAGAAAGAGAGCATGTGTTCAGTAAAATAGTGATTTGGTAAGCCAAATGACTATAAGTTAAAATACTGTGATTTCCCAAATATTGTGCATTACTTTATTATATGTCAAGTGACTGTATAGAAGTTTATTTTGTGTATTTGTGTGTTATGAAGACTGAAATAATTTCCAACTTGATTGGTCAACATTTTTGTCTAGTTCACGCTATTTGTAGAAAGCGTAATAGAAATTTATGCCTCACATATCTATGCTTCAGTGTAGCACTGCAACACAAAGTGTCTACAAAAAATCTATCTTGCTAATATGTTACTTGTCGTAGAACAAAAAGTGAATCTTATTGAAGGTGATTAGCTGTTGTGTCGAAAAAACCTTGCCATTTTAATAAAAACTTCATGCACTAGAGTTGTTTTATGCAGAACAGTTTTGGATTAAATTAAAAATTTGTAAGTAGACAAGGGCAATGCAGTTTTGTTTGGCAAGCAGATTTTGTTTTGTAGAAACAGTGCATTTTTGTTCTTTTCCCATTTGTTTAAGTCAGTTTTTTGACAAATTAGGTCACTACTTAAACTTTAATTTTTATTGCAGTTGTCTGCATTAGAAAAAGCTTCAAGTATGGATACTAGCCATAGCCTAAGCAGTCAGATAAAAGCTGTCATTCACTTCAAGAATTTTGGCTTGTTGCAAACAAGAGCACTGGAAGTTGACATTTTTAAATTTTTAGTACCAGGTATATGTGTTTTGTCATTTTTTTCTGAAATGTAGTTCTTTGTTTGTTTTACTTGGTATTTGGGCTGATGCAGTTGTGTAAAATTTGCGTTTTACCTGAAGTTGATGTTAACCCAACCCCTGGGTGTGATGGATTTTGCAAGCAGTTCACAATTAAATTCTGAAACGTTTGAACACAATCACAAACTTGGAATTTTTGGAATAAAGATGACTTATGTTTCATCACTGGTGATGATATTTTTAATTAGGCTAGATTTCTGCAGAATGTGTTCCAGGTAGCATATTATTCCGTAAATTAAAAATTTAATAGAATTAATATAAGAAATACAATATGATGCACAAATATACTTCAACTTGCGTGCAGACATGTTGAAACATCATCAAAGTTTCAAATTTTTAAAGTTATCAACCGATTCATTTATTGCAGTTGTAATGGTAGAGAATTCCAAAGTTTGTGGAAGCTCAAAAGGCGTTGAATGACTTATTCCTGCATTTAATAAAGCTAACGTAGGGCATTTCCGTTTTATAGCTGGATCTTAATACTGTACAAGAAATATAAAATAAATAGGCATTTGCATAAAAGTATAGAAGAGGATAACAAAATTCTGAAACGTTTGATCACATTCAGCTGGTATCAGCACGGGTAACAAGCTACAGTAGTTTCAGCATAGCGTTTTTCAATGTTTTAAATATTTTTTGCTGTTCAATTCTGATTTGTTTTTTCTTCATACATTTCAACAGGGTGGTGTTGTGAGTGATTTGGTTGCAGATTTTGTTTTACAGAGCATCTGATCATCAACTTGTTATGGTAAATGCTCACACAAAATTTTAGTGCTGTTGTATTCAAATTTCATTGAAGACACAGAATACGAGTTAATCAATTTTTCACTGTATATGTGACTAATTTCAAAGATGGTTTAGTGCCAGTTTCATAGAGGACTGCCTTGCATTTAATAAAGGCTAATAGGTTAGTGTTGACTATTAAGCTTCATAATGTTAAATTATTTGTGTTTTCAGTGTCAGGTGAACTTGGTGTCACAGGTAATGAAGATATTAACATTATGCACCTCTGCCTGTTGCAACACAGCTGTACATTTGCGCATAAGGAACTGATAAAGTTTCGTCGACACCCCAGATATGTTGAGTTCACTGCTCATTTACTTCAGGTGGGCTTTTTCGTTACTTATATTTTAAGAAATACCACTTTATAAAATTTTACTGAAATTAGGTAAATGGCAGACTGCTCTTACTGATGATTATGATGATGGTGTTTTTACAGAAAGCCCTCGACAAGGAACTTTACCACGAAACTTTGACTTGGAGTGATGAAGTATTAAAGTTGCTTGCAAACAAACAGCTTGTACTAGAGGCAAAGAGAGCCCAAAGACAACGCGTTAAGTCACCGCAAAGAGGGGTACGTCAAAGATCAGTTTGCTTTTGAGCTAATAAGATCATTCTTCCATGTTGGTATTTGAATTCATATCTGTTTTTGTCGATGCTGAACTATCACCACTTCGGTATAGAATTAAGCTTTTAATATTTAAACATTTGGGATTTCCTGAAGTCATTGTAAAATATCTAGAAATTGCACCTCGTTAGTTAATCAGTTAATTAATTATACATCACTTGATCAACAAGAGTCTGGACATTAGGATATTTACTCTCTTTTTTGGTAGACAAAGAAACAACCACTTCAAAAAGAAAAGAAAAAGAAAGCACGTCCAGAGATTGTCGTGAAAGATTTAAATGATCCTTTACTAACTGACGAAGAACTAGATGAAGCAGCGGCAGTGATATTACAGAGGAAAATTCCCAAATTACGTGAATCTTATGAAAACAAGTTGTATAGAAGGAAGGCTTTATCTGAGCAAAATCCTTGGTGGAGTCAGGCATGTTATTCTGAATCACAATTTTGTGTTTGTGAACTTGTTTGATTCTTTGTTTTGTTTTGCTTGTTCTGTTTTTTGATATTTTTTTGTTTCTTTGATAGCCACTCAGTTTGCTTCACTTGCTTGTTTGTCTCTTTGCTTGTATGTTGTTTGTTTGTTTGTTTGACTGTTTGTTTGTATATACGTTCGTCTGTCTGTCTTTTGCTTCAGTAGTCATCATACTTATTTTGTTCTTGCTATAGAGTTTGTTTTTACCCTCTCTGGAGTTCAGGCACAACTGTACACCTTCTATACATCACCGTCGTTCTGATTTATAGGGTGGCCATTGGTCATTCGTTTTTGGAAAAATTTGTTTCTGTCTGAGATGTGAACGATTTTTCGATAGTAATGTGTTGTGCGAAGCGAAAAATTCTCTGAGTTGTGTGACGTCAACAGTGGCTCATTCCTGCATTTTCATAAGATGCAGATGCTTTTAATAGTTTAGTAATAAATTTGAAAGGACAAAGAGAAATAGAGACAGAAAGAGAGGGGAGTGCAAGAAATCAATCAACAAGTATAACAATCAGCAACGTAAAACTAAAGTGACCTTTTGTTAGTTTGCATGAAGTCGGGAAGATGTCCATCTTTATACTATAATTTCAGATAAATCTTACTCTTGGTTTGGCCTGTCTATCCATTGTGGCTAAAAACTTAAAGCAGAAATGGATCAGACTTTCTGCCACAGAATGCTGCACACTGGTGCCGGGTCTGTGCACACTGCCTTTTGTGGGTGCCATTGTTCAGCCAGAAGAAAAAGGCAAAAGCTTGAAAGTAACTATGACCCATGAAGTTCCAGTTTGGCACAAAAAGCTGGCGAATATTGTTCATACTTTATACGGTATGCTTGTTTATCTTATGCTCAAAAGTTAGCAGTAGTTATATTATTAAGATGTAGAGATCGTCAGTTTTATTAAAAATGTACCAAAAAATGCCTATTGAAACACTTGATGCGATGAATTATTCTTACAGACAATTTCTTTCTGCTGCTTAACCTGTAGAGTTATATGTAGCAATGCGGTTTAATTAGCATGGCTGGGAGTATGAGTGTGGCCAATGCTAAAATGTTCCTTCCTTATGCAGTCATTTTTAAGTGTCAAATCGATCCTATACCTAACTCACTTCTGTAATTAATACTAATTAGTCCATTTAGTAGTTTAATTAGTTAACTGAGTGCATTTATGGAACTTATATCTCTGTAGTGTAATTGTGCAGAAGTAATTGATTTTTTACCTCTGTGTACTACTTACCACACAGTCCCACTGAACAAATCCTGACCAGTTGCCAATGTAGGTTTGTCAACTTTAATTCACACACAGAACACAAAGCGTTTGTCTTTTTCTCGCCATGGCAATATTGAATTGCTGACTATGAATGTTTTTTCATCCCGACCTGTCATATGTTTGCTTGCTTGGTTGTAATTTGTGTTCTTAGATCTTAGATGGAGAAACATCTTACAGAAGTGTCTAAGAACAAAATGGGGAATGCCTGCATTGTGCTTGAAAATATATAACTCCTGATGTTATTGTTTGTGTTTATAAATTGATCATCTCTTACTTATCAAACGTTAATCGCTACTTTAAGCCTCTTTGATTGTGACTTTAATAAAAGATGCTCTCAGGGCCTTTTGACAATTTTCCCAAATGCCGACAATTTGCCCCCATCTTGTAGAATCTTGCTATTGTTTCTAATACATTCACTCTGGACGTTTCCTGATGCAGAACAGTTGTTTAAATATAAATCTCTTTGGACTTAACTGTGATGTTCTTTATCGTATTTTTCCCCTTTATAACATCCTCACTAACCTCAGATGCTTCAAGTAGATCATTGATGCATGACTTATCATTATCAAATTACTTATCACTTACAAGTAGTATGTATTTTTCTTAACCTGTTTATTCATATTCTCACCTTTAGTGGCCACAAGCTTCATTTTGGGGTTATTTTTGTAAAAAAAATTGTCAGTTGATATAAGCTTGTGCACAAGCTTTCTAAAAATACAGGGTTTTTCGTCAGTCTAGAAAATACCGACTATTTTTCATAACAATAGAATTAGGATTACAAGTCTTACTGAAAATTTTGTTGCTTATTTTAGACAAAACAGGTGAATTCAGCTTACATTTAGAAAAGGCAGACACTCTTGCAATGCCTAAACCACGTCATGGTGGAAGTCTTACCACGAATGCTACAGGTGCAACTGGTACGAGTCTCTCCAGTGCCGCAGACAGATTGCAGTCTCTTCCGCTTAGTCAACAAACTGAAAACATGCCTGAATCACTAGCTGCCGAAAATGCAGCGAAAACTACTAAGCCGACTGAGACGCCTCGTCGGGGAAGCATGGAATCCGGGTCAAGGTACCGCCGACCTAAGGACAAACGCAGTCACGGGCTGCTTGCTGACACTGAAAAAATGGTCGCAAAGAGTTTCAAGCACATGGAACGTGCTATAGTAGGGTTTAATTGTTTGTTTTGTTTTTGATTTTATTTTGTAGGGTTTTTTTTGAAAATAAGCTTGTAGGTGAGCAATGTTTTACTGAATTGTTGCTGTTTTTTATGTGCACAGTTTAATCTCCGTAAAATTAGTGAAGTTTTCTTACGTAAATAAGGAACTTGTGTTATAAAAGGTGTTATAAATGTTAAAAACACATTGTGCACAATGCAACAAATTAATATTTGTGTACAACAAATATCTATGTAATTTGGCACTTTTAAGCGTATATACAGTTATCATTGTATGAAATACTCTGAGGCAATCATAGTGTAGTGAATAAAGTATCTGCTTTTCGTCTGGGGATGTCATGAGTTTGATGCTGTGGTCAGGTTACCAAAGATTTTGAATTGGTACCTTGGCAAATCATTTAGGGTAAAAGCTGGATTATGATAGTTTCTTATGTAGTTATAGGCATTGTTTCAGTTGCTGATATAAGCCACATAACAGGCAGGTGTAGCAGGTGTTGCCTTTAAAGTTCGCTTTAAAGGTTATTGTTATTATTCTAACTATAATAGTAATAATAATAATAATAATTAGTCTTATTATTATTAGTCTTAGTCTTATTATTCTAATAATTAGTCTAATAATTAGTCTTATTATTATTATTAATAGTAATAATAATAATAATAATTAATAATAATATTATTATTATTAATATTATCATTGTCATAGATGGAATGCTAACCAATATATGATTATCTTATTAGCAATGAGTATTTGTTAGGAAATACAGTTTAGATGTCTAACTTTTTAAGTCTCGTTTGTTTTAGATTCTGGCCCATCGAGGGCACCATTGGACACTTCTTCAGAATGTACTTGCAGCAATTTGGGAGAGCTACACCAATTTGTTGATTCTTTCTTGTCATCCAAAGTGGCCCTGTTCTATAGATGTTGTGCGAAAGCACTTGTGGCGTCCTCTGTACACAGCTCTCGACTGTACTTTAGAAGTAGCCCTCGAAACGGATATGGATAAGGTTTCGCTAGTGATTTTATTTTGCATTCTTACATGGTGTTATTCATATTACTGATTTTCTGGCATGGTGTGTGAATTCAACTGCAACATTCCTGATAGGACTTCCTTATGCTTCTTGAAAGAGGCCAAGTTATACTAACACACGGGCATAGCCAGATTCTAAACTTAGAGAGAACAAGCACATTTAAAAGGTGTCATGACACAATCCAAACGCTTCCAGTTTGACTGTAGATGAAGTCTGAGTAGGTGTCTGCTGAAAATTCTAATGTGTTCAGATTAACTGTGCTGTCAAAATGTTGGAATCTAAAACACTAAATTTGGAAGTCACATTTTTAAAATGCTCAATTGTTTTATCTGTGCTATTTATAATACAAACTAAAGAACACTAGGTATGTTTTTCTAAACAATCAGAACAATAGACATGATTATAATACCCTCATAAAAATTGTAAAGACTCTGAAACTTTCCTTTGTGATCTATAAGTGACAGTAGATGTTCTACTAGAAAGTCGTGTGACAAGAATAAATTATAATAATTAGATTTGGGGCAATTTGGCCTTTGGTTCAGTCAGTCAACTTTGACAAAAGAGCTGCATAAATGCACTTTCATTTCAAAAAACACAGGAGACAGGTTGTAGCTGTACCACTATACTAGAATTTTATGTAACTTTGTAACTACATCATTTGTGGTTTTTTTATTTATTAGGAACCATTCTCCAGTTCTTTCCTCGGTGATGACTGTAGTCTAAAAGCAGGTACCTGGTTTGATGAAGGAAAGATGGACCGATCTTTGCTCACAAATTTCACACTGGCAGCTGTGGAAGTGTTGTATCTTGAAGAAAAGTGGGAGCGGTTAATTCATCTGTGCTTTAAGTTTTTGGCCTGGTCAGGGTAAGTACATTAACACTGAAGTCAATCATATGATTAGAGATGTTATTATATAGACACGGATTTAATTAAATGATGGCTAAACCTCATTTGTGATCAAAACCAAACCTATCAGTGCACTTTTGCATTTAAGGCTGTAGGTTCAAATTGTTGTGTTCAATATGTCCTATATTTTAGCTGATTTTCAAGACTACTTGTTGGCATAAGATAAACTTTTATTTATAGTAATGGAAGAGAAACAGTTGATGCTATGCCACTTCTAGTATACAGTAATTACCTCTGGTTTATTTTCCGTTTCTTACTTTCATAACCATGTAGTTTCTATAGATAAAATTGCTCGTGCAATCTTGATAGTTCATATTTACAATTTTGAATTAAAAAATTTAAAGTTGTGTGTGCTGATGTGACAGTTTCAATTAGTACTGCCAGTTGATGATCATTGATTAAGCAGACATTCTTTTCGTGGGTGATTAGAGTTGTCAAGCAATGGTTGGTAGCAGCCCAAATTGATATTGCTCTTGATGTTGTTTTTTGATGTGTATTTTAAGGCAGAATGACGACGCATACTTTAAATTTGCCAGGACATAAATTCTGGGCGTATTTAAATTATTATTATAGCTAATGCAAAGGCATTCTCTGCACATTAATGTTTAGAATGCAGGCCCCATTTAAACAGTGGCAGCCAGTGATAGGCCTCAATGATTATCAACTGTTTGTCGTCATTAGCAAACAGGTGTTAATGGTCATTAACATCCTGCCGTCAATAGCAACGGGTGTTAATGGCTATTCACAACTTGTCGTCAATAGCAACATAATGAATCATTCCAAAAAATAATGCTACTGAAAGAGACAATGAAAATACGCCTTCTAATAGCATTAATTGCAACGAATAACAGTAAATGACATCTAAAATATAATTTTGTATAAGCAGAGAAAATAAGAAACTAATAAAGAAATATTTCTTGTTTTACATTGTCATTATTAGTTATGATAATAATAACGCCAGTTTTGTTAAGCATCGTGAACATTTGCATCCTTATCCTGTCATTTCACCCCTCTGGCATCTTTAGCACCATTGGCTTCGCCTTGGGCATTAATGATGCCATCAGGCTGCAAATGACCGTGGGTGACAAAAGGCTGCCATTTGATGCCAGCAGGCTGCAAATGACCTTGGGTGGTAAAGGACTGCTGTTTGATGCCATTAGGCTTCATATGACCTTGGGTGGCAAAAGGCTGCCATTTGATGCCGGCAGGCTGCAAATGACCTTGGGTGGTAAAGGGCTGCCATTTGATGCCATTAGGCTTCAAATGACCTTGGGTGGCAAAAGGTTGCCATTTGATGCCCGCAGGCTGCAAATGACCTTGGGTGGCGAAAGACTGTTGCTAAATGCCTCAGTTTCATGCCATCGGGCTGCAAAAGACCTTTTGTGTCAAATATTCACTGTGCCTAGAAAACTTGTGTTATTGTTATATTACTGTTTAAACAGAAATAATTATTTACGTTATTCAGACAGCAAGTGCAGTCTGTATATGCTCACTAACCAATGCGATTATTATATTAATTAACTGATGGACACTGTTTGACTTCCTGTAGTATTTTATGTCCATATGTTGAATGTGTTGCTTTACATATCCGTTCTTGATATGAACTTTATGTTTACATGCACTTTATTTGTAAACTATTGAGCAAATTGCTGTTTTTTTCATGGAAATTGAAATACTTGTTGCAGGGATAACTGTGCATCCAAGTTAGGCATGTTTCTATTGCATGCACAAGAGCAACTGAGAGAACGAATAGAATTAAATGGTGGTCCCTGCAAGCAGCTGCAGCTGCTGTCATTGTTAAGAGCGAGTCCACAAGAGTATTTGCAGACACAGTTGATAATGAAAGGTTTATTGAGAGGACTAGTGAACTGTGAGGTAATGTCCGGAGCAAATCCAGGTACGTCAGTTTGCTGTCTATTATGCTCAAAGCATATCAGACAGGCCTGTACTTTTTGCACTGAGCAGCAATTAAAAATGTTGAAAAGACTCATGTAAGAGCAATTCTGATAGTCCAAAAAGTAGCTTTCAAGATAAGTTAACTAATTCTATGTACTGGTAAGTTAACTAATTCTACGTACTGGTAAGTTAACTGTGCATGAATCAACCTTGGGACTGGACACTGACTTAAAAAGTGCATGAAAACCTAGGGACTGAAAACTCACATTAAAATGTACATGAATCAACTCCGGAAGTTCAAATGGACATAAAAAAACAGGAATTCACCTCGGGGCTGGAAACTGGCGTAAAAAATGCATGAATCAACTCTGGCACACGAGACAGAGTAAAAGAGTGCATAGGTTATCTCAGCATGACGCATATGACACGTTCTATTCTCACTCATTTTTGTTTTGTTTTATGCATATATTTATAACTTTGTAGATGGGTTGAAGTTAGCTTGCGTTCCTCTCGATACTGAATTTACGATGGCACTCATTGAACGTGCAAGTGTTGACAAGCCCGAAGTTCTGAACTGCCTTGAGAAAAGTCAGCAGCTTCTGACTTTGTACATGATTAGACTGAGTACAGGTAAGTTAACTAATTCAACGTACTGGTAAGTTAACTGGTTCAATGTACCGGTAAGTTAACTAATTCAACTTATTGGTAAGTCAACTGGTTCAATGTACCGGTAAGTTAACTAATTCAACGTACTGGTAAGTTAACTGATTCAATGTACCGGTAAGTTAACTAATTCAACGCACTGGTAAATCTTAGAAATACATAGCAGCAATTCTTTACATAACAGCTTTCGATGTTATGAATAATTACAGTAGTCAAAGTTAGGTGATTATGTTACTATATTTTTGATAATTATTTGATAAGACATCTCACATATAATTCTGTTTCATTGTTTTGTTCACAGAAACGGATGTCGTTGATCTTCGCAAGATGGAGACCATTTCACTGCCATCGGAATTCTCCACCACAGCTTCAGTGCTTTCTTCTTCTTTTTCGGAAACACTTGCATCATACAAACATGCCCTGGCTTTGCTGGAAGAGGAAAAAACAGTTTCAAACAAAACAGCGCTGTTGACACAGAGTTTATTTGAGCTTGGCAATCTTTACTTCTCTGTGGGCAACATGAGGTATTGATAGTGTGCTCAGTTTGAATTTGCATTAACAGTAGCTGAATGCCGTATAGATAACTTAAGTGTAATATTAGTATTGTTGGTTTATTTGCTGGAGTTTGTGGCCATCCGACAAGAAGCCTTGTTTTAGGAAAATTACATTAATACTGCCAGTACAGATTTGCATTTTTGAAAGGAAGTAAAAAAATCAAGGACGGTACTTGCTGCTTTAGCATCTTGCAGAAATATTCAAATGTATAGCTTCTAATGCTATACATGTGAGCTTTTTAAATTTTTTCCTCAGTTAAAGTGATAGTGTACATTATTTAAGTGGTTTCTGATTAAAAAAGCTTTTTTTGTCTTAAGTTTAGCACATATTTTTGAGGCAATGGGCACAGTTTAGTCGGCTGTTGTTTGCAATAATATATAGCTGCATTGTGTAAATAATTTAAGTTCACATATTAATATGTTACAAACAGTATAGCAATATAGTTAATGTGCAAACATTCAAGTGAATACATTATTAGAATTGGAATTGCTTGACTATGTAGTGACCTACCGTAATTCCACTTTTACTGTATTGTATATAAAGTAAATCATTGTTGCATACTTAAAATATGGCTTCAGATAAATGTGAAAACTTAATACTTTATATATTTGAGATATTAAGATGTTTCATGCTTCACTATTTATTTAGTTTTCCTAAAAGATGAGATACCGTGTATCACCAACAAAAAGTTGAACTACTGTATATTCACCAACAAAGCCTTAATTTAAATTATAGTGGCTCTCGTAGCGAGAGTGCTGAAATCGTATTTGCTTCAATGTTGGCTCATTACTTTTGAAAAGTAATCTGTCATGATTACTAATTACTTCCAAAAAATGTAATCAAATTATTCATTACTGATTACCTTTAGCAAGGGTATTCCCTTACTGATTACTCATTACTTTTTGTATGCTAGTTTGAGTGTGCATTTTGGCTTTAGTGAAATCAGAATATTGCTTCTGCAATACACCTATATCTGCTACTAGGTTAATTTTTCTAGCAGAATTCACTGAAACATAGAATTTTTAGATGCATATAACAGTGTCCCTGCATCAGGGTCTCTGCACTAGACTATTATATTTAGTTTTTCTGTGTTTTCAAAATTAAAATAATGACCATGTTGCCATTAACTTTGCCAAAAGCTCTTGCTTGCTGAACTGACCACAAAACCTGATCTTTGCCACCCTTATCCATTGCAAACTACTGTACTTGAATAATAGCATTCAGCCTGCTGCTTCATTTGGCCAGGTATTCCCGAATTAAGCCTGGCTTTAATGAGCTACAGCTGCAGAAGTGCTTTATCAGGCAAGCAGTCTGAATGTCAAATAAGGTCATTATTTGAACAAAGTAATAAACTGCCATAGAGATAAACAAAAGAAAATCAGCTAAACGATTAAAACAGCCCAAGTTTAAAATGTCATTCGTTGGTAGATAAGTAACGCAGATTTAGTAACATTACTGCCGAACTAACGATTACAAGACTAAGCAGAGTACTTGTGTTATGTTTCTTGTTACTATAAAAAGTAATCTGATTATAGTAACACATTAATACCCATTGCTGTTTGTCTTCGTTGGAAAAGTATGTAAACAAAATAAGTGTTCAAAATTTCATTTGTCATTTAGGCATGCATTTTTAAACTGGTGCAAAGCTTTAGATGTATTATTAAAAACTGAAGATGCAATAACCATATGGAGATCAAAACTAGCATCTTCAGCAGCTCCACAGTCTGAATATCGACCTCTAGTCTGGTTAGATCTCTGTGGTCTATGGGGCTGTTTGCTTGGTGGTGTCATAGCCTGCAATATAGCTAAGTACATTTACACGGTTACGATAGATAAACGTGCTGAGGCTTGCCTTCTTGCATCAGAAATGTTTCAGGTAACGCAATACTTAATTTTTTTGTTTGGTTTTAAAACTGTTTTCTGTGTACTGTGTTTAGTGTAAGTAGCAAATGAGTGAGAGTAGCCACACAATGTTACTGATAGTAACAACAGTAGCAACAGCAGCACCAACCACAATAACAGTAGCTGCTAATCAAAAAAATCCTGCTGTAAACATCCCAATGTGAAAAGGTGATCATCTTGTTTTTAAAATCCCTTATTGTGTGATTATTAATAACAACAACATTAGCATTTTTATGAGATATTCTAACATTTACTACATTTGTTCTTCCATTTTTTGAGGTAATTGTTAATTTTGTTTTTAATTTTATGTCTTGTAGGCTGTTTTATTTTCCTCAATGCCGGTCATCAAGTCTCAGCAGGATTACGTATTGATGAACGTACGTGACTTCAACCTGTCACATGACCTCATACCTATGGTGAACCTTGTAGGCGACAACCGTCGATGCTGCCCTTCCCAAATAGTCGCAGCTCTCACCTGGCTGGGACAACAAATGGCTAGAAATGGCCATATGGTTGAGGTATAAATTATTTTGCTTTGAACATAATTTTTCTTCGTACGGTTTTAACGTAGGAGCTTTTCTTTCACTCAGCAGTCAAAGCATTTTTCAGATTAAGTTTGATTCCAACTTGAACTTTACTTTTTTCACCAAACTGAATTAGTAGAACAAAATGTTTATGATCTTAAAATAATTCAGACATTTATCATTTGTTTTATTTTTGCAAAGTTGACAGGATAACTAGGTAACTGGTTATTGACTGCTCAAAACTACTCCTGGCTATAAAATGCGTCTTTCTTAAGATTGGTCTAATTGAGTGTTGTGATCCCTTTGACTGCTTCTTTTGAAGAAGAAATACAAGGGAGTTTCTCGCAAGAACTTTTCTGCCTTTTTCTCGCTTCTCTTTTCTTTAACTTTTGAAAAAAGGGCAAAACCCCATTTTCTGAAGAATTTATCCTTTACTTAAAAGAGAAATTTTCATGAAAGAGATAATGTAACCCTTTCAACTTTCATCGATGCGATTCCACATTATTTGTCTTTTCTATATTCAAAAAGAGTACTGCATTGCTTGCTTATCTCTTCTATTTTTTTACTAAAAGTCTCATCCTCTACTTTCATTGTGTAAAACTAATCTTCTGTTTTTGGTGCCAGCCTCACTGGCAATGATAATAAGGCATCAATGGTCTTTATGCGGATATCATAGCTAAGAAGGTGGTGATGATTATGTTGGCAATGGCATCAGCAAGAACAAAACAACATTATTTCAAGAACATGTAGGCACTGTTCTTTCCAGGTGGCCTGATTCTGGCTGACTTTAGTTAAAATCAGGTTTTGCTGCCACTTTACCTGCCTATTCATCTAGTAAAAGACAAACAGTTAAATTACACTTATGCACTATAATACAGTGACCGCTTGTGAGTTTGAAATAGTTAGTACCTGTCAGTTTTATTAACATACTTATTATTAACATTCATGTAAGTGTTTTTTACATTCATTTTGATATCACATTCAATTTGCACTTTCAGTCATATCCAGTGTTTGTGCTTCAAGAGCATTTTTCTGTTGGGGTGACGAAGAACTTTCCCTCATTTACAGAAAGTTTGTGCTCTAAAATTCATGCTCTTTCTGGCAGCGGGATGTACTCTGCTACCTTCCGTACACTTCTTAATCTCTTTGCTGGATTTTCTTCAAAAAGCTATGTAGATACCAGCAAGAATCGCAAGCTGGAGGCTTTTAGAGACTCAAGACCAGTAACAGAGCTTGACAATTATGAGGTAACTACTGCACTTGTGCGGTATTAAATAAGTTTTTGTACAGCATAAGTTGTAATGGTAACTAATTAGAGAAAATACAACTTTTCATTTGTGAAGCTAAAGTTCTTATCTTTGCTTTGAGTTCTGTATTTTAATTTTAATACTTAATTTGAGGGACTTTTTGCCAGCCATAATTGAAATTTACAGCAGTTTGCCTGTTATATGGTCTCTATTTATGTGAAAGTTTTTACATTTTTGAGTTGCTTCAAGAGAATAGTATACAAAAGAGAAATGGTTAGTGAGTTGCAAGATTATGCAAGAAACTTCTGAAAAAACTAGATTGTCATGAAAAATTGACATTAGTGCAGGTTATTAAAAGTATTAGTTTTTTTGTTCTCCTCTGTTAACATTTTTCATACTCTGATCGTATATGCTGTTTGCCCAAGTCTTTTTGCCAGTACATTTTTCAATGTAGTATCTAATGTGTGAGGTTATTATAACTTCTTGTTTTGGCAACCCAATTTAGTACACTACCAACCATCTGTTTTTCCTTTCTTTTTAATTCTACATTGCTTTCAACTTTATATCATTCAGCTCCAAACTTTTGTGTGTTTGTATGTTTGCGTGCGTCCGTGCGTGCGTGCATGTGTACGTGTTTACACATGCCACTTATCGGGTTGTGTTGTGTTAATGCATGCCAAGATTGTGGTACATTTTGGGGTTTGGGAACTTGTGCTCTAGTCCTCATAACATTTTGTCAGGTGGCTGATCATTTGGCTATTCTAGTTTTTTCTAGAAACACAAATAATTAATTTTGATTTATTTAGCTATTTGCAAGTAGATAACCTTTAATATATTGGTGTTCAACAGTGTGGGAATCGCTTTACTGCACTAAAAATTGTTCACAGTTGTTCATGTACTGATGTTGCAGCCACATAAGTTTCACGTTTTAGGCAGCAAAAGAGTGGAGCACTTTCAACATGGCGCCTTCGCTAATTCTGGAGTATGGTCCACACCTTTCTTTTTGCATTTTCCTGTCACATATGCAGCACCTTGTAAACATTTGTACCCAAAGTGCTTCAGCTGCTATAAAAGACATCGCTAATGTGATAAGGAATAGATTACTGACAGCCATATTGATGCTACAACATGTTGAAAACGTGGCTGCTGGTAAGTATTTGCATTTGTATGGCTGTTACATGATCAGGTAATATATATATTATATATTATATTATAAAATCAGGTAATTTTCATATATTATAGTAGTATATATATATATATATATACTGTGTAGTATAATTTTGATCAGTCTCATAACCAAACTATAATACTAAATAAGCAATATACATTAGAAGACTTGTCCATCGGCATGCTGATGAGATTATAGTTCTTTGCCTGGGCACATTCAGGTCATTGGAAAGTTCAGATAAAGTTTACATTTCCCCATACACAAGAAATTAGTTCCTAAAGCGGATTAGTTTTAGGGTTAGGTTATTTAAATAGCTTGAGGAATTATAAACTCCTTCTGAAAGTTCTGATTTTGCAAACTTGGCAAAGTCAACCATACTTAGTCATCTATCATTTTGAAAAATGGAGTTTGCAGTTCCAATGAAATGCAGTATAATTCACATAGTGTATAATTATGGATTGTAAGTGCAAAGAAGTTAAAAAAGTTTGAAAGGTAAATGATTTGCTTCTTCCACATTGCATCTTTTGCCGACAACTGCACTAGCTGTTACCTGGCATTTATTAACTGTCCCAACAAGGAAGTCATGGTGGACTGCTTATTGCAGTTCTTAGACTGGATATTTTCTTGACGTTTTTTTCTGAGAGAATATGTAACCGCTGCATTTGTACAAATGAACAGTCTAACATTCTGTGTTGTTTAACTTTTGTAACACCTAAATTGCTGCAATACATAGCGGTGTTTATTAGTACTAACAGTTGAACTTGTTTGTTCTTATTAGTTTCTACTGTTGAGGTGGAGCTACACGTAACTTGTCTGCAGTTGTTAGCCAAGGTTGAGTTTGAGCTTGGACATTCGTCTTTAGCCGCTACTGTTGCTCGACAGGCACTTTCTGTACTGCAAGCTGGTCCTGGTGACAAGAGAGAGCGAGTCATAAATACTGACTACAAGATTAATTTCCGAATGGATGTACAGTCATGGCTTCAATGCAGGCTTACACTGGTGACGGCTTTATACCAAGAAATCTTGATTAACCTGCGCGGTATTACTAATTTAAACAGAATATTGTTTGCGTGTTGTTAGTGTTTATTGATTATATTTACCTCTTGTCAGAACAGCAGATTTTTTAAACAGATCATAGTAATGACTTAGAGAACAGTGAAATGTTTCTCAAACTAGAACACGAGTGACAAGCAAGAGCTGCTGGTTTACTTTGATCATTGTATTTCCAAATTAGTCCAAAATAATTGATACTTCAATAGGAGATTAACTAAAAAAAGTTCTAAAATATTCTAGGAAACCAATATGTAATAAGAATGGTTCTTTTTGAGTATTATTCCTATTTGCAACTTCAGTTCCATACCTGACTTCAAAAATTGTAGTAATAACAAATAATTCAGCATATTTATCAATCAATGACTATTATTGCTGATAGCACTTTTGCTAGCAAAAGCAAATAACAAACAAATTTTCAAATTGCCATCTGCTTAGTTAGCTTGATGCCAGAATTTTTAGGAATAATTGCTAGATAATGTCTTACCATGTCCCATTATCAATAATTAGTTAAATTAATGTTTGATTGCTTTTAAGTTGTAATTCTTTAAACAGATGATGTAAGTGAGTGCAAACAACAGTGCATGGAGGGTGTTCAGGAGGCTGAAATGTTTGGTTGCATTGAATCAGAAGCTACTTTTCTATTATTCAGCACTTTATGTGATTTGCACAGACAATCTGATGAGCGTGCGACCATGGTTCAGTCTTTGCAGGTAAGCCCCATGTTAAGCCAGGTGTTTCGCTGGGCCACGACTTTTTTTGCGACAATCGAAAATTTTATAAATTCAGCAGTTGCCAGAATATTCCTGCGACTGTGTTTTGTTGCAAGTCATTCCAGTGAAGTTTGCACGATTTTCGTCACATTTTTGTGAATTTCTGGCTTTTTTCTCGAGCGAAAATTGAGAATTTCGCACGAACTTCGTACTACTTGTTTGTCCATATTTGACGGCTTCTGCAACACCTATGTGACAAGGCGAATGTTGCATGGCATTCACATAACTATTTTGCGATCATTTCGTAACAATTTCCCAGAGTTTTCCAAGAAAACGTGCGCGACAACCGAGGCTTTCTAAAATATCTCATAATGGTCCCAAAGTAGTCACAAAATTGTCTCAACATTCTCAAAATCGTCGCAAAATGTTTGCCAAGTTGCCGTGGGTTCTTAAATTGTTAATGAAGGACAGGACTAATTTGCGACAAATTTGCGAATGTTACAACATCTTTACGCCTGTTTTACGAAGTCTTGGCGAGTTTTGCGACTCCGGCGACATCTTCAAGCATTGAAAATTTTTTCGCGAAGCTAGCGTCTTTTTTTGCAATAACGGAAACACTTACAAATGTTTGATTTGTAAATTTTTGGACAGTCGCCGAAGTCGGAAACTCCATGAAAGCCTGGCTTTAGTAATGATATAACTTGTAAAATGAGCCACATAATTATGGTAATTAGAAATAAGAAAATGTCCAGAACTCATTGTTTCCATTTCAAATCTACACTAATGGGTTAAATTCCAAGGTACAAACTAGCAATTACACTGGTTTTTCCCAAAATTTGCTGAAGCTAATGTGAAGCATATGTTTTTGTTTATTGTGTGAACCTGTTAGCTGACTGATCAGTAATGAAATCAGTTGTCTGAATTTATCGATTTCAAAAAAGGTTGTGTGTGTGTGTGTGAAACAGTGCATGCAGTTTTTTGAAGCTACGTTTCATGCTTTTTAAGTTGCCTTTGACAAACTCAGATAAAACAAGCTGAAAAAAAGTTTAAAGTTTTCAAAGACCATTTGAAGACACATGCATCGTTGTCAGTTTAGCAGCTCCGTATTCTGGAAATAACATGTATCTATACACCTGTTTCCCGTACTAGATTTTTTAATCATTTGTACACTAAAATTATTAATACAGCTTATTGCTGCTCATTACTTCGAATTCTTGGCGGTTTACTTGGAATAAATAAGTGTGCAAAAAATGTAAGTTATTTTTTCAGCCTTTGTACGTGGCTAGATACTGTGCAGGTACAGATTTTGTGGCAAGTCGTAGCTACGATTTGCAAGACCCGGGTGATAAAGGGTATTATTTTTTGTTTCTACTTCATTACAGAAAGTTTGCCATCTGCTGAGCTCTTCTCCCTGTTTATCAATTCAAGGTTGTTTACTGTTTATGCACGCTGCCTCAACTCTTGCGGAGTTAGATGATTCTGTTGACCTTATTTTTCTGGAATCAGCCATTTCAGCTGTAGAGGGAAAGTTGGGCAACTTGCGGGAGGGACGACTCTTTTTGGGACGGCTGCATTATGCAATCAGTTATGCCATTGAGCGGAACATAGCGGTAGGGTGAGTAAGTTTTGCTCTATTTGTGTCTGAAAAAATGTCTGAAATTTATTGCTGACTGGTTTCGAACAAACTGTTCATTGTCAAGGCATCTAAAACAAAGAAATTTACCAGAATTTAGAAACAACATCGAAATACAAACAGCAGTTAGATAGACAAAAATATATGATATAAGATTATATAGATCATTTAACAATTTGCCTTACATATTACATATCTTGATTGGCATGAAACTACACTACACTCCACAAACAAACAAATCAATATGTTAGTAGTAACAGGTCTGTCAATATTAGGGAGTTCCAAAAACAAAAAATACTGTGTTATCTGGAATATAGCCAATTGTACCTTCTTCACTTCTTTACTTCAGAGTCTTTACTTACAGTCATTACTTTCTGAGTACCCCACGGGTCATTTGCAGCTTAGCATCTTGTGTACATAATAATAAATACGTTGTTAAAATTTTTTGAAGTGCAATGCTGTAATGATTCTTGTGGATGTATTTAACAAGTAAATAAAAAAATAGCCATAAGTAGCTGCACCAATATAAAATTAAGTTGTGTACATAATTATCAATGTGTTATTTTGTTAGGTGTGGCTAACAAAACAGAATGTTTTACATCTACATATCATCTACATTGACTTGTTTTATCTCGTTGCTATTTTTATAAAAATCATTTTCGTGGTTGCTCTGTTTTTGAAGCATACTGCAAATGTTTTTCTCTTGCAGAATTATTGATAAGAAAGACAGGATAAAATTTATCGAGAAAGCTCTCATTAACGTGGAACTAGCTACACGTCTGTCACGTGATTGTATTGACACAAAGTTTGCTTTCTTTCTTCGTTTTCTGAAATCCAAACTTCGTCGGCTGCTCTGGGAGGAGTCAGAGTGCTTGGTTCGTGACATACACGAATCTTTTATAAATTGTATACGTTTAGCTCCAAGCTCTCCTCAAATGCTGCCACTTGTAAAACATGCTCTGTTGAGCTTTGGTCATTTTTATTCTGCTCTTTGCGATGGTAGTACAACAGCAAAACAATTTGCTGAGCAAGATGCGAAGCCAGTGACATTGTCAATGACTTCTACAACTATCCTAGTGGATGATACAGAGCCCAGTACTGCACAAGATGGACCTAGTTTTGGTGCCTCCATGCCTGGACATCGTAGCTCTTGTTTGTCTAGCAGTCTGACATTATCCCTGCGATCTGGTGATGCTTCTGTTCCTGAGATCAGAATTAGAAGAGAGTCTAATACAATTTCCCATATTAGTGATTCTGCCAAACTAAAGCCCAGTTTCAATGTAGCTGCAACAATATTGGATAGGCAGAAGATGAAAACTAGAAGTGAGAGTAGGGCAGTTATTGCTAAAAATAAACAGCATTTGTTAAGCATTGGGGACAGAACTGCTAGAAGTCGGACTCTGGGCATCAGAGCAATGTCAGAGTCAATAGCCACGGAAAAAGAATGTGAAATCGGGTTGGATGAACTGAAAAACCAGGCGAAGATTTGGACAAAAGAACTGTATGCATCTTATGCTTATCTGTGTTTTGGAGCCGCAGAAAAACTGGAAGCAATGATACAGAGACTTAGCGAATTGATTGATATTAAAAATCGTGAAGTGTTAGCTGCTATGAAAGAAATCAGAGATATCTGCAAAACTGATTTAATGGGACATTTGCCAGGTAAGGTAATCTGACCAAATTTGGCGTTGTTTTCGAACGTAGCCCAAGTAATGTATTTAGAGGATCTATCCAAATGATTAATTGGCACGCTCACAAGATATGTCCTCAGCAGGCAATTCACCAACTAGATTCCCAGTACACTGCTAACGGCCCAATACACACACAGCATTTTCATGACACATCAAAAGCATTTTCCAAGAGAGTGTTAGTGCTAACTTCGAAAATAATGTTTTAGTGTTTTTTGTGAAATAGTTTTGTAAATACTTCCTATCAAGATAAAGTGATGCACATATATTAGATTGTAAATTAAACATGTTGTAAGTCATTTTGCAATAGAAGCAGGGCAACATTTTTCAAACATTGAAACCCCACCACAACAAAATGTTTTTATGGCTTTTAAGAATCTGAATTTTTCGTCAGGAAGATAAAATGTGCAGTATCCAAAAGTTAACATTTTTCTTATGATGCTGCAGTTTTATCCTAGCACCCTATGAGATTGCTTGTAGTGGTAGGGCCTTGGTTGCATTTTCATAATTGATTAATCAGTTACAAAAAGCTTAATTATGTAATCAATTATAATGGGTTTTCAGGTGACTTTCTATTATTTTATGAGAATACATATTTGCACACGTGAATAATATGCTTGTGTTCACGGGAAACCTTTTCGTTAAGTGGTGATCTCAGCCTGTTAAAATTACTGCATGAATGCAGTGTCGTTTTTCTCGATTTTCTGATAAAACAATCGATGATTAGAAATAAAAGATTAATTTTATTAATAAGTCCCACCACTAATTGCTTTCTTGATCATACAAACTTACAGTTGTGTCGTCATCACCTCTCTACCAAATGTTTTTGGTATTTTCAAGCTTTGAATTAAACTTTATTTACTTGGCTAGCTTTTTGAAATTGAGGATAAATGATGTTTATTATGTTCACTCTGTTTAATGAAGTGTAGAGTTAAAACCAGGCTTCATTCACTGATGCATATTCATGAAATGAAACAGCTGTGGACTTTAAGGTAATACGATTGAGATGTTAAGGGAAGCCATAAAACTTCATCTTTATTGCTACAAAAGTATTACTAGTTTATGCTAATATAACCTGTGTTACAATACATATTGCTGATAAAGGTAATATGTTACTACCCATCACTGGCTGTCACTTTTTTATTGCAATAAATAGATGCTTGTTGCAGATTTCTCTAGCTATTTGACGATGTATACTTCCGAAGATTCTCCAAGGCCTCAACAACGAATGTTTCCTAGTGACATTCTACAATTTGTTATTCGGCGTTTGGACTTTTCTGACGATATGTCTGTTAAACAATGTCTGCCCAGTCAAGTAAACGGTGAAGTGCTGTGTCAGAAAATACGCAAATTACACAATTGCTTACTAAGTAATATAAGTGCTTATGCAGCCATCTTTGAATCTTATCCACCAAATGAACAAAACGTAAGTAATATTTTTTTATAATTAATGAAAACGCTTACTACAACTTTTCTTAAATTTTGTATGCTTTCAGAAGTGGTTAAGCCTTAGAGAGTGAAGAAAGATTTAGCAGCTCCACATGAGTAGTGGAGACGCCATTGTTGTTATAGGCTCTATGAAAATGTATAGATTCTGTAAAAAAATATTTTCTATAAAAACACTTCTTTATAAGTATTTTTGTAAATCACCAACCATTGACTTTCTTAAATCCTTTATCATTCTAGTTTAAAAAGAAATGTTTGATAATTGTACAAAACCAACTGTATGCAAAGTGTCTTGCTTAGGTCCCAAGCAGTGTGTCTTAAGTCAAACTCAAGTTGTCTTGTAATTAGCCTTTTTGTGCTAACTGTGGACACTTACATTTCACTTTATATAACAGCTTCTTTACAGTTATGAGTATGTCACTGACTTTGTTATCTGGCATGTCAACAATTGATTTCTGGCCTACAAGAATCAGACACGCAAGGAATCAAATTAACAAGTTTTCTTACATGTATTCAGACCATACCCAAATTTGCCAATGTTTTATTATCTGAATCCAGATACTCATTTTGCCTTGGGTGAAATGAAATTGTAGGCGTGGCTGTTTCTAGCAACGAATATTTTGAACTTTTTAAATATATGTTTCAGTGCAAAATTTATAGGGCATAGAGCTTACAAGACTAAGTTATGGCATCTTCTAGATGTCTGCAAGTGCTTCCTTACATTCCATCTGTTCATAAGTTAACAGAGAATAACTGAGAAAATGTCTGTATATAATCCCATACTCAATATCTTTTTAAATGTACAATCATCAGCGTGTATTGCACAAGTAATGCATGTGTGTAGTTATGTTTGTTGAATGTATTTTTTTTACTCCAGGAACTCCAAAAGATTGGTACTTTTCACTTGAGCACTGGTGAAACGTTTGTACACAAGTGTACCAGCATGTGCGAGCATAACCAAGATAGGGACACAATTACAGTTGTATGTTCCGCAGAAGACAGCCGTGCCAGCATGTGTAATGGAGGAGAGGGACCAGTTTGGAAGTTTTCGTGCAAGACACAGATTTTGACAGAAGAAAAATTGGATGTATTAGATATTATCTCCTCTTGAAGTTTTAACCATATATAACCGTTCGTCTAACATATATATGTGCAGTTTAGTATTTCGCAAATTCACGTAATGTGTGGTTTTATAGTGATTTTATTTGTTTGACACGCTCTGCGGGTTGTCCAATTACTTTTGTTGAATTTGGCATGGCATTGCTTTGCTAGTAAAGTAATCGACTTGCAATAGTGGGACTTTGAGTTTGGAAAGTACAGTTTTCTCTTGCAATTGAAGGAATCGTTGTACTCATTTGCTTACCCACTTGTTCCTGCCAGAGCAATTACAGCCTAGGCGGATCCAGGAGGGTGTGCAGCGGGCACCCCCACCCTATTTTGCACGACAAAATTATTTTATTTCAGAATACATCCACAATGTTCATGTGTGAAGTGTAAAGAAGGCATGTCTACCGTGCAGTCTACTGTACTAACGCTAAACTAGTTGAATGCGCACTTCTTAATTATATGAAAGGGGAGTCCTCAGTGCCTTCGAGGAAGCTGAGTGTGATTGAGAGTGAAGCTGACTGTCCATTTGCTGGATTGAAATTGTTACTGTGTTAATTTTTTGGGTGAGTCTAAATGCCCTGTGTGGGGGGTGAAAGAAAGAGATTTTATAGTGTATGTAACATAAGTAAATTCGTGTCACAGCAAAATCGAATATTTGTTTCACTTCACTGTGACACATAAAATCGAAGTGCAAATGTTCTTAATGTTCCGATTCCAGAGAAGTTCTCAACCAAAAAGTAAGAAAATACAAAGATACGCAGCCCTACCAGTTTAGCAAAGTCGCAGTTTGAAAATCAGGTCCCGTGAATATTAGCTAGAAATCCGGACCTGAGGATTCATTCGCAATAGTCAGTCTTACCAGTAAGCTTATTGAAATTGAAGAAATGATTGGTGTTATGGCCTGCTTATTTTCAGGAAATCGGTTCCAAATTTTCAAAATTTTCCGGGGGTGAACTCTCCAGATCCCTCTTTTGAGCTCCCGCTTTCGGCTGCTATTCGGTATACCCCCTCTTTCTAAACTTCGTGGATCCGCCCTTGACAGCATACAACAAAGTGTTAGTATTCGTACATATACTATATGTAGTTATATGTTATATGTCATATGTTATATGTTAATATATTTTGTCTACGTTAGTATACGTAGACAAAATATATTACCTATATATATATATATATATATATGAATATGTAATATTTTTACTGACTAATTCCGTTGTCTTAAATACATACTGTAGTAAATATAACCAGTAACACATTAAAACGCTTTTGCTCACTTTGGTATTTACATTGTTATTTAGTTAGTGTTTTTATAGCACTGCCTTAATTCACATGTTTTGCTGTTAACATGGTTAGGTCCTACTACTTTTTCAATATTGTTTTATCACTTTTATGTTTAAAGAAATGATTGTATTATAGTCTTATTAATTTAGTTTTATTTTTTTGTATTCTGTCCACTAATCTCAAAGTTTCATGGAAGTTACACAAACTGTTTTGCTATGCAAATACAAAATTTGATTAAGCTTTAATATCAAGACAGCTCTGGAAATTTTTTGTTGTACATGAAATTAATATCGAATACTTCCTTCCTAGTATAGTAATAATGCACAATATAGATAAACATAGCCAGCTATAACATAACAACTTGCAATTAACAAGTATAAATTGATACACTTTGTTGAAGTAATTCATGTGTACATAGATGTAGCTAAAATTCGAGTACATGTAGTTGTAAGTGGTAAGATGCAAAATAAATCCAGAATGAATCGAATTATTTTAGAAAGCAGCATTACTTTGACTTTTTACTCTATGTTTTCTCACTAGATGTAGCGTCGAGTGTTTGAAAACCAAAATGGCTGGTAGTTGGTGAGTAATTTTCTTAGGATTAGTAGAAAAAAACCACCTGACAAACTAAAACAAATTTGGGTAGCTAAAATAAATAAATATTTCAGGTGATGTGATTAAACAGATCTAGTTTTAGGAACACTACAACTGACGTTGCCTGCTGTTTATAGGAGAATTTATAAGCTATTTTATTTGTCTCGTATTTACTGGTATATAAGTATTACTAGTATTATTACTTATTAGTATGCAGGTAATAATATACAGTGGGTTGGTGAGGCCTGACTGATATTTACTAATGACTACCAACTTCATCTAAATGGCAACATAATCAGTGGTAATGTCAACTCGGCCTGTAAGCGTCCTCAAGCTTATGTTGTGGCGCTTAATCTTCTTGAGAAGTCATCCAGGACGAAATGGCCCTTGACAGCATTTATACTATATACTGGGGAGACTTCACAACTTGCTCCATTAACTGGTTCCAGGTGAGGCAGGGTGGTAAAAGACCAGATGTTCACCTAACAAGTATCATGTAGTGTGTGAAATTTTCAAATACAAGATGTGGCACAAGGGATTTATGATGACGATGATAGAGCAGTAGCTAGAAATTGTCACAGAATAATGTTCATCACATATAACGAAAGTTTGCTTTAAAGTTTGTCCAAATAGATAAGCATGATATTTCCTTAAATTATACTGATCAATAGGTTATGCAATGTCGACCAATACAAGCAAAATATTAATACACTGTAGGAAGAGTGGCAAAAAATCATACAGGTATCGAATCAGCCACTCTTCTTGTTAGGCATTAAAATAATTAGAGTGCTAATAGTTAATTAGTTTTAAATGATTCATGTTTTAATTAGTTAATTTGAGTGGATATGTAGAAAAAATTGGGAGAATTTGACTATGGTAGGTATGAAATAAATTTGCAAATATTTTTAATTAAATTACAAGATATAAGCAGATTACAGTGCTCTAGAAAGTGAGTTGAGTAATGTACAGTGGGAAGAAATCTTGCCTGATAATTTGAATGTTGAGCATTCCTGGAAAAATTTAAAGACATATTTACCGAGGCAGTTGATAAATGCGTACCCACTTTCTACTGCCACCCTAATAGTACTAGAAGTAGGGGTAGACCGTTGATGCCAGATTTGTTAGTTAAGATCAAGCAGAAGAATAAACTGTTTCACATATGGCAGCGGTGTAAGACGCCCTATCATTATAACGTCTATGCTGCAACTCGTAATCTTGCACGTCAGCTGTAGAGATGATAATAACAATTTGATCTGTGACCCAGAGTCCAAAGCTAACTTGTTAAATAAATTTTTACAAGTGTTTATGGGCCAAAATTGGATTGTTGTTTTCAGCTTGGATCACAATATCCGCATATTGAACACATAAATGTGTCGGAAAACGATGTAATGCATTTGTTGCAAGGGCTAAATTTTATGCAAACAAATCTGTACCCGACCTAATGTTTCCCAGGGTTATTACAGAATGTGCATTTTCATTAAAGAAACCGATTACAAAATTGATCAGAATGTCTTTGAATTATTGTGAATTACCAAATGAACGAAAACTAGCTTCAATTACACCGATATTTAAGAAGGATGATAAGAGTGTCTCTTCCAACTGTAGGCCAGTAAGTTTGCTAAATGTAATTGGTAGAATATGTGGAAAACTATTTAGAGATCATTGTATGGAACATTTGTTACATTACAATATAATTTGTAAAGAACAACCTGGTCTTATACAAGGGAAGACAGTAACTCAGTTGGCTGAGAATGAATGGCTGAGAGATAAAGATACCAGAAAGCCTTTTCGTGTGATTTTGATGGACATGATGAAGGCGTTTCGGGTGTCATGATTACAAACTTGTATTTTTTGGTGTACAGTAAGCCGCAATCTGACTCAACATGAGGTTTGTGGTATGACAGGAACCTTGCTCTTGATTCTGATAGCATGTTTTTCTAAGTTCAAGATGAGCCGCTAAAGCGGCCGTGTTTTGATGTGTGTACAATATTGTATGCTACCCTCTTCAAAGTAAACAGCCAAAGTCACTGTAACGAATGAAACCTTTCAAAGTTAGTATTGAACTTGGAGTCATTCGTGCAAAACATTCACATGTAACCACTTGGCTATGAACCCAGCAAAACGGTTGTTTAAATTAATGGTAGAACTTTCACACATACTTAAAGCACAAGAAAACCCTCAAGTTACATAAAGCTTAAAAAATCTTGAAATTTTATACCACTTACATACTGCCTTTTTGTATATTAGGCTTGCGTTGGGCAATAATGCTGTATAAACACTTAAATTTAAACTCCAGCGATGACCGTTGCAGCCAATTTGACGATAAGTCATTTAAGACAAGCTTAGATATCATTGTGTAAAATTTGAAAAAGTAATCAGAGCATTTGCAGTGCACACCTCACTATTTAAGTAAAATTTTAAATTACTGTATTTTTTCAATAAGATTAAAAATACATTTTTGGTTAGTGAGTGGTGCACCCTCGAGTGTGAGTCAGCGACATTTTACTGCCTTCGGAACAGTGCCGCAGAAAATTTAAAATGAAAACAAACAAAAAGTCCTTTCAACGCAAGTATGATATAATCATGAAATTGCTATAAAGTAATATCATTTTTTAAAGCGATTTTTCTGAAACCCACTTCAGGTACCCCTTTTGTTGTCAAATCATATTCAGATTGCATTGTGTTTCAAAAATTTCATGAACTAGTGTTGTCTCTGCAGTGGATGTTCACATTGTTTAGTTTGCTATTATGATCATACATTTATCTTACATTTAAAATTTTGTTTTTATTTTTCAGATTTCGTTGTAGCAAAGAAACAACTTGAAATTGAAGAATGCCAAATTTACCAATGATTATGCATGAGCCAATGGATTTACCTAGGTTTATTCTTTTCTGAAGTTATGACACTGGTATAACCATGGCTGCAATCACGGTTGTTAGCAACTTTCCTTTGCATCAACAACCACTACCAGGCGAGGAGTGGACAGAAAACACACCTCCTCCTTCCTGTCCGACTCCGACACTGACTGCAGCATCCATTGTCAGTAACAGCTCTATGAATTTCACTGAGAATCAGCATGGCAATGGCATACTAGAGCGCCTAAAACAGCAGAAGGAATCGAGTCGTTTTTGTGATGTGGTTCTCCATGTGCAGGGCCGGCAGTACTTGGCCCACCGGAATGTTCTTGCCGCCTGCAGCCCGTATTTTGATTCCATTCTCAAGGTACATCATATTGTTAAGGAGCAGCTTACGATTACATGTCAAAACCATGAAGTTTTCCAACTTTTGTTAAATTACATGTACACAGGTCATGTAGTCATTGATAAAAACAATGTTTCAGAATTGCTGAAATTAGCTAATCACTTTCTGGTGTCGAAATTAAAGAACTACTGTGCTGAATACTTAGATCGCTATCTCGATGCAACAAACTGTTTAAGCGTCAAAGAACTAGCGGAAAAATACAACATGCCAGCATTAGTCAAGAATGCCACACATTTCTTACTCGCCAATGTCAATGAAGTGTTGCTACATACCGAGGTGTTAACATTGGGTCTTGCAAAGGTTGAAGCTTTTCTGACGGACAAGAATGTATCGGTTTCGTCTGAGAATTTACTGAAATTCGTACTTCGCTGGATTCACCACGACCTGCCGAACAGGGAGAAGAACATCCGGTTTTTACTCAGCTTCGTTGCGTGGGAGAAGTTGTCGCCCATATTTGTCCAGAATCTCATTGAAACAGATTGTCTGTTTAAGGAGAGCCCCGGCTGTTTGGTTGTTACACTGCAAGTTTTGCGGGAAAACAATGTTCCATTGTCAGAGAAATTTGAACAATTGTCAAGAGTATTAGAAGAAAGATGCGGTACCATAATACAACAGCCTAATGGGGAGTTATTGATTAATCTCAGTATTAACACTGATGACCACGAAAGAATGTCCTCTGGCAAAGGCATGATAGGTGAAAACAGTCACAATAATAATGGAAGTAAGCCTTCAATTGCAAATAGTAGAAACCGCTCGTTGTTAAAAGCGTCAGAAAACAATGCGAAAGTGGTTAGGTTATCGAGATCTCAGTCTCCTCACCGTCGTAAAAGTACGCCAGTCAAACTTCGCATTGCAAAGCAGCAAGAGAATGAGCAGAGAGTTGCACTGAAGCGCAAACCCGGACGACCGAAAAAGAGTCCGTCTGATGAGGGACTGAAACACAAAAAGACTGGAAAAACACACCAACAGGTAACGAGTTTGGGTCTAACTACCGTTCGTGATATACTAAACTTACAAAATATATATAGTTGGC
The DNA here is from genome assembly GCA_030141605.1 of Tubiluchus corallicola. Taxonomy (NCBI): domain Eukaryota; kingdom Metazoa; phylum Priapulida; class Priapulimorpha; order Priapulimorphida; family Tubiluchidae; genus Tubiluchus; species Tubiluchus corallicola. The sequence goes on along the minus strand of JAQGDQ010000359.1, from coordinate 46,396 downwards.
CAAAACTAAATGTGTACTACTTTGTATGTCTCTTGTCTAATATGAAGTCCAAATTTAAGACAAACACCACTGATGTATATTATTTACCAAAGGTATCTGATGAGCTAAAATTATATTATTTTATGTTTTTAATCAGGAATTGCGTTCATTGTACTCTGTAATACGTCACATAAGCTTCATCTTCTGTCTGTAATGAAACTGCATCTTTTAATATGTTATTCATATAATATCTCACATATTATGCGGCTTGCATAGTGTGTAATTGGATTAATCTCTGGACTGCCACATGTAAATGCACCCATGTTTACTTGTACATTCTATTCATGTTCAGTTTTTACCTTAAACAGCATCATGGCATTGTTTTGATTCACATACAATGTCTGAAGCTATCAGTACTGCTTAAACTGTTTTATATTTAGATTTAAGATTGCATTTTGAGAAAAACTGCTTCATTTTTTGTTTTTTCAGAAACTGCTAACCGAACAGAATGACAAACTTGGACCTGAAGAGGATGATGATGAACGAATTAGGCTTTCTAAGGAACTGGAAGATATAGATGATGGGTCTGACGAGGATTCGGATAGTTCTTTAATGAACGCAGATGACTTAGCAGACAAGAGGCAGGATGATGGTGAGTTGCAATTGCTAGTTATAGCATTTTTCGTGCTTTCAGAACTGATAATGAAATAGGGAGAAAGTTATCTGGTATCACACTGCCTTTGGCCGCATAGTTTTAACAATGTAGAATTACTAGTATGCAGTGAAATAATATTATAAACACTAGTTAAATCTATATAATAGGTGCAATTAATACATCATGTAATTTTTTTAATGATTCGGGGTGTAAATTAGCTGGAAAACCCATATACTATAAATGAAAGGCTCAGTAAGCTTAAAACTTAGATTATCTAACTAACTTTGTGAGATCACGATGTTGTAAGCATACTACTAGAACTAAACAAATGCAGTGATATCTTAATATTAAACTACGGTTTCACAGATTATTTATTAACGATAGCTGAACGAAATTTAACAGAAGACAAGAAAAAATTGGTTTATTGATATCAATGTACTGATTTTCAAACAGTGTTATTTAAAATAGGATGCCAGTTTGCACCTGCTGCAAATGGCAATGATAATTCCGGTTGCTATGCATTGTGTTCTGTTTAAGTAATTGTATTTCAAATTGCTGTACAATGTTAGTTTGTTATAAATTTGTAATTATGCTGAGTATGGCTGTGTCTAGCTTGGACACTAGAGCAACACAAGCATACTTTCTAGTGATCCAATGTGCACATTTCCACTATAAAATTAATAAAAATCATTTACTCTTAACGTGTTATTAAATCTGTATAATTTTATTTCATAGAAACATATTTTTTTGAAAAGTTGTGCAAATGCTTCAAACTTTCAGCTTTGATTTGGAAATTTGAATAACTGAATGAAAGCAAAGCAATGTATTTTCTAAAGGGATCTTTGCAGTTTTGAGCTTGAAAAGATACAGCTATTATCAAATGTTTTTCACTATGCCACTGTTGGATTTAGTTGTTGGAAGTAATTTTACTGTTGTTTTAACTCCAAAATAATGCATTTGATGAATAATGCATGCTTTTTATATTGTTCTGATATTTTACTTTAAAGCTTTATCCCTAAAAAAATTAGTCGCCTGTATTTTTTCTTGCCATTCTTTCTTGTGGACAAATTAACGATGTATCTGCTCTTTCACCATCAATTCGAAGTGTTAGATTGATAGATTTAGTATAGGAGTTTACTGATATCAGTCTCTTTCTTCATTCTAATATGTCGCTGTTTCATTTTAGATTTGGAAAAAGAGGGAATCAAATGTGTAGATTGTTGCTATGTTGCAAACAGTCAAGCAAGGCTGTACCAGCATCGGGAGAAAGCACATGCCAATAACACGGTTTTCTGTTGCACATTATGTGAGTTTTCCTGCAAGTGGAACCGTGAGTATTACATGCACATGAAAACACATTTTACTGGGCCGCCATTTAAGTGCGATCAGTGCGACTACAGCACCGACCGCATTCAGCCGATCTTGTCTCACCGCATGAAACATACTGATGAGAAACCGTTCCGTTGCACGCAATGTAATTACCGATGTCGTACTAAAAATAACTTGACTGCACACACACGTTCACATACTGGAGAGAAACCGTTCAAATGCCATCAGTGCGGTCGCTGCTTTGCTATTAAGAGCACCTTGGATCAGCATCTGGTCACTCACAGTGATGTTCGACCTTATCTTTGTGATCAGTGCGGCTTCTCTACTAAGTACCAGTCTCATCTGATAGCACACAAGCGCATACACACTGGCGACGTCTACACTTGTCAGTATCCGAAATGCAATTACTCATCTCCAAAAAAGAGTCAATTAAAAGCACACATGAGGACACATGCAGCTATACGCTCACACATTTGTTCATCTTGTGGGCGAGGTTTTGTGGAGAAAAGTCATCTAGTCAGACATGAACGAATACACCTAGAAGAGAAACCATTTCGTTGTCAGAGTTGTGAATATGGGAGCTCTCGTCGTGACAAGCTTAAGGAACACGTATTAAAGCATCACGGTGACAATGCCACAATAAAAGCACCATACAAAGCTCGGAAGCAGCGCCGAACGAATGTGGATTCCTTATTTTCTTTGCAGACGCCAGCGTCGAAAGCTGTGTCACAAATGCAAGCATACTTACAACAACCAACAATGGTTTCTGCAGCACAGCAGCCGTTAGTATCGCCCGATCAAAATTCATCACAGTCAGTGACATCGGTTGGTCCTGCAAACAATAGCCCGATCAATTCAGACAGTGGTAAGTTCGATAACGTTGAGAACAATGATGGAAATGAGCCAAAGGTGTTTGATCCGAAAGCAGTACGTGCTATTGAGAATGGCTTGGATTTGATGAGGTCTGTAGTGGAAATGCCCCGTGCGTCCATCCCAGACATTCCTCGCAGTCTGGGGATGGAGATTGATCCCCGTGTGATGCAACAAATACAACATGCTGAACTGAATGGTCTAGATCAGCGTTTACTCCCTGGAATGATGGCAGCTGGCAGCTTTCCAGGACAACAGTGTGATTTTAGTGGACTGTCAGCATTTATGGCCCTATTTTGAGCGAGTGGATTCCTTGTAATCCTATATAGTTTGCTGCAGCTTCCCCATGGCTGCTGTTTGGCCGCTGTTTCTGTCAACAGGCGGTGCTTTTTTGAAGATGGCGTTTGGCGCCATTTACTGTGATGCAGGAGTTTGGCGAGTCTTGGTCCCGTTGATAGACTCGTGGTTTTTGGTTCAAGATGCTGGCACTGGATGGTTTTGGTTTTGGCTGTGTTAGTTTCACAGAAGTTTCACGCCGTTTTCCAAAGGACAGGCGATGGCTTTTGGATCTACAGTTTTTGGCATCACAATTTTCTGTTGCTCTGCCATGAGTAACAATGGGTGCTGTGTACAGATGCGTGCGTTTGTAGCATTATTAAGAGATTGGTGTAGTGTGCATGTGTGTATCATTATGTCTTGTGATACATGTAAAGTAAGCATATAGATGTAAACTAATTTTAAGTTTACATCGTCATTGAAAGATTGGCTGTTGTATTGTTTCGGATTTCTCGTGTAGAGAGAGGTTATTAGGCATGCTTGTACATACGCACGCACGGAGGTTAAGAAAGGGTTTGGTGTTTTATCTATGGTTAGACATATATAATATATATTTATGTGTAAAAAGTGTTGCCATTATACTTGGTTGTATAGTGTGTAATATACGCTTAACATAATTATATTAATTTCAGTTTATTTAAGTGGAAAGTCGTTCGAATTGAGATTCGTAATTGGATGGGTGACGGTCTTCGGAGGCTTGGCATACGTTTGCATTTGTCAGAATTAATTTTGGCAAGCTGGTTGTGTTGTAAGCAGTAGCAGAGATTTTGTTGGATACCTTTTGATGTGAGTTGCATATGGTAGTCAAGTTGTTGTACTAGTCAGATTTTGTCCTAACGGACCCTTTTGTTTGTTTAAATTGTTGTTTAAATGTGAGGTAGGATGTGAATTTTTTTTAACAAAAAAATTATTGTATTTTGCAAATGCTACTATGTGATGAATGCATTTGGGTGAAGCAGTTTAGGAGTTTGTGTGAGTTAGAATTTTTGTCATAGAAATTGGCATTGTTGGCTTCGATTATTGGTCAGTACTGTAGTTACCTGTATGGTTATGTACATTGGTGGTATTTCTGTAACAGGGTTTTTAAGAGTATCACCAGAAAGCATGCTAGTTTTGTTTTCTATTCTTGCATTTTATACGTTTTTACTTTTTTTATTTGCAAATTAGTATACACATGCTTGGCTATTGATTGTCCATAATGAATGGAAGTTCTTTGTGATTTTAATTAATAATGCGACTGTGATGCAGTCCTTAAAGTTGTTCGACATATTAGCTAGATGTGACAGTATTAACTTTGCCATATAGTACTCTTTTTGTAAATTTCCGCTTGTTTCCTCGATTCTGAGGATAAATTTACGATTCTAAAGTAAAAGCGCTATTTGCAGTGCTCTTTCCAGTAACTAAATGTTTTGCCTTCCATTTACCATCCTCATATGACTAAATGTAACACAGTAACTTATAGCACAGTGAGTAACATTGCTTTATCATTGCAGTTTGTTATGAAATTATGAAGATTAAGAATTATAAACCATCAAGTTGCGACGAATGCCAACATTGCAATGCAGTGATTACAGTTATAACTTTAAGTTTACTGAGATACAGTTTAATAATTTATTGTATTTTTTCAAGTCGTTTGTTAAGATGAGCAGTTTGGATGATGAGTACGTTAGTGTTGCAGGCCTTTTTTGACTGATTGCCTATTTGATTCTACATTTCTGATTTTAAATTTTAGTGTCAAAATGTTAAAGAAATTAGTTGAAGTGCAGTACTTCTTGAGTTTTTTCTCATCATCCTTTCTCATATTTTTTTGTTTTTAATTTTTTAACTCACAGCTAAAATGTGCCACAACAAACGTTCTGATTAGGTTCAAGGACTGGTAAATAATGTGTGACTGACAGTTAATGGTATTTCATAGACTAAATTTCAAAGTCAGCAATTGACTCTGCAGCCATGTGAAATAATTATTTGTAGATTTATTGAATGTAATTACGAATTGCCCATAAGACATCTACATGAGTTACTAAACTTAATTGAAAAGCAAACTGTACTGGTGTTGCTTTATGAAAACAGCATTGTTAGCTTGTATGTTAATTAAGCTGAATATACTAGACGTAGCTTTACTTGAGAAACTTTTTAGGTGTATCGTGTTTATGTGTATGTATGTATCATTGTTGAATGCACAGTTGTGCAGCTCCTGCCCTCTGTTATTTGTTTTATTAACTATGTTCAGAGTTTATTCTGGTTAAATGGAGCAATATAAGCAGAGTTTAAGGGTTACTGTGTATAAAAATTTGGTAGAATATTGTATAGTAGCTTCAAATGATTAAAATCGTAACTATAAGTTCATGTTATTTTGAGAAATAGATTTGGCATTGTTCATAGAATTATCTTGAAAGTTAAAAATCTTTCGTAACTATTTGAGAGTAAACATAAATAGTGTATTGGGATGTTTGGCAAGTTTTAGCATTGAGATTTAGTAACTTATTGTCGTCTTGTGATCAAGCAAAACTGTAACATGTTAAAGTAACAATTATTAATTTTCTATTTCACCACATTTTTTATAATTAAATGCTACTAATGCCTATATTTCTTGAGACTGTTGTAAAATGGCTGCTTCTTAAATACATTAGTTATTCTCAACCATGTACTGTCTGTGTAAGTGAATAGCCACATTTTTTTAGAGTTTGGATATTTTATTCATCTTGAAGCCGTGACTCGGTGTAATTTTGCAATTTATCTTTTTGTTTTATAGCTATATATGATAGTAATAGTCCACATTGGATTTTTGTGAGTAACCTATACTGTAATCCTCAATCTACTCATTACATTCAATGTCGATAGTTCATTGACTGAAAAGTGACTAATAAATATTTTTACTGCTACCGTGAAAGGAAAAAGGCAGTGGCACTCAAAACCTATTTACACAGCAGAGAAAAAATGCTACAGAAAACGATAAAAGGGTTGGAAACTTAAAACTCCGACAGTCTCAGCAAAAATACAGCATTTTTCATAAGTTGTTCAAATTTTTGTCAGTCTTTGCAATACAGTATTTTATGTGTTGTTGCTTGTCAAACCCTTGTTTTTTTTGTACTATAAGTGTACTATACCTATGTAAGGATGAAGCGAGTGCCAAATTTGCTACCCATAGTACTCGTGATCACTCTTGAGTACTCACTTTCATTTAGTACTTGCATGCACATTATTTTGCACAAATACCACCAACGAAGGCGAGTATGTTATTCTGTTCTTGATAGGTAGGCAAAACATTGTGCAAAAGCAAGAAATGTTCAACCTATTTGAGAAAAAATATCGATCAGTTCTTGATCATTTATGTGTTTGCACAGAAACTAAATAGAGATAAGTAAACATTAATTTCTATCTTAAACAAGTACTAAGTAGCCAAATTTGCGGTCGAATACCATTAGCCACTCGAGTGTCCTTGCCTATAATTAAATCGGGATTAAGTTCCGTATATTAAACTTATCTCGATAAATACATTGTTTAATAAACAGAAGCAGCTGTAATTTTTTGAAAAGTGCTAACAAAGTTAACAGATTTTATGTAGAATTTAATTTGTACAGAAAAAGAGAGTAGGTGACCAGGTAAAAGTTTTGTACGCAATCAAGTGTACATGGAACTTCAGTGCTTATTAAGTCAAGTGAAAAATCTTTTTTGCTTATACTCAAAAGTTCCGTAAACACAAGCCAGTAATGTATGCATCTTAAACAATGAGTCAAGCTTACTGCATTTTGGATTTGTAATAGCAGGGTGTGCATGTTAAGCTAATAACATTGTGAATTGTTGCTGTCGTGAGTTTTCTCCAATAGTGTCTTCCCCCAATGTTAATTATAGTATGTGAAATGCTAAGCTGTTTTAAATGTATGATCTAGGTACCCATATTTTTTATAAATGCTGTGTATATTCAAAATTTCTGCTGGGCTGACACCACGTGGAAAATGGTATTGTAAACAACACTGCATTTCTTTAGTCAAGCACGAACTTTAGACAGGTACATTTTTGGCTCGAATTTTTCAGTTTGTATACAGCTAAATCCCTTTATTTTTGTCTATATTTTGTGGGTCATTAGCCTGCTAAACGCATTACTATTGTTTATATCTGAAATGAGTATTTTGGCCCAAATTGTCTTTTGTGCTTATAAAGACTGTGTTTTAAATAAATTTATCAGCTGGATTCTGTCTGATAATTCCATCTAATCACTTGGTAGCTTACCAAGGTCCTAATATAAGCAGTCTACTTGCAAGTTTTTGCAGAATACAGTCACTGTTATCTTTGTTGTTCACCAGGCACTCGCTATGTTGTAACAAAATTATTAAACTATCGTCGTTAACATCTTATTTTATTCACATTACATTTAATACCTAATTATCGTTAATGTTGTTACTTTACCCCTACAACCAAAAATCTATTATTTGGTCATCGGCTTGATTTAAATTTAAATAAATGTGAATCTATTATAATAACTGTTTTTGTATAACATCCCAAGTCCTAGTGTATTTTACTGTCGCTTTGCCTACTTAATTTATTTATGCCCTTGGTTATAAATTTCATGTTTCTATTGTATCGCACTATGTGGCGAAAAGCAGAGAGATCTACTTAAACTGCTTTACAATGAACTGATTGTTTCGAATTCAAAGTGACTAAAATTGGTTGATAGTTTTTGTTTCCTTTATATTCATGAATAACTTAACTTTATGTATTTACATTTGAAAAGTTGTGTTCTTATCGTGGCCAGGTAATCTACAATTTAACCCTGCAAGACATTTTTTTGGATTCATTTTGATCAACCAATGAAATTTCATGTTATTTAACTTTATGTGCAAGACTGCAATTTACATTAATTATAAGATTAAACCTTTATATATGTTGTAAAAATAGTGTGTTTGTGCTTTTTTATTGTCATATAGTAATTTTTTATTCTGAGCGTCACTTTTACATCTTATACAGGTATTCTCATCAGGAATGACGTTGAGCCTTTAATATCTTCTCACTTCACTTAATGATGCAGGTTTCATTTTACCTGCAACTAGTTTTGAAATACGAACTTTTCTGTGTTGAAGATCCAATTATAGGGCTGCTTCTGTGTCATAACCAAGCTGTCGCCCTGACCATGCTACTGCACAATTTATTGCTGTCGCTGGGGTGTGTTGAAATGAGCCTGGCACTTTATTACACAATGGGTTGATAGAGTACCAAAATAACGACACTAAGGTAGCAGCAGAGAGAAAAACCAGAAAATGACGGGAGGGGACGAGAAAGACAATTAGAAAAAAATGCAAACAAAGACTCGCACTAATGTACCAACAATGCAAGAAAAGGAAAACTAATGTCTGAAATTTAAAATTTGTTAAAACAGGGCAACCTTAAATTTTGTGCAATTGGGAAGCTCAAGCTACAATAACTTTACCACAAATAGTTGCAAAACACATCACATGTATGAGTTAAAGCTTTATTAATTCTGCCTCTTAAACACACCTATATGCTTTACACTGTTTCCTATAACAGGCACGTGTAAGGCTTCATAATAAAGCCATGATGTTTCACTTCCTGGTACACTTTGTACAGGATTATGTACAACCATTAAAGTTATAGAGATTGAGCTGCAAGATTTATGTTGTTTGAATATATCAATCAATGCCATCATTTGTTTATATATAATAATTTTCTGATTGTACAGTAACAGCTAAATAAAGACCGGTTGAAATTTATGGATAAAACCCTCCTCAAAAAGACTTGGGATCAGTGCATGAAATCGTGAAACTACACTTTCCTTTACGTATCTCAAATATTCAAGTACAAAAGTATCTTAAAGTATACTTTAAGTGCTTAAAGTATACTTAAAGTGCTTAAAGTATCTTGAGATACGAAAAAGTATCTCAAGTATTCAAGAGCCTTGTGTCCCCTAAGTGATTTCTGATCTGTCCGACAAGTGAAACATTTAAAATTATTTTTTATAGGCTCAGGATTATTGAAAATGAGCAAGATTTAATCGGTCCCATTTTACTACGAAAAAGTACCTTTTTAAGAAGACTGATGTGTTGTTGAATATTGGGGGTGAGCATTCTCTCCCAGAAAGCAAATTCGAATTCAGTTTGAAAGATATTCAAACAAGTTTTCAAACCACTAGTAAAAAGTGGTCTTACAAAGATCATGCATAGTACTTGATTTTGTTCTGCAGTAAAACCACTATTAGTTTATGAAAAATTGTGCACAAAAACTGCAGCTAAATTGCGTTAATTGCATGCTGTTTCAAACATTTTAATGATGAAGAACACACGTTTACTGCTCGCCCCTATTGAGTATGAGGTTAAATTGCATCATTGAATATAAAATGTCATCTAATTTCTGAATTAAAATCCAGTGATTTTCAGTGAAAAACCTTGGCGACTTGTCAGTGACCGAGTGAGTGGATGAGTAAGTCAATGTATAAGAGCCTTGCTAAAGACCACTATCACATCATCAATTTTTTTTACATTTCTCCACATTGAGATATCGATATAGGAATTTTAGGTTTGTTATTCGGCCCCACTGGAACATTCTCTATTTTTCGCATCACGAGTAATCCATCAATAACGCGACCAAATACTACATGTTTACCATCTAAGAAGTCACACTTAGCACAGGTAATGAAAAACTGACAGCCATTTGTGTCTTTTCCACTGTTAGCCATGGACAGGAGTCCAGGCCCACTGTGCTTTAATTTGAAGTTTTCGTCCACAAAATGGCCACCATATATGCTGAACACTCCTGTGCCATCGCTATTCACAAAATCGCCCCCTTGTATCATAAAATCTTTTATTACTCTGTGAAAGATGCTCGTCTTGTAGCCAATCGGGACGCCATCCTTGCGGAATTCACCGGTACAAAATTGTCGAAAATTCTCTGCGGTTCTGGGCACCACATCTGCATACAATTCCATTTTCATACGACCAATTTCTGAAGAACCGACCATGACATCAAAGAATACAACTGGGTTGGTTGGATTTGTGTGATACTGTGTCATGCTTGATGACTTTGAATGACCCTAGAAATAAAGAGTTAAAACAGTTTAGCTACCAATAGTTTCCTACGTTTCTAAAGCTTGCTTTGAGTATTTTATCTTAACACCTATATTTTTACTAGGTATGTAATTTCACTTTGTCAGCTTGTCTGACTACAGATGAATTTGTAACATGTCGTAAAGGCGAGAAAAAATTTAGGATCTGTCACTCATCTGTGAATAAAAAATATATCAGTACTTATCCTAGCTGATAAAAGCAGTTGCATGCACTCCAAAGTCCAAACTCCAAAGTTTGAACTAATTTTCACTTAATTAATTCACTGACCATCTATTATAGGTCACCTATTGTGTAGACAGGGCTTTGTTTTTGCACACTTAAACTATAACTCTTTGGTTTAGATTTTGAGGCACATATTGCATTGTAAGCACATGACTGCACCATGATAGAGATGACAGAATATTGTATTCTGTTATCTAAAGACATTTATTAAAAAACAGGCCTGTTATACAGTAAATTTGAGCAGTTTTTTTACAGCCAATGCAGCCTAATTTAGATTCTCTAAAATGGCTTAAGTGTAGGAAAAATCAGCCTCAGACTCTCTAACTGGAAGTTTGGGGAAAGGGAAGTAGGGGGTACTTCTACACCCTTTGCCTCTCTGTGTAATACCTTCACAAAGCCACTAAAAAGCAACATAGAGTGATTAAGATCAAAAGATAAAGAAGAACCATCGTCACGTGTTTAATAATTTTCAGTTATTTTATGCTAGTTAGCTTGAATTAATAAAAATACTTTGTCTTCCATGCTTTTAAATTTTGTGTCATGTTTTTGAATGATTTTAACATTTAGTTATCACATTATTTTCTTGAGAATAAATGAATATTGGCCAGCCAGCTACGATTATCTGTTATGTATGAAAAAAGTCTGGAAATTGGAGTGCCAAGAGTATGGTAATGATGGAAAATTAGTGGGGTAGCGCTTGATTGCGATCACAGAGTGAAAGAAGGAATTTTTAAAATAAAAAAATTGTCTTTATGAGTTTGTGAAGCACATCGCTTAAAGTGTTTTGAAAGAAATCACTTTAATAAGACACAGCAAATGTTCTGAACTTGTGTTTTACAGTTTTATGCCACCTCAATATGGCAGCTATATGTTAGCCTTATCCAGTCTGGCATCAAATTATCCAGAGAATGGGTACTGGGTAGAACTTTCTAGGTATTATCTCAGTTCTTCGACAGATCGAGCATATTTTTTGAGTAAACCTAAGTTAAATTATATTTGGTACCAAAACATAATTAACTTGGGAGAGCACTAGCCTGCGTGGATAGAAACTTTAGAAATTGTGTAAACGTCGATTTGTAAGTAATAATTGAACAGCGGTGCTAGTGGAAATATATCAATGATAGTGTAGTAAAAAATATTAGTATTATTATTAGCAGGAAATGCCTAGCAAGAACGTTTAAAACATACTTTTTGTAATCTCTCAAGTTAACCAACTTGTTTTACTGCGTTATTGGGTGATTTAACAAAGAATTGTTAAAAATGACGTTTGAGTTATAAAAGTGCACATGAATGAAAAATAATAATAAAACCGTTTGTACGATTAAAAACTTTTCTTCACCGATTTAAACCTTTTCTTTTTGCAGTTTCGTAATTTCATTCACACGCGCTCTCTCAGCAGTTAGCAACATGGGGATTCTTAGGTGTAACAAACTTTCACCAAACGTGTTAGGCAACTAAGAGGACCAACACGATGTGGGATAACTATGAACGATATGATAGATATACAGTATCATCCAGTGACAATGTTTAGCGCTGATTTAAGAATGGCACCCTGTTATACGTGGATGACGTGTTCAGTAGGGATTGCAAAAACAGTGATTAAAGCAGCAGAGAATTTTAGGGAGATAGAAACTCAAAAAATGATGATCTTCAACTTAAAAAAAAACAAAATACATGGCAACTAATATGACAAAAAAGAGAAACAATAAAGAACTAATACTGAATGTAAAAAATGGCCAAGTTAAACGAACTCATGAATACAAGTACTTGGGAGATTGGTTTAATAGCAAAAATAATTATCAGCTTACGTTGGAAAAAAAGAAAAGATAAAATGAAATTTATGATTTTAGAAATAATGAACATTGATAATGAATCTAAAGTTGGAACTACTGTTACAGCTGTTCGGCTAATGCTGTACGAAAACACAGTAATACCATCAATAATCAATAATGCTGAGACTTGGGCCAATCTCACCAAATCAGAAATAGATAAATTAGAAAGCATACAAAAAGAATTTTTATGTCAAAAGCATAGTAGCCATATTGGGGCATGTTAAGTGAAACAAAAACCTGGCCATTGACTTGTAGGGTGGACTGTAAAAAATTAATGTATTATCATCTGTTAATGAAATCAAATAATGAAAGAATGGCAAAACAAGTTCTAAAAGTGCAAATATATAATAACTTTAATAAATGTTGGTATTCAGAAATCAAACACATCATGAATAAATATGTTGATATAAATACAGTGGATATAAATGTAATAACCAAACCTAGATGGAAAAAGTATGTAAAGAATGAAATTCATTTATTTATAGAAAGAGAGCTTAAAACTAAAATAGAAACTATGACAAAATTAAGATTTTTAAAAAACAGAACTTTCCCAAGACAAATGTATGTCCAAAAATGTAGGTTAGACGAAATGAAAGATATGATGTCAATTGGACTTAATATGATAGATGTTAAAGCAAATTTCAAAAATCTGTATGAAGGGGATCTTAAAAGTTCTTTATGCCAGGTAGTAGAGGATACTACTGAGCATCTTTTCGAATGTAAAGCTGTGTATAACAACAAGTTGGGCCTATCTGCACAAGATACAAGTGAATGGAACATAAATAAATTACTACTGACCAGGATGTATGTTAACGAGCTGTTGAAACTAAAAATATAAATAAAGACGAGTAAACAGTAAAGGCAAATTGACGTAAAAGGTATTTGGCGTGATTTGTAAAACAAGTTGATCTCGCAAACAGACACTTTTTATTGATGTCTGTTTGCTCGCCATTGGTGGTGAGGAGGATCGAGCGTATCCACGGTAACCAACATGTCTGTTGTCATCACAGATATATGATTATAGGTGCTGCAGCTCAGCTGGCCCCTGCACATGTGTTGCGTTATTGGCACTGAACGTTCGAATGGAACTCGAACGAGTTTTTTAATACGAAATCGATTCGAGATTAAGATTATGAATTCGAATAAAATTCTTCACCACTGCAACAATAAAAAATATACGATTTTATTATGAAAACATTTGAAACATCGTGCAATCAGGATAGTTTAGCTGTGATTTCTGTGCTTAATTTTTAAACAATTAAATTATTAGTGTTTTTACTACAGAATAAATTGAAGTAATGTGCATGATCTTTGTGAGAATGCACTTTATTAATAATTCGAAAAACTTTAAAACTGAATTCCAAATAACCAATAGTTTGTTTAACCATAGTAATTCTTTGGTCTTAGATGATGTGAGGAATGCCGATTATTGTGTATATAAAAGAATTGCTACATTACGTATGCATATAATTTTTTATGTACCAAAGAAAAAGAGACAGCAACTGTCTAAATAAGAAAACTGTTCTCTCCAAAATGTGGTAAATACTTTAGTTACACTATAGAATCATGACTAACAGTAGTTGTCAGTGTGCACTAGTCAGTATTTGTCAGTCGTCAAAAATGGAAACAATGCAATCATATAGCTTGCAAGTAACAATAATACAAGTGAGTGACGATGATTAAAAAACATTGCTAGTCTTGAACTGTTTCAAAACACACACAAAGCATTGTGTAAAGTAGTAATTTTATTGCTTAGAATGAATATGCAAAACTCACTCCACAAAAAAATGATCCAGAAACAAATGCATGGACTAAAAAATACCAAGCTAAACTATTCATAGTTGAATCTAAAGTACAATGTAACATGAAAGTTCACTTCGAAAAGCATTACATATATACATATAAATATCTTCAGTTATAATATTTTGATTTATTGCACATGCACAAAAGATTACAGTATTCAATGCAAAGGCCTCAAATATTGCCAAAATCTGCCATAGATGGTCCCTTTCAGGTTTTACAACTACAGCTTCATACATAGCACTTTGTACAATGCCACTGGCAAAACATGAAGCAAAATAAACACACACTCATCACAACAGACTCATCTGCATGCAAATATTGTATTAAAGGGATCAACCAGAGAAATCTAACCACTGTACTACTTTAGTGATAATGTAATAATTTTAACATAAATATTAGCTGCATAGAGAATAGAGGTCGTGATGAAAGTGCAAGACGGCCAGGTAAATTAATACCTGGGATTTACCGCCCTCATCCTCCACCTGCCATAGGCGGTGGCCCAGGTGCTCCTGAAACAAACAAATTTAAAGAGTTCAACCTTTTGTTATTGACACTTTTTATGGCAATCACATCATCTTCTCTTGCTTGTTTGTTTCATTACTCGCACAAATTGTTTCGCATTTATAAAGCACATTTCAGAATATAATAATATAATAACTCGGGGGGGAGTAAACCCCTACCGGGCGCATCCCCCGGGTGGCGGATGGGGGACCCCTGGCTCACGAGCCAGGGTGCTCCGAATATTCAAATAAGGAGCTGTGGACTAAATCCTTCAGGATAGACCTAGCAAGTCACTGAAGTATTTTTTGCTCAAGCAACTCATGGCGAACATTTCGGCTGACAGATGAAAATCTACCAGGAGGATGGTGAGAAAGAAAATTTCAGAATATAACATAAATTTTACTGTTCTACTGACTACGAACGATAAACGCCTATTTTGTGTTATCAGAGTCAGTATAAAAATAGTCAGTGTAGAAATTGTATGTTATGTGTACAGTATAACAGAAGAACGGCAAACTATTTCACTTCCAAGGCTTTGGTGACTTAGTACCGGATGGCCTATAAAATTAGCATCCACCTTTCTTTGAGAAATAATTATTAATAACAACCATTTACCTCCCCCACCGCGAAATCCTCCCATTCGTCTCCTTGGTCCACCACCTCCACCATCTGGTCGATAATCAGATTGGCAACTTCTTCCATTTTTGGTAAGATCAGGCTGCATAACAATTTCAAAAATATAATGATTAAATTTATAAATGTGTGGCAGTACTATACTTAAATTCAAATTTGATACATTTGAACAAAAATTGACAGCTACTGTATCTGTAATAAGAAAAAAGAATTTTTTTAACATCCAGTAAGCAGTGGGGACAAGATTAAATGCCTTCAACCTGCAGGCCCGTTATGGTTCCCATACTGATCATAAATCCATTTGGAAATGCACTTATATAGATTTGCTGAGAATTGGCTAAGAAATGTCCAAATATTTTCCTGTGCATGAAAATTTTCAACACTGTTTCACACGCATAAGCAAAATAATAATAAAGCGGAGAAGAAATATTGAACCAGAATGTCAAAGTAGAAAATGGTATAGTTCAAAACCGGACCGGACAGGCTGGGTAGAACATGCTCGAACAGTTTAGTATGTAACTAAAATACAGAACACAATAGAACAGAAAAAGAAAAGTTTCTACAGGAAAGTATTGTTACTGTAATGAAAAAAGAATTTGAGAACAAATAGGCCTACCTGTATCATTGTTTGAAAGCTGAAAAAATAAAAACAAATCCTAGATTATTTGTAAATTCACATAAGTAAATATATGAATAACTATTCAGAATTTCTTAGAGCTAAAACTAACCAAGTTGGGAAAAAAAGATTAAAAACCCAAAATATTAATCAATAAAACTTTGTTATTTTTACATACAAACCGAAACGTTATCATTTAAATTTATAGCATTGAGGCACAGAATGTTAGTGTGAACAGAAAACTTGGATGGGCAGCAGAAGAGAAAAGCCATCGAGACAGAGGCCTCTTTACACAGTGCCCAAATTTTCTAAAAACTGTAAAGTTAAATACTGCATTCTAGCAGACCAAAGTATTTGCTAATTTTTGAATAAGAAGTTGCTGGTGAAAAAGGCGAGAAAGCGTTGCATTACAACTGTTTGTACAATTTGGTGCTTTGCAGGCAACCATGATTCAATACTCAGCAGTATGACAGACAAATCTGTAACAATGCCTATTTATAAAGATATTGTGTAAAAGATTGTAGCACTACAAATATAGCATCCCCATCTAACAAAACTAAATTAGGAAATTCATTCAAATTATCTTAAGCAAAAAAAAGACGATTAGGATTCTAGTAACATCCAGAGAAAATGGTTGAAAAACAAGAGTTCAGAAAACTACTGTTTTGCTAATCAAAAAATTTTACGTTCTTGATATATGAATGAATAAATGAAAACTCACAAAAGCACTATAAAGTTGATGATTCCCCAGAAGAACTGTGGCAGTAAAGATAAGCTCCATGAAGAATGTCGACTATCCAGCACGTTGCCTAGAAAACACAGTCTTAAAAGTTTACATTTTGATGAATGGCATACTCAGGTGATGGGCAACAATTGCAAATAAATAAATTGAATTAGTGCAAAATGCCAAAAATAAGTAATAATGTACAATCCCTAAAAAGAAGTTAGAACGCTAGACAATTATTTTTTTATTTATTAGACAAAAATACCATTACAATTACATAGACACATATATTATATACAATTGCACAAACCGAAAACAAAATTACTACAATTGCTTATCAAGTGAACAATCAAAATTAGCCCCTCACTACTAGATATTTTAGATTAGGGTAACCCGAGTAATTGTGTTGTTGGGTAAAGTAAGTGTGCATGCTACTCTATAAATATACAAACAGCTACTACCTTTCAGAGTTGTCAAAGTGTTCCCAAACAGGCTCATAGTAGTAGAAAAGAACATGATTAATAAAAGAGTTTTGAGTCAAGTTTAAGCAAAAAATAAATAAAAAAATAAAAAAACATCATTTCAGTAGAAAATAAATAAAGAAACCACAGTTACCCATTTTAAGAATCTGAAATTTATATGATGCTTGCTACATTCAGAATTCTACAAGTAACAATTAGTCTTTTTAGTACTTTTTGCTAATAAACTTCACCATCTTTTTCTGTGATCTATTTTGACCACAGAAATCAGTCTTTTACAAAACAAATGGTAAGCTATAGATTTAGAAGTTACTGGCACTTGAGAGAAACTTATGTTCCGTTCTTGACCTACAGTACACATAATCAAATAAATTAAATCTTCTTTGACGTTTTGTCATTCAAAAATACAAACCAATAGCTAATCAGAAAAAACTAACAGGAAAACAATGGGTAGTGAGCCAATGACCATTTTTATAACTTACATACCATTTGAAAGATATGCCATTGCTGATACTAATAATCCCTTTTTGTTATTGTTAGTTCATTCACAGTGTCACCTACAATAAAAATGTTAAAGTTCTGTGCATTGTGCATAAGACCAACACATATGCCGGTATTAGGCCCATTCATATTTTCATTATATGGATACAAGATACATCTGTAAAAAGAAGTGACAGTTCAGTTCATATTATGTATGACAAGGCACAAAAAGACAGACACAAGTTACTGATACTAGAATGAAAATATGTAAGAACAGATGCTAACAAATCACCTAAATGTAAAATGTTGACTTGTTTGCTCAAAATCCAACATAGGCCTGTGCAACTACTAACTGCGAGCTCTGCAATGAAGGTTCTAGGCTGCTTATAAATAGAAACATCTTATAAAAAAGAAAATTAAAAAAATGAGTTAGATAGCCATCACTGTTAGACCACAGACTGGCAATTTCAGTTTTATCCTGCTAAGTGTTCACTATTGGTGCTAGAGCAAAAAACTCGGATGGAACTTATCATCTGATTAAAGAAAACCCTAACATATGGGACAACATCTTGCATGAAGTTCATTGCGTTAGCAATCTTGTCATATTAATTGATAACAACCTTTCCCTTAAACATCACATTGGTCAAATTGTTTCAAAAGCTAGTAGCGCATTGGCGGTTGTGAGTCATTCTTATGTTTACCTTAACAAAGATACTACACTGGAATTGTTCCAGGGACTTATTTGCTCTATTGTGTAATCTGGCCACAGCACTTGTTTCGGTGCCACATAGGCTTAAGAAAGCAAATTGAAGCTGCACACAGAAGAGCAACCAAACTGACACCTAGTTTTAAGGATATCGTCATCTAGGTGCTGCTATGTTCTAAAAATGGCATGTCAATCTGTTGATCCCATGCATTCCTGTCCACAGTCACTGCCCACTGCCCGTCATCATACCTCAAATCTAGAGTTGTATTTTCTAGTCTTTTTGCAGTATATCTATATATGTCAGTAGTTGACCCCTTCTAGGCTTTTTTGTCATTTCAAGAGCTTTACGTAATAATATATGAAGAGGAGACTCTTGAGGTAATCTTAGTGCATGCCCAATCCAATGCAATCTTCTTACTTATATTGGTTTATTCGAAGGATTGTTCTTGACTACATTATACAGATCATCATTGGGATATTCTGACAGGCTATTTAATTTTTAGTAATTCTCGAAGAGACGTCTTTTAAAAATGTCAGTTTCCTTCTGCTGTTTAACTTTTATTATCCATAGTTCAGCATTGTACAAAAACACAGCTTCAACTAAAGTTGAAAAAACCTCTCTTACCCTGAATGTTTACAATGCCTCTCTGTTCCACCATTTGAATTCTGCGAGGAGATTTGATTGATACATTTAAGTATGTTCACGACTTTTATGAAGTTAAAAAGCCACGTTTATGTTACAAGCGGCGTTAATAAGCCAAGTTTATGTTATGAGTGGAGTCCGTGATGAAAGGACGTTGTTTTAAAAATTATAAGCAGCAGGCTTGCTTGGATATGAGAAAATACGTCTTTTCTAAAGAGTTACACATCTACAGAACCGTCTACCAAGCCATGTTATGAAAGCTGAGTCTGTGCATGCTTTCAAAAGTAGACTTAACACTTCTGTAGGGCACCGAGTAGCCCACTAGCTGAAGTAGGACACTTCCGGTAAAATGCATGTGTAGCCCACTAGCTCAGAATAAAATTCTTTTATTTTTCAGATGTATAATAAATTGTTCAAAGTGAATCTACGTTTTTAATTATTATTAAAATTATTACATAAACAAGGACAACGGAAAGTGCCAGTACGCTTAACGACTCAATTCGCGACCTGTCACTAGTGTCCTACTTGGGCACCCCATGTACGACGCGTCCTACATGGGCTAGCCCACGTACACCAATTGTCCTACTTCGGCTAGTGCCAAGTGGTTTACTTGGTGACCAACAACTTCAATAACTACCCACTGCTGCTCTGTCTATTCAATTTGTAAATACACTTCAATAACTTATACAAAGATAGAGCAGATTTAGGCAAAATGAAATTTAGGAAATTACTAATACCTGCATTACATGTGCAATCGTGCATTGATGTGATGCAAGCTTATGTTATGTGAATACATGATAAGGAACAGATAAATGTGTAAAGCTTTCATCACTGTCTTGATGAAGTAAAGTAACTATGACTTAAAAGTCTACTGTTGGAAAATAAATGTTATTTAAACAAACTAAAATGGTTTGATAAAACTCCTAATTAAGTATTTTTAACAATTTTTACCCGTTTCAGTAGTTGGCAACTCGAAAATTTCGACGGTTCTACATTTCGTCGCAGTATACAAGAGAAACTGACGTGTGCGTCGATGGTAGTGTAACCTGACGGTGATTTTTAAAAATAGTCCTTGGCTGTTTTGCCATGTCAAACGACTGCTGAAGTTGTGATAAAATGAACGTGAACTTGAAAAACGAAGCCAGTACGCAAGCTAGACTGGAAAAATTTCTTCACAGAACTGAAAGGGAAATGAAGTCTAGACCTCTAATTATGAATATAGACAGTTGTGCGACTTTAACACCTGAAACTTTGGGTGAGTGCAGCACTTGGGCTATGCTTCAAAGACCTGAACTATACATTTTTGACTTGGAACATGACAATACTTATATCCACGTTTCTACAGCATCGCACGTTTCCATTAATTTTAGCATTAGATAAAGGAAAAGTGGTACTTCGATCTGTATTTATTTTTAGTTGCAGTTTGGCTAAGTTAATTAATTTTGAAATATTTCAGGTGACGAATCATTGCAAATTCAAGATTATCACCAAGATGGCGTACCACCATTCAGTCCACGTCTATGTCAGTCAGATGCGCCCATTCTTGAACAACATGAGAATACTTCTGTAGATGGCTTGCCGTCTTGTCTAAGTAACGTCCACCATAACGAAATTGTAGAAGAAGCCAGTGAAAAAGAAGACCAAGACGAAGAGGAAGATGAAAGGTCACCAAAAGTGCTATTAACAGGCATTTCGTTTTTTAAGTATATCCAGTCAGAAATTAGCCATGATTATCTCTTAGAAAAGAATAAAGAAACATTTACAGCAAAGCGCAAACGTGTCTACACCTTTATGAAGATTCCTCGGGAATTGGAAAAATTAATTTTCTTTGGTTTCCTGCAATGTGCCGATGCATTTTTGTACATGTTCACTTTTCTTCCTCTCAGAGTATTGTTTGCAGTGTTTCACCTTTTTCTCAGCCTATTTCAAGGAAGACCTGGGTGTTGGTTGCAGTCATCAGAAATGTGTGATTTTTTAAAACTGGCTTTGTTCATAATTTGTATTTATATTATGGAGTATATAGATGTGTCAGTGTTTTATCATATGGTACGGGGACAAGCAGTTATTAAACTCTACATATTTTTTAACATGCTTGAAATAGCAGACAAACTCTTTAGCTCATTTGGCCAGGATATTCTCGATGCCCTCTTCTGGACTGCTATGGAGCCGGCTGGGCGCAAGCGAGAGAGGGTAGGCATCATTCCTCATTTCGCTTTGGCTGTTGTATATGTTTCGTTTCATGCCATGTTAGTCCTCCTGCAAGCAACTACTCTCAATGTTGCATTCAATTCGCATAACAAATCCTTGTTGACGATTATGATGTCGAACAATTTTGTGGAAATCAAAGGCAGCGTCTTCAAGCGGTTCGAGAAGAACAACTTGTTTCAAATGTCCTGCGCAGACATACGTGAACGATTTCACTATATTGTCCTGCTGTTCATCGTATTGTTCCGGAATATGACAGAGTTTTCCTGGAATTCGGAACATTTTTGGGTCCTTGTTCCCGACATGATATTCGTGCTTCTGGCAGAGTTCATTGTAGACTGGCTGAAGCACGCCTTCATCACTAAATTTAATGAGATTCCTGCAAGAGTCTACGGCGAATTTAAAACCAGTCTAGCTTATGATATGACCACTAGTCGTCAAAAATCCTCATTTACGGACAACAGCGATTTGATGTCGCGCCGCATGGGATTTATCCCTTTTCCACTGAGTGTTTTGGTTGTGAGAATTGTTAGCCAAACGGTAAAAGTAAACAGTTGTATAGATGTGGTTTTGCTTGTCTTAGGCTACTTGTGCTTATTGTCACTGAAAATTTTAATAAACATCTTTTTGTTGGGATGGTCAAAAGAAATTGTTGTGGAACACAAAGCGTCGCAGGAAAAACTGGCAGCTCAGCAGTCAGAGCCGGCCATGCGTACCCATAAAGTCAGAAAAACTCAAAGCGCTATGAACTTTAAAGAATCGGATCGCTATGCCGGACATAGTACAAGGTTTGTACAGCCAGTAAAGACTGTAAATAGCAACATCAGCATCAGCAGTGCATGCTTGAACGAAGAGATGTTGAATGCGGAGAGGGGTCCAAAAGTGATGGAAAGCATTAGAATTGGCAACAGTAACAAATGCGGTTACGAAGGGTTGACTCGTAAGCGCAACCCACTTGTGTCAGCAGTATCCAACTAACGTTTTTCAATTGTCAGGATGTGCTTGCTTACTGTGATATTTTTGTAGTCAAGAAGAGCGTCACTTTCCTGGAATGTTGATCATGGTCTTGATATGACATTAAACAACTTTATATCAAATACCCTTGTTTAAGCATTGAAAAAAATGGCTGTGTGGTTTTGAAACTTTTCTAAACAGAGTTATCTGTTTGTCTACATAGTAAGAGCTACCCTCTTATTTAATGTGACAGCAGCAGTTAGTGGGTGGGCCTATTTGAAATCATATCATAGGCATGCTTTACTGCGTTAATGGCAAACTAGCTTTTAACTAGCATGCAACAATCAGGGATATTAAAGTCACGGTATTATTTATAAATGTGTTTCCTTGTTGATTATTATGGTATAGTTCTTTGTATTATTTGTAACGACAACCAATCCTTCATATTGTGGGTGTTTTTAGATTAGTATTTATGTTTTAAACTATTAAATGGCCTTTTAGTCACAACATTCAAAAGCAATGTTTGTAAAATTTTGTTTATTTAAAAGGTTGTTATTTTAACTTTGTAAATAAACGTTAAAGACACTATTCATTTGTTTACTGCTTTTTTACATCACCTCTGTACAATGTATACATTTATAAATGACATAAGAACAACTAATAATGTGGAATTTCTGTCAATGCAGAATAACCTAAGAAAATTTACATTACATAGAAGAAAGTGATTTTGTGCACAAAAATCTGTATACAGCTGAAGCATAAGTAACTGTAGAGAACAGTTTGTTTAATACACATAAGGTCAGTTGATTCACACGAGTGACTGAAATTAAAAAAAAATTGTGACAATGATATGATTAACATTATGAAGTAGTACAATTGTACAGCAGTAATGCCAGTCCATATTTCTTTGAGAATAAGAAATAGTTTATTTGTCAATTGTATAATTTTTAAGACAGTTTTGGTATAGCAATGACTTTCTCTGGTAGAAATGACTATGGATTAGCTAAATATTGTTTCTTTTTGAGTGCCAAGTTTGCAGCCTAAACATTTGCTACCCGAAGTAAATGTCAAGTTATTAATACTGTGGCTAGTAATAATTAACACTTTCTATATGTAAACTTAGTAAACGATTTTTGCACACTAATATTCAATTTCATATAACCATAATGACTTTAATACAAATGATAAGAAAGTCAAGTCACTGAGAGTATATTTGTTTCTGTACAATAATTATTTAAATGACTATTGGATACCACATAAATTAGAATATGTTATAGCTAAGTTTTAATTAACTGTTATTGCTGCAGCAACTGCTCCCAGCGAATATTTCGACTGAGAACTTCTTTTTCCACCCATACTTCCCATTTCGTCTTGAACTCTGGACCGAGATCCACCGGCTTGCCAAGCACGCTCTGCAGATTGTTGTCCACTGGTTCAAAATCCGGATCCATTCCACTGTTTCCTGTTCCATATCGACGGTTGTTGAACCGGTCAACACAAGCACGAAGTGCACACTCTTCTGCCTGAAAGTCCCAAGGTCGTGCATCCACATCTGAAACAAAGCAACTGATTTCAAGTTTCCGTCAGCTTACTTAAAACTTTTTTCCAATAATATTCTGCCACACTAACTTACATTCAAAGAGCTTTAAGTGAAAATCAATGGTTGGTTCATAGTCTATGAGGAACTGACTGTTTTGCATTGTATGTTTTGTTAATAGCGGACACTTCTTGCATTACAAAAATGGATATAGATTTGACATGATGCTTAAACATTATTTGCCAGCAACTTTAGAGCGCAGTCACATAGGCAAAACAATGATTAACATGTATGCTTCCATCTGTAATAATCAGAAACTGATTTTTTAGGGACAGGACATATCTGACAATGAATTAAAGTTTAGGAGTAACAAACCTCAGGAGTGTTTACGGACAAGGACATACATGTTCGTGAATTAAGTTTAGGAATAATAAAGCTTAGGAGTATTTATGGACAAGGACACACCTGTCCAAGAATAAAGTTTAAGAATAATAAAATTTAGGAGAATGTTAAGACTATCGGTTTTAATAGCCTAACACTTAAAGGGTACCCGCTAGCTTCATATTAAAGGAGTATGAAACAACTAACTTGTAGTATTTTAAAAAACGTCAAATTTAAACAACAAGAACCCACCATTCCCAAAAGCCCAGTCATCGTTTAGTCGATGTCTGACTTTTTGATAGATAGCTGACATTGTTTTCATATTGCTCTTCCTCCACTGACGGCCTAGGTACTTCGTCTGTGCCTTGAGCAGTTTTAGTACATACAGCTGCATCATTGCATGTTTGACCTTGAGTGTTCTCTTTAGAATAGGTGCTGATTTAAACACTACTAACATCTGAAAATAGAAGGTGCCATCTTAGAATAAAAAGGAATACCTGTCTGCAAAGTCATGAATTTTTTAGGAATTAAGTTTGTCAGAGATGCGTCAAAGTTTCCGTGAAGTGTTGCACTAGTTCAAGCACTGTGCTATTAAAATGTATTAAGGCACACATTTTTTTATTAAGAAATCATCAAAAATTTTAATCAAAACCTTTTAACGTAAATTAATAGATACTAGTTGAATTACGTACAGCAACTACAGGTACAATTACACATATGTTTACAGTGAACAATACAGGTGCTTACACTGGGCGTGAACACTTTTATGGTGATGGTAAAGACACCTGCTGTAGCCAATTTGGAGACTACAAGTCTTGTTTGTACATTTCTTGCAGCACAGCACAAAATACTTCCACTGGTATAATGTCATACCAGGAAATAGCAACTTCTTAGGTATCAATTTAATTATATATTCATAAAAAAATTGTATTTACGACAGATTAATTTCAGCATCTCATTTCATTTGAACAGCAATAAATCAAGTCTCTTAACAAGTAATTTAAACATTTTCAGGTGTTTAACTATTCTGAAAAATAAAGTTCTAAAAAGTTATACGTTGTTTTCCAGGGAGACTCACTAAAACTCTAAAATTGTATATAACTTTTATCTTGAATTTAGCCATTCGCAGTACTACAAAACTTTTTTTTGCACAATTGTGCAATGTAATCATCTTTCAAAAACCACAATGAATAATAATAACATGTTGGTAGTTCAATCCCAGGCTTTGGGAAATTCAACCTTGATGGCAGGATATGGTTCAGAAGTGCCTGTGCCAAAATGTACCGTACCATTGTGCGTGAATGTTTCCATTTGGTAAGCTTGTTGAGTATTCGTAGCAGGTTAATACAGGAGTAGAGATTTCGCCAGCAATACACCACACTGTCACCAGCTTCTAACCCATCTGCTGTCAGCTCTGGCTGATCCCCGATGACACAGCGTGGAAAGTCGATGACAGAAATGCTAGAATGTAAAAAGTGCTGTTGTGAGCTACGGGTCTGCGAGACGATAATTTTTTGTTTATTTCGAGACATGAGAAGATGAGGAACTGCATTTCTCTCAAGAGAACTGGACGAGATAAAAAGTCGTTGTAAAGATGCAACTGTTATGCTAATTAAGATTAAATATTAGCAAAACATAAAGTTTACATGAACTACAGAAACGAAGTCCATATTTCCCGTTCTTTCTTTTTCGCAGTAGTATGATTATTTGAAAGATTAGTTAATATCAAAAACTTTAAACCAAAAGTATGGCCTTTTCTCTCAAGCTATTTAAGATTATCACATTCAGTTCAATTAAATTACAAGAAATAGCATTACTTTTTAAAGTCAGTTAAAAAACAATCAGAAATGGGGGCTTCTCGTCTCCTGCTATTTTAGTTTGCTATTTCATCAGAAGAGGCGAGACACCTTTATCGTGAAACACAAGATAAGAATGTGACTCAGAGCAGTATGTGTTGGACTTTCAAGAATGTTAAAACTTAAATTTAAGCTGATTTAAATTCTGATATAAAGTATAAATTCTGATATAAAGGATATAGAGTGACAACTCTGTGCACCCATAGCATTTGAAACATTCATATTTGTAACCATTTGTTGCACATTCAAAGTGTAAGTAGAACACAAGCAACTTACGTGTTTTTAGCCGTGATGTAAGCCATTATATTCTGGTTGAAAAACTTTAGTACTAATGGGATGCAGTTAGCAAACACGAGGTGCTGACTCATAAACTCAAACTGGAAGCAAAGAAAAATACTTTACTGTCTGGCGAGCTGGAGCCAGTAATGTTGTTACAGTATGTTAACTGACATCTGTGGGTAAAAATTTAATTTTCGTTTGATATTTCATTTCTTTATACAGTACGGTACACTGCAACCAAAATGCAGCAAACAACACAGCCTACTCACTGTAGATGATCGTGGCGAGACAATTACAGTTTATTATCAAAGATCATGCTCTGAAGTGAGGCAATGAACTAGCAGAAGCATCTCAGCCACATTCAAAAATAGCCCAAGGCAGTACATGACAAACGAAATTGCCAATTAACATTTTCCCGCTATCACCTGTTCATTTACTAACGAGGCTCAATGTTGCCAAACTTAAGTTGCACTGCCTAAGACCATCATTCAGTATCTCTGTTAATCATGTATACAATAAGTGGATAAATTCACGTCAAGGTTGCAATGTTTCTATGTATCAACCTTCAGAAACTTCTAGATCTCTAAATGACACATGGAATTTAAATTAGAAAACAAAAATTGCAAATTAGTGTGCATACAAATCTCAAGATTACTGCTAGATACATATGCATATTGAACTCAAGCAAGGCAACTCAAATTGCTATAATAAATAAATTTTCTTTCAAAATTCAAACTGAATCAACATTTATAATAAATTCAAAAAATCGTGACAGAAATGAAAAAAACTTATAGCATCTTATAGCGCGTATGTATATTTGTAGTTCTTTTACTGTTGACGGTCTTTTTTGAGTGCTGGAAAGATTTCCTTGTTCAAGAAATATGTAAGTGTTTTAATTAACATCATGTCTGAACCCACCTGATAAATATGATTGATCTTGAAGTGTTTCAACAATAACAGCAAGATTGATGAAATAGCTTTTACTATGATCTCCTTATGTCTGTTCACGTCTATGCCTAGTTTCATTGACTGTAACACAGTCATCCTGAAAGTAATATGATTGCTGTAGATTAGATTAGATTATTTGGAAACACAATTCAATGTTTTCACAAATAAGATTGTTAAACACTTAAGATAATTTGTTAATGTATGAGGATGGGGAAAAATCAAAAAGCATGAATCCACCTACACTGTCCCGCATTAATCAGTTATTGCTATTAAATTTACAAAACCATTAAAATCAAATTTGAATAGTTTAAAAGAAAAAGAACTTAAGTTGTAATTGGCATTAACAATGTCTGACGACAAACTATTCTACGTATCTATTACCCTGTTTGCAAAACGAGGATTTAAAAACTTCAATACAACAATAGTTTTATATAACTTCTAACTATGGGTCCTTAAACCGAGACTAAACGCACATAAGAACAAATCATTAAAGCTTAATAATAAGTAAGCCATGAACAAATTTTGAAAAGCATTTTCATATCAAAAATAAAATGTCTGGTTTCAACAGGCTGTAGTTTCAAGTAATCAAACCTTCTAATACAATAAACATAAGGTAATCCACATGAATGCCGACAACGGACAGTGCATAAATACAGAAGAAACGTTACCGTACTGCTTCTGTTGGTCACTAGACCTACGTCATATTTTTGACTACTTTGCTGGTTTACATATGAAAACTTGCCAGAAAGTATGTTTTTATTTAGTGAATTACGTCACTTTACTTAACAGAGACCATTTTTTTCACAACTGTAAATTTCAAAGCCAGCTAACAGGTACTATAAAAAATTTAGCATTTGTTTACTTTCTCTGGAGAGTACAAGTGAAAACACACTTCACTGCATTGTAATTAATGTTATAAAGCAAGTAACTGATGCACAAGAGATCAAATAACATCTACTTATAGTAAATTGATAATCATTTAAACACAGAAGAGGATAGATACTGGCAGCATCATGGCAAAATGATATAACTTAATAAACACGCTTGGGGTGTTTTTGCGCTCCATTTAGGTAGGCATAGGATCACTGCATAGAATCACTGCATAGGATCACTGCATAGGATCACTGCATAGGATCACTGCATAGGATCACTGCATAGGATCACTGCATAGGATCACTGCATAGAATCACTGCATAGGATCACTGCATAGGATCACTGCATAGGATCACTGCATAGGATCACTGCATAGGATCACTGCATAGGATCACTGCATAGGATCACTGCATAGGATTACTGCATAGGATCACTGCATAGGATCACGTGAACATTCCATGTGAACACACTTGTGAGCGGCAATGGCGAGCTGTGATCTGGTAACCCATTCTGTACGGGTCAACAATGGGCTTGACGAAGATTTGGGCTACAATCAGAAGTTACAAACAGTGTAACATCATTAGCGTATAACTTGATAAGGACTGAATTCAAATTGTCAGGTAAATCACTTACATACAACATGCACAAATCTGCACTAAATTACAAGGCTGACGAGTTACAATAAGTGACTGCATAACTATATACACAAGGTATTCAGCTAAGCCAGTGCAAACTATCACTATTGACTGAACACAGTATATTTTAACAAAAGGGAATCATAAGTAACAAGTTGTAATTGTGAACACAACTTACGGCATTTCTTCAGGCAAAACATCAGCCATTATATTGATGGAATCGGTCTTTGCTTTAGATGTTGGTGCAGCCGCAAGCAGAATTTTCAAGAGTGCAATCTACAGACCAGAAAAAAGAGAAAGTTTGTCTTCAAAGTTAAAACAAACAAACAAACAAACAATGACAAAATGTCACAGTTTACATTTGCAGCAATTTGGAAATCTTTCACTGCCATTTTTGGTTAATTTTTTATAAATGACAAGTATGAAACACTAAATACATGAAACATTTTGTACCTATTCAACTTATTTTTTTCTTATGGTAAGGAAGTGCATCAATAGAAAATTGTAATTTGATCCACAAGTCATATAAATTGAATACCTAAGATCAAATCAAATCAAATCAATAAATCAATCAGTTATTCACTATTACATATCTGTCCAGCAGCCAAGGAAGTATGCCCAGCATGGACTTACTATAGAATGCAAGGTTTTTAAGTTAGTAACGGTTTTGTGAAACCGGCCCCCCACAGGTCGTTTAATGCAAAATGAGCAACTGTATGCCTCAGTTCCCTCTACTAATTCCAATTTATGTTTGTTTTGCACAAATTTGCTAGCTTATCTAGCTGTCTGGAAAGCAGAAGGTCTTGGATTTCAGTCGCAGTGGAGGTACAAAATTTTTCAGACTTTCTAATTCAGTATTAATGCTTTCGCGCTTCAGCATTACCTTTCGCGCTTTAAATTGGATTACAAATTTCCATTTAGAATAAAAAATGGAGGAGTTTTTCAACAGGCGAGTAGCAGAGAATTTTTGCCTGTTTCAGAATGTAACACTATGTTACTGTATCAATATATATACAGTCGTTTAAATAGTAAGTGCTCTAGAGATCATTGTATAAAGATCTAGAGATCTGCAGCATTCAAAACAAAATCGACAGTAATTACTACAGTGTGTACAAAACAGAAAAAGTGGCATTTTCAAAATAAAAAAATAGCGATATTCAATTTTCTTCGTTGTTTTTGTCTTGAGCAACTAATAATAAATGCAGTTTAACTGATGAGAGTAATGAAGTGATATTGTTAAGCAGTTTAGTTGGCTATTTAAATTCAACAGAAAGTTCAACTGAAAATAAAATTAGCTACGTAGACCATCCAGAATACATGACAAAAATAAGCATAGCTAGTATGGTTATAAAAAAATGTCTCCATTTCTGTTGGTGGATTGGATAGTATCTTGCCATGCAAAATTTCATAATTTTGCCTTTCTTACTTTATTCAAATTTAGAATTCGTGAAATACTAGTAGATATAACAAATTCAAAATTTTGTAGCAAAAATTGTACCATGTACTGCGGCAAACATGGAAGCATTCCTATGTACAGCAACTCCACTGGATTGCTAGGAAATTCCTTTTCTGCCTGTAAAATTTAATGTGAACTTCATATTTTCAACTCTATCATTACAAATTGAAGATGACTAAAATTAGAATTTGAAATCAGCTATTTTGTAATTAACAATTGATATCAAGACAGTGCAATATGAAATTTTATAATTTACTGCAATCAGATACCATGGAAAGTGGGTGCTTGGCTATGTCCTCTTCTCTCTTCACTTGGATTTCCGCTAATGAGATGTAAAGATGCTGAAAAATGATATAACATTAAAAGGCACGTTTGTTGAAAGTTGAGCATTGCAAGAGTATAGTCAGTAGCTAGAAAGCTCATTTGGAAATATAGTACAAATTAAGCGAATAACTAACTCACTTCTTTCAAAACTTTGATTCCCTCGTGAATTGGTTGCGGAAGTCCAGCGAGTGACGTGCGATCACCTTGAACTTGAAATCCTACAAATTTGTCACGTGTGTAGTCCAAAAAGGCATCCAGGTCCCTCTGCCTGCATCGCAAAATAGCAGAATCTCTGATTACTTTGAAAATGCATGTAGTTTGGAGTTGTATTCTACAACAATTCTAAGTTTTTTTTCGTAATTTAGCTTACAAAGTTTTGATGCGTTTGCTTCTAGGTTAGTACCTGAATGGAAATAAACCAATTGCCTCAGGTTAACAAATTTCCAGAAGTCATTCTAAATTGTTGTTAGTACCACGTTAAATGGCTATATCTCTGTTCTCACAACATGTGTTGCGGCGCTCTTTTGGAGTTTGCAACGACCAGAGCTCTGATGTAATCTGTTTAATTTGATCAGATATGATGCGATCTAGTCTACTCCCAATCCAATATAATCTAATTTACTTTACAAAAAGTAAGAACTTTTAATGGTACTATAACTCATTTTTTCTGGTGTAAAATTTTCCGAGGCTAGTAATAATAGCCAAAGGATTAATAGAGAGTAACCCAAAAAAATTTCAGGTATCTTATTTGCTTAACGTTAGATCAGAGCACACGCTGGATGAAAATACCACAGCTGCTATAAAGAAACATCCACATCATTCTAATCATGAAAGAAATCTGTTATACTTTAGCAGTTTTATTGGCACAAAATAAATTTCTCGGAATTATTAAACATTTAAAAATCTTTTGCTATTATTTGGTCACCTACATTAGACCAATGTATCAGCTTATAAAAATACAGGCTTAGAGCAGGGATTTATATTTGTGATTAATGAGACAAGATCAGTATCTAACCAGACTCCCTAGACCAAAATATCTTAACAATAAATTTGTTGAAACATTTTCTATGTGATTAAAAAAACCTTGATGAGAAATGCACGGCTAAAAATTAACTAATTTGTGACGACAAACAAACAAAACAAATCAAGCATGCATTCTCGGTAAACAAGGAAATTAGGCCACCTCTCTAGGTTTGCAAAACTGGATCTTGGCAAAAACACTTTCAAATAAAGGGCAATGTAATATACAAATCATAAAACACAGCTAATCATGTTTGTGTTCAGAAAGTTAACACACCTTATTTTTGGTGTCCATGGCAAGCCCTTAGCAGCTTGGTGGGGTGCAGCCGGGTGTGGTGAGTCAGGTCTGATTTCGTCATCGCTATTGTTGTTCATGCTGTCCATTTCTTGAGCAAACTCTTCATCAATATCTTCCTCCTCCAAGCCCGGCTGTTTTGTAAGACCCTTCAAATAGCAAGAAAGTAAAATAAATAACTACTAGTGAAAAATACATCAGCTATTTCAGCATACCCAAAATCATGGTCAACAGCAACAATAAGATGCGTTTGGTCATTAACTAACTGTAATATTGTCCTTTCTTGCTGTTGAATGGCTGAGACAGAAAAATATATTACTTATGGCATTAATTTGAACAGCATCGTACAAAGTGTTTCAGTAATCCCTGTGTTAAATCAGCATAATACTTAATTCTGGTTTAACAACACTGACATATTTTATTTCTCATTATACCAGAAGTCACATAGCAAAGGCAAACTACAAATGGTGGACTTTTAATAGTGGAATATTCTTTGGATGTTAAGAATGTAAACAATGTAAGCTAAGATTTGCTAAACCTACTTAAAAACTTTGTTAATTTTTTTTATTTAGTAGTGTACAATAATTTAACACATTAATATTGGAACACCTATTATATTATGTCAATATTTTCTGAAGTAGATAAGTGACATGTTAGAGATGGAAAGCTGCAGGTAAAAACTAAATAAGAAATAAATAAAAAAGAAATAAAAAACTAACCGGAAAAAAGGGAGGTTGTTAGTATGTTACACGATCAGTACTAGAATGAAAAGATTTCGAAGGATGCGTTAAACAAACCGTAGTATCGGTGTCACCGCCAGGGGGCACAGGAGCTGGTCGAAGGATTTTACTTGGGCCCGTGCGTTGCTCCGGGGAGTGTGCACCCATTATTGGATATCCGTTAGCATCGGCGGGTTCATCTAAAATCGCCTAGTTTAACACACGTGCAACAAATGGTAAATAAAAGCTACACAAAACTTTCAATACTAAAACCACTATGACATGATTTTATAAAAACAGCACTTCTCAAACTGTCAAAGCATGATACCACTATTTATGACATTTCTCCACTTGAAAAAAATTCATAAAGCAACTTGAACTGTATTTTATTAAACATATTCATTTTCTAACATTATTTTAATTAGGCTGCAATTTTCCTTCAGTCGATGCACAATTCTCTCTAGTATATTCTTATAAAGTTTCATGTCACCATCTTGTTTCAAAATGGAGGATTAAAAATCCGACTCTATCAGTCAATGTAGAATTCTCTCTAGTAATTTTCTGCACAGTTTTTGATGATCCATTGCAAATTGGCGATGTTTTATGCACTTCTTTCAAAATAATGTTATCACCGCCATCATGAATTCAAAAACAAAACGGATCTAAAATCTGAGGCATTCAGTCGATGTAGTGTTCGTTATAGTATATTCGTGTGAAGTCCAATGACAATACTTTGCAAATTGGTTAGCCCAAGGCTTTTATCATAACCCCCAACAAGAACAACATCCAGATGAGTGGGATTTGGGTCGAGTTCCTTAGCCAAAACACAAAAAGCGTCCCCGTCAACTTGAGCATTATGGGCATCAAGAGGCCAAGCAAATAAGTGCTGCCTCAACATAATCACGCAGGAGTAAGGCTGCTGGAAATTTGAATAAGGAAATGTGTAATGATACCGGCATGGTCAGTTGTACAAGAGTGATCAAGCTTTATAATAAAGTTATCAAAGGTCATGATATCTGATCATAATAATAGCAGATTATGGCACCTGATCATGGCATCTAATTACTGTTGCAAAATGGAGATACATGCTGGAATGTAATGGCCAAACAGAATCACACGACCGCCGGTATGAGGTTTTACAACTCATAACAGTTTGCAAGTACATCTCTATGCACAGATTTAGTATTAAAAAGTACTTAGTTAATTTCTACATTTTAAGTTTGCGAGTTTTGTTTTCAGTTTTCACAACTAAGAGAAAATACTAGGAGTTAATTCAATGAGTGTAGTTAGCAAAAGCTGCAAACAAAATGTCACTGACTCACTGGATGTACAATGCATTTTAGCATTTAGTTGCTACAGAAATACAGTTTTGATATATATAGGCTTCCAATGTATCCCATCAAGAAAATGCATAATTTGTTAAGCTACTAACTAAACATAGAAAAATAGAGAGACCTGATACATTTATTTTTAAGGAATCTACAATGGCCTGATGTAAGAATCCTAATATAAAAATTTTTAATAATGATTTAGCTGATTGGTTAGAACCAGAGCAAATGTGGTGATCATGTGACAGTTGTGAGAAGACTGCATAATATTATGAGCACACACGCACTCACGTTGGATAGTGAACACATGTAAACTGTGTGCATTACATTGCAAATAACTATAAACATGCCATTGGTTACAAATAAACAAAGGACAAAATTGCAAATAAATTGACAAACTGTGTACTACAAGCGTATTTATTATTGGCATAATGGTTAGAAACCAAATCACAGAATTTAAATAAATTAGTTAAGAAAAATCACTCAAGGCATTTGTGGCCCTTGTCATTAGTAAAATTATAAGCGATTTTATGAAAGAAATTCATTGCGTACGTTACAAAAACTTTTATCCACTCATGGACAGCAGCAAACATACTTTATAACATTTTCTTCTTAGCACGTATGCAGCAAAAATCAGTTTTTGTAGTTTTTAATGTGAATTTTGAGCATGTTCTGTTATGTGATTACAGGAAACCCAAATAAAATATTTTTTTCTCTTTGTTCTGTACAGGGCATCTACAAAGCACAAATAGCTGAGACCATACTTGCCCAAAGCTTTTTAGATTGACAGTCACAAAAAACTATGCTAAAATAGCTTCACATTTATGCTATCATCAATGCTACGTAATAAATTAAACAAAACTGTCTATACGGTTTTGTACCAATGATAGGACGGAAATAAGTAAAAGTCACTCAGTACACTTAACTGAGAAGCCCGCTACTAAAAATCAATTTTGAACATTCAACCAACAATATTCACATTTGGCTGGCCCTACATTCATGCTGAAAAATGCGATTTAGCAGTGGATTAAGCATACCCCCTTTCTGGCACGTACGATTGGCCTCCTTTGCTGCTGCTGTTCTATCAAGTCCGCTGCAGATGCTGGTGGTGATGCGGCTCTCATATTCCTTGTTACCTAACAAAAAAATTCAGATGTATATTTTCATCTGTTTCACACTTTTATACATGTATGTATGACATATAAACAGTTACGCATCATTTTATAGTACTCTAGTAATTGACATTTCAATTTAAATTATCATATAAAATGAAAATCAACATATATTTCATAGGTTTGTAGAGTTTGAAAAATTAATCGAGACAAATTGTTTTTTTCCACTGGGCTACCAAGTGCAAAATAGTGCGGACAATCTAACATATCTACTAGAAGTTACTCAGCTCATTTATATAAACTTCTCTTATCACAATACTGTTCTAATTATACTGATTTGAATTGATTTGGACCTTACATTAAAAAGATCATCAGCTAAATTAGCTTTTAAGTAGCTCCTTTCACTTTGATTATATATTTTTAGAGTCATGGATAAGCATATAATTATTTTATGTGTAGGCTGAAAGCTTTTGCAGTATGAAGTACATTCATCTCTTACATTTTAGATAAAAATGAGCAAAAATCTAGTAAAAGAATTTTCAGAAAAAAAACTGTTGCAGTTGGCTAAATAATTCATATCAGTTAGAGTGATTGGTTTATCTTCATGCAGCAAATATACCTATTACATGGTAAACGTTGGTAGCCAACTGACATTATACTGCTGTAAATTAACTCTTAGTCAGAAGCTAACTCTGTATCAAAGGTGAGCAGAGTCAATATCTGCAGATTTTTGCAGACTTTAAGCAGAGGAGAATTTAAGAGCTTTACAGATTTACTACAGCCGATTAGAAGTGGATTTCTTCTTTGTAGATTTTGTGGACTCAGCTATAGCTAAGTACAAAAGAACAAGCAACAATTACCAACAATTAAGTTTATTTTGTTTTTTTTGCAGATTGTAAAAATGTTAAAGCATGACGTCCGCAAAGTAAAAAACAACAGACTCTGCTCACCTTGCTCTGTATGTTTACCTTGTCATAATGGCCATCTTATAGAATAATTTTGTCAGTTTTTTATAATGCTATAGCAACTAATAATCACAATAAAAGCATTCAAGTAACTACATAACAAATGTACATATCAAACAAACTAGAATAGGATAAACGTAAGCAATAATGAGAAATACAAAAATAAGCTATAACATACAGTAATAAATAAAAGAACAAGCAATAAATTATTGACAATTACTAAATTATTGACAGTACAAAGTGGCAAAATAAAACAAAATTAACAAGAAAACAAAACAAGCAAAAGAATTTTCAGTGTACAACATGTATTTGCATCCAAGCAACAGTTATAAAAATGTCAAAGTTAGAAAGAGACAGTTAAGCCAAGGATGAGTTAGGAAGTCACATAAGCAACAACATGAAACCAGCATTGCCTATCATGCAGTCAAACCTTAATCGTGTCTTCTGTCACTGGATCTAGTTCAACCTGTGACCTGTACTTGTTCTTCAGTTCTAGTAATTGTTTAATACCACCCAGCGATACCTGAGTAAAAATTACATTTGTTACACGATGTTTTGAACTCAGTAAAAATTAGGCCAAAAATATTGTGTAAACCTTATGCCTGCAACTATTTCTAGGCAAAGAAATTACCTAATAGTCAGCCGTCAATGATTTTTTACCAGGCAAACATGAAAGTACCTTTAATTTATATCAACTCAAGATGAAAAAGAGAAAATTACATCACAGATGTATAATGCTTTTAAATGGCATTAAGTCCAATGACGATTACTAGAAGTTATTATCCATTCAATTAGCATGTTTTCACTTATATAATACTTAATGTAGCAAAGAGATAAACATTATAAGTGTCACTTCTCAAATTCATAGATTAGTTTTAGTCTACTTTTCAGTTTAATAATAACCAGACAACTGCCAATTCCTTACAGATAATTTTCGAAATTACATAGCTTATATATTCTGATAATGTAAAGTCACAAAAATCATTAAAAATTTGATTTTTTTTTCTAAATTTTTTTAAATTATGATCTTATTGCTATTTTGCACGTCACAACATATAATTTATTTCAATTCCATTGCATGCACATTACCAGTATTGTTTTCCACAATAACAGCAAAACTTTCTTTATAGGAAAATGTGGCGATGTGCCTCCGCAGAATTTTGTCACCATGCTGAATAGAACTACAGCCAATAAATCATCGCCGAGAATAGGTTGACCTAAAAAAACGAAGTCAAATGAAAATACTCTGTGCCTCATTCCTGTATTAACAATAAGGATAATTTCTTAAAATCACTTTGACAAGTGAATAAAGGTAGCAGATTCTCAACCAGAAAGTAAGTTTAAAAAACAGCAATAATGATATGAAAGGTAAAATTTTATTAATGTTTTTCCAGCTGTGATAGTGTATAAAAACAATAACTAAGAAAGTTTCATCTTACTGTACATTTTCCTTATTATTATCCTTCCTTTTCCTGTAACCCACATGCAAAACTGATGAGACATTTTCATGCTTCTAACACCAATATCATTGAAACCAAAACTCAGAATTAGTTCACTAATACATATACAATATACATATATGCATTTATCCTCTTATATAATAATTAGTGAATGAGAATGTGCAGGTTGCAAAGTGTACTTGTACTTTAACTACTATTATTATATCAAATTCATAATATAAATAGCAATTTGTCACAGTTCTTTTAGTTTTTCAGCTTCTGTTACTACAAATGCCAATACAATAACAACTATGTTTTATTTTCTTTATAACTGTTATTACCTAGATCATATATGAAGTTTTCGCGAAGCTCCTGTTCTTCGGGCGTATCGTCTTCACTTTCAAGCCTTACGGTTTCCACCATGGTGTACAACACGCTGAGTGTGATACGAAGATCTGTACTATCAGCAAGTGATACTGCAGGTTTTCTTAATGCTGATGATGCTGCAGTGTTGTTGCTGTTAAAAATTAAAATGTTATGGATACTAGTCAGTTAGTTAGAGAAGTTAGATCAGTTAGCTAGTTAGTTTATTGACTGAACTCATAAGATTCTACAGCGAGATAAAGTACATAGAGATAACAGTCCAACATCACATTAGGTAATAAGCAAAACACGACATCTTTCTGTCAAAAAATTAGTCATACAGTTCCAACATCTGCATTTGAATCGGCCTCTTCTGTGGTTAACATACAAAAGTTTACACCGGCATTAATTTCAGCAAGTCTGCAAGAGATGCAAAATTCTAGTCCTGCACCAATCCTTATCCCAAACAATTTGTGTATAACCACAGTAACAAATCCAGTGAAAATCAGTTTGTAAATTCCCACTGGCACATGGCTTCCATGGGAAAACGAGACCAACAGCCCGTTTCTATACGTAACCCATGCGCTCGTAACCACTTTCTTGTGATTGTAATTCTACGACATTTCAGAATAGAACAGTTTCAGTTATATGTAATATGCTACTGGATGCTGATAGCCATATATGTGTAACTAAAAGATTTGTATATAGACGTTTAAGACTTACATTACAATAAAAAAATAAATAAACTTAAAAGAACTAACTTCTGTTAGCCTTGAGCAAATGCAAATATTCAGATATTTAAAAAAAAATACAACAATAAGAAAGAACGTGTGAAATAATGAATAACTGCATTTCAAAAGCACCACATAACACATGCCAGTAATATTAAATAACTTGTGAAGATGGCTCACTCTATTTCAAGGTACAGCATCTCAACAAGAGCGGTAAACACACCACATTCATAAAGGAGAAACACATGTTGTCTTCCTGTTGTCCACACTTCCTCTTCACGATCACATTCTCCATATGCACCTGAAAACAGATAAAGAATTAGCATAATTATTAACATTAATTATTATTTTATTGACAAAATCACTCTCACTCTTATCATTAATTACTGGTTTAATGTAATTCATTTTAATATAATTATAAACGTAATTAAGTTTTAAAATTGTGTTTCCTGTATTTTATGGCACAAGAAATGTTTTTATTAATGAAATTTTAACTCTTAAACACAGATTTACTGACTGAAGTTATACAAACAGATTTATGTCTTATTTCACGAAGTATATATATATATATATATATATATATATATACACACATACTTAGTTTCATAATATGTCTAATTTAGTACTTTTGCCTAATTTTGTTCAATTTTTGTTTTATTAAGATTAATTTTGTAGAAAACTTTAACTTGTCTCATTTAGTACTTTTATCTAACTTTTGCTTTCAGCCCATATCTAATTGTACAAAGCATTTTATGATTTATTTGTTTTAGTACTTTAGTCAGTCTTTAGTTTTGTTTAATTTTAAGGTATTCTGTTCTATTTTACATTTTAATTAATACTAACATGTTATGGACCATTATGGAAATATTGTGTACACAATTTAATGTGTGCTCCATGTAAAAAATAAAATTATATTCTATACTTCAGTACACTGCAAGCTGAAATCCAGTAATCAACGGCTTTTATTCAA
The DNA here is from genome assembly GCA_030141605.1 of Tubiluchus corallicola. Lineage (NCBI taxonomy): Eukaryota > Metazoa > Priapulida > Priapulimorpha > Priapulimorphida > Tubiluchidae > Tubiluchus > Tubiluchus corallicola. Next base: position 7,122 of record JAQGDQ010000359.1, on the reverse strand, counting down.
TGTAATGTTTTATGCAACCATCTATGATGAGATAATGAACCAGCTGAAGTGTTTTAACGAAGTGCTAATGGTATACATCCAGCCTTAACAAGTTAAGCCATCAGAATTAGCTCGGCAAATGAAAATTCACATAGCGAGTACCAAACCAATATAGTGACTTAAACTATTTACTGACCAGCCTTGGTGTTGCTTAACTTTGCTCAAGAAGTACATGCAGTGACTAAGTAGGCTATTCAGCTTGTCTAAAACTATATTTTAGATCATATCAGTTATAAATAATATATATTAATTATATCAGTTTAAGACACAGTGAAAAACTGTATACATAAAATTCTTACACATCCCATTTACTATATTATATCTGAAATGAGACTATTCCAGATTTTCAGGCAGAATTGATCATCTCTGACAACTTAATGCAAAATTCAAATTAGTAGCGATATCAAAACTAAAATAACCAACAAGCCTTCTACAAGAGCACTTGTGAAACAGCAAGAGAGCACATGAACAGAAACAAAAGTGTTCCATGCTAACCATGACGTACCTTGTACGAGGTATAAAAAAGATCGGACAGCTTTCATACGAGGACTTCTGTCTGATACATCAATAAGCTCCAACAGGCGGAGTATATGCTGCTTTTTCGCTTGACGATCCAACTCAAGCCATTTGCAGGACACTGCAATAAAATATAAACATTAAACCAACAAAAAGCAAAAAATAAACTTTAATTTTTGATCAGTTCAGCACATAGCAACGATTTTAATGTTAAATGGTTTTGGCAGGACAGGAATCTAGCTCGCCATCCAAGATAGGTCACTGAAATGTGAAACGGGCACAGTGAAGGTGTGTATCTTCCTTCAGTGAGAGAAACGGTTGCAACTATACAGCAAATTCTTAGCATGTATTGCCAAAAAACAAATTCAGAACTATAAAATGGATACATTTTACTAGAGACTTACAAAAGAAATTTACCAATAATGAAGTTAAAATTAGGTGAGTATTAAAAGATATGACCTTAGAAGAAGTTCAACATGTCCTTATGAAAGAAGTGAATTTGAATGTGATTGTGAGAGCGCTAGATATAGTAACCAATATTAAGCAAGTTTGTTGTACGTTTAAATTCATTTGCTTTGGCACATCTGAATTCAACAAAGTTTTTAATGGGTCGCCAGATATAAAAGCGCTCAACAGAAAATTAATTAACAAATATCTACATTACCATGTTGCTGTAGCAGTTCTTCAAAGAACAGCTGATTAAACTTAAATTCATTTTCTTCCGTATAACTATACAGCTCTAGGAAAAAAAAAAGAACAACAGATGAGTATAGATTAGTAATAGATCAATTATATATTATTTGAGCTTATCACAATCTCAGCTCTATAGGATCCTAAGTCAGCCCTTAATCAAATTGTAAGAAAAACATTCAAAACGTAAACAAAAAATAATATGTTCTCAAAAATGTGTTTCCATCCTTAACGTACTATGAGTTGTCTAAAAGAGCCTTTCCTTAAAATTGGTTTTGTTTGCATCAGGTGAGAATTAAAGATTTTGCTTGTTGTCACAATAAAACACCAGAATATTTTGCTGCTCCATCACTAATTAAGTCAATTAAATTTTGAAGGCAGAAATACTTTTAACACCTGGTTTTGTTGTTTGCTCACCATTTCTCTTACCTATACTGAAATTACATTGTCTATGTAACTATAAAACTGGGTATTGGTTAAGGGTAAAAAAATAGGGCATAATTTTCTGGTGCCCAGTTGTGGGTAAAACAAACACATACTACATACAAGTCTCACAAAGATCAGAAAAATGTGAGATTTGGAGATAATTGTGGTGTTGAGTGTTAACTCAGATAAGCACATGACTAGATAGGGCATGTAGTGTAGTGAATACTTTTTGGCTTAGAGAGCTATATGTATTTACCATACGAATAATCAAACTTACCAGCTATTTCGATACGTTGGTTATCTGCATCTTCATAAACAAAATCCAAATCAGGGGTGTCTACAAAAGGCTATAAAAACAAACAGAATACAGTGGCACTTAATTTAGGCTACTTGACTATATTTTGTACAATTTGCTAAGACGCTACAGCAAGCAGTGCATACTGACAGAGATATTTATACTAGTGCGCTTAAGTGTCCTCTTTTCCTTAAGCATACAAAAAAGCTGTCAACTTTTTCTTTTGACAGACTTTAATATGTTTCCGTGTCATGCATATCGTGATACTAGAAAGCATCCATACACAATTAAGAGATCTCCAGTAGATTGAGCAAAAAATTAAGAAGATTTCCATTGAAGATAGCTGACGAATGAAACAATTGTCCGACAATGTAGTTCAAGCCACTAATAGTAAACTAATAGCTTAACCTCTAACTATTGTGGTAACATTAAATTACATCTGTAAGCAATACAAAGTTATATAACTTTATTATAAGCCTATAAATAGAAAGAGATATAGGATACACGACATATAGACATAAACATATGACACACATATATCAGAATTTCACCTGGAAGGTTTACTTAACTACTTCAATTAAATTAAATTCATTCATCTCAAATGAATAAATTATTATGCACTCAGTATAACCAGCGTCATCAGTAAGTGGCGCTGCTGCAGTTCATGGCGCACGTAAATTTGATAGTCTCTCGTACGTTTTTGTACAAAAGCAGATTTTATATTCTGACAAAATAATTTTGGACCACGTATGCAGTTGACATTTATAGTGTTAGATCGTCTGTGCACTGGCAAGCTGTTCATTTTACCGGCAGTCTGTATGATTTTGACAAATTGATGATATTGCGGAGGCTTCGTTCAAGTTTTCCCGCCATTTGGAGCTTCACAAAGGAATTCGGTTACCGGTAAACACAGACATACACGAGCGTACAGAATGACTTCGACAAGCGATCACAACATTACCCTGGATGAGTTTCGACTGTTAAGCCCAAAACAAAGAGAAAAAGTCAATAAAAGTGAATTACTGAGGCTACTATCAGAATCAGAAATGACACCGCAAGCAGAGTCAGGTCTCGAGGACAGCAGTAAAGGCACTGATCTAGAAAGTCAAGCAGCTATGGAAGCAAGGATTATTCAACAGGTTAGATTATTAATTTTTCCATTATCCAAGGAAATCTCTGAACTAAAGCAGCTCACAGATCAAGTTAAATCTAGCCAGGACTTTATAAGCAGCAAATTTGACCAATTTAAAATGGAGACAGATGCTTTAAAAAGACCACCAATGAACTTACTAAAAAATTAAACGAGCTAGAGAGAAAGCAGGATGATTTAGACCAGTATGGGCGACGGGACACCCTCATTATCTCCGGTATACCCCAAGCTAGTGATTATGAAAATACTGACGAAATTGTTTGTCAAGTAGGTCAAGCCCTCAAGGTGAACATCTGTAAAGAGGACATCTCGATCTCCCATCGATTGCCACGAAAAGAAAGTGCTACAAGACCACCTCAGATTATTGTGAAATTTATAAAACGGAAAGTAAGAGACTGTTTGTGGCAAAACAAACCCAAGAGAAATGGATCTCTTAAGGCTAGTGATTTAGGGTATGTTTCACATAATCTTGTGTACATTAGTGAAAGTTTAACTAATCGTAGACGTGTATTACTTAACAAATGTCTCGAACTAAAAAGAAACAAAGTAATCTTGTATGTTTGGACTAAAAATGGCCAGATTTTCATCAGGAAAACTGAATCATCTGAACCCTTCCCTGTAAACAATTTTGATGATGTAGATAAATTAAAACACTAATCACTTCTTCACTCGTTTCAATCAATATCGTATTGTAATGGTTAGCTTTAATTGTACTAAGTGTAATAAAACTTGCAAAGCAAATCAAAACTCAATTCAATGTGATGTGTGTTTCCTCTGGACACATCTAAAGTGTACAATGTTGTCTCATCATGATTTTGTAAATTTAGCAAGTTCTAATGACAGTTACTTCTGCCAGCAATGCATTAATGATGTGCTTCCTTTGCAGTTCATTGATGATGATGAATTTATGGAAATGACTAATCACTATCAATTTTCTAATTTTGTAAAAGATTTATCTTGCTTTTCATCAATTTATGACTCTTCTTCGCTAGTCCACTGTAATAGAGATGATACAGACATCGACAATTATAGACTTCAGTATGACAGTAAATACATTAATCTTGCAAATCTGAGTAGTGATAAATCCACAGATAAAGCAAACAATGACACATTTATAATACACTTTAACACATCAAGTTTGAGGAAATATTATTCAGACATGACTGATACATTAACACAATTTCAAAAAATGCCTGAGTTAATAGCGATCTCGGAAACCAGAATTCACGAATCTGACACTTTTTTATGTAACATTCCAGGATATTCTTTCTTACATTATGATTCCAATACAGCTGCTGGTGGCGTAGGTGTGTATGTAAAATCTAACCTCAATTTTAAAATTAAACCTGAATACAAAATGAGAACTTGTAAAAATGCTATTGTTAATGGGATTAGTACAACTAGTAGACTAGCACTTGAGGACCTGTGGCTTGAAATTGCTTCCACCGATAACAAAAAATCTTTTATATTTGGAATAATATATAGGCATCCAAACACCCCAGTCGAACATTTTCATGACGAATTAGAATCAGTTCTTGGCACTATCAACTCCACAGGCAAACCAGCTTATATATGTGGAGACATTAATATAGACTTATATCAACATGATAACAAACCATTTATTAATAAGTATCTCAACATGCTCTTCTCAAATCAATTTACACCAATTATCACGCGACCAACTAGAAGTACTCCAACGTCACACACCCTAATTGATCATATTTATACTAATAATCTTTCTGCACCCATCACATCTGGCATCATTACTAACCCCATTGCGGACCACTTGCCAATATTTGCCATTATAAGAAATACTAATCTCCTGCACAACAACATTAAAAAAACAGTCAGATGTACGAGATCATTCAATCAAGGTAACTTTTTAAGCGAGCTTCAAGTTAATATAAGTAACCTAACACTGAATGATGGCGAAGCAGACATACACTCTTACTGCTCACAATTCATGGACTCGTTTAAAACATTACTTGACAAACATGCCCCACTCAAAACGTTATCAAGGAAAAACTCAAAAACTATAGCTAAACCATGGATCACTCCCGGCATTCTAAATTCTATTAAAACAAGAAGCCGTATGTATACAACACACAAGTTATCCAACTCACTGTATAAGCAAAATTTATATAAAACATATTCTAACAAACTTAATCACATCAAACATGCATCCAAAAAGAAGTATTACTCCCAGATCTTGCTTGCAAACAAAAATAACATGAAACAAACTTGGAGCACTATCAATGAACTTCTCAAAATTAAAAAAAAGACAGCAAGTATAATGCCAACTAAAGTTCGTTACCAAGGCACAATCTCATGCGACCCGCACCATAAAGCTAATGCTTTTAACAGTTTTTTTGCAAACATTGGTATATCACTGGCATCACGCATAACACAACCCCAAAACTGTAAGTATACAGACTATTTAATGCATCCCCAAGAAAATTCTTTCTATATCACACCAGTTAGCGAAATCGAGATTTCCCGAGCTATTGATAGACTAAATCCCAATAAAGCAAAATGCCCTTATGACATCCCAATTACATATTTCAAAATGTCAAAAAACATAATCATAGCTCCGCTTACAAATCTGTTTAATGCGTCAATTCTGACTGGGACATTCCCCGACACTTTAAAACTGGCAAAAGTAATCCCCATATATAAAAAAGATGATCCAAACGAGCTGAACAACTACCGACCTATCTCACTCATATCACCCATTGCCAAAATTTTTGAGTCAATTTTATATAAACGCCTGATGACATATTTAATCAAAAATGATACAATATCGTGTTTTCAATTCGGTTTCCGCAAAAATCATTCCACAATATTAGCAACTGCTGAAATCATAGACAATCTTCTGACAAACCTAGAACAATAAATTACTTACCTGCGGCATCTTTCTTGATTTAACAAAAGCTTTTGACACCGTTCAACACGACATTCTGCTCAACAAAATGGACTATTATGGTATCCGTGGAATCACGCAAAAACTATTCCAGTCATATCTTACGAACAGACACCAATTTACGGTAGTTGACAATTTTGCCTCTGACCTATGCTCAATACAATGTGGTGTACCTCAAGGATCCACCTTGGGTCCACCTCTTTTCCTGATATATATAAATGACCTCCCTCTTTGTACTAACATGCAAACACGACTTTTTGCTGATGACACTAACCTCTTCTTAGCAGACAATGATACGCAAAATCTTGAGCTTAAAAGTAATGAAGAACTGATCAAAATTAACACATGGATGCGTACAAATAAGTTAACAGTAAACTATAATAAAAAAAATTTATGATCATAAGAAATAAATTTGAAAACAATGAAAACTCCATTATAACAGTATCCATGCAAGACTGTTTATTAGAACAAGTATCAGACATAAAATATCTGGGCGTCTACATAGATGACACCCTTAATTGGTCAACACACATAAAAAATATTACCTACAAAGTAAGCAAAGTTACAGGTATATTTTTTAAATTGAGGCATTACTTGAGCACGGATATACTAAAAATGATTTACTTTGCCATTGTGTACCCACACATTAAGTATTGTATCTTATCGTGGGGCACAGCAAAAAAATCTGTTTTGAAACCACTTACAGTAGCACATAACAAAATTATCAAAACAATGACTTTTGCTGGGTTCCGAGATCATGCTACCCCCTCCTATTATGCTTTGCAATTATTAAAAATTAATGAAATTTATAAGCTTGAGTTAGCGAAATTCATGTTCAACTATAAAAAGGGCATTCTACCTAAATTATACGGCAATTATTTCAAAAAGATTAGTGACGTTCACCAGTATTCTACGAGAGCAGCTACCAAACAAAACTATTTTCAGGAAAGATTTAACACAACAAAAGGTTTACAAACTTTAAAACATAATGGTACAGTTCTATGGAATACTCTTTCAGATGATCTTAAGCAATCAACTAGTATCTGTCACTTAAGTAAATTATATAAATGTCAACTCTTGCAAACT
>JAQGDQ010000647.1:99116-119594 GCA_030141605.1 Tubiluchus corallicola | reverse complement strand
GTAACTAGTTAGAGATCCAGGAATGAAGTAGTGCTTACCATGACGGTGAGCACGTTGTTCAGTTCAATTCAGTTTTTTTTATTTCGGTAACTAGTTACAGATGCAGGAATGAAATAGTGCTTACCATAACGGTGAGCAGGTTGTTCACTTCAATTCAGTTTTTTTTATTTCGGTAACTAGTTAGAGATGCAGGAATGAAGTAGTGCTTACCATGACGGTGAGCAGGTTGTTCACTTCAATTCAGTTTTTTTTATTTCGGTAACTAGTTACAGATGCAGGAATGAAATAGTGCTTACCATAACGGTGAGCAGGTTGTTCACTTCAATTCAGTTTTTTTATTTCGGTAACTAGTTACAGATGCAGGAATGAAATAGTGCTTACCATGACGGTGAGCAGGTTGTTCAGTTCAATTCAAGTTTTTATTTCGGTAACTAGTTAGAGATGCAGGAATGAAATAGTGCTTACCATAACGGTGAACAGGTTGTTCAGTTCAATTCAAGTTTTTATTTCGGTAACTAGTTAGAGATGCAGGAATGAAGTAGTGCTTACCATGACGGTGACCAGGTTGTTCAGTTCAGTTCAAGTTTTTATTTCGGTAACTAGTTAGAGATGCAGGAATGAAGTAGTGCTTACCATGACGGTGAACAGGTTGTTCAGTTCAGTTCAAGTTTTTATTTCGGTAACTAGTTAGAGATGCAGGAATGAAGTAGTGCTTACCATAACGGTGAACAGGTTGTTCAGTTCAATTCAAGTTTTTATTTCGGTAACTAGTTAGAGATGCAGGAATGAAATAGTGCTTACCATGACGGTGACCAGGTTGTTCAGTTCAGTTCAAGTTTTTATTTTAGTAACTAGTTAGAGATGCAGGAATGAAGTAGTGCTTACCATGACGGTGACCAGGTTGTTCAGTTCAGTTCAAGTTTTTATTTCGGTAACTAGTTAGAGATGCAGGAATGAAATAGTGCTTACCATAACGGTGAACAGGTTGTTCAGTTCAGTTCAAGTTTTTATTTTAGTAACTAGTTAGAGATGCAGGAATGAAGTAGTGCTTACCATGACGGTGACCAGGTTGTTCAGTTCAGTTCAAGTTTTTATTTCGGTAACTAGTTAGAGATGCAGGAATGAAATAGTGCTTACCATAACGGTGAACAGGTTGTTCAGTTCAGTTCAAGTTTTTATTATTTCGGTATCTAGTTAGAGATGCAGGAATGAAATAGTGCTTACCATAACGGTGAACAGGTTGTTCAGTTCAATTCAAGTTTTTATTTCGGTAACTAGTTACAGATGCAGGAATGAAATAGTGCTTACCATGACAGTGAGCAGGTTGTTCAGTTCACTTCAAGTTTTTATTTTAGTAACTAGTTAGAGATGCAGGAATGAAGTAGTGCTTACCATAACGGTGAACAGGTTGTTCAGTTCAATTCAAGTTTTTATTTCGGTAACTAGTTAGAGATGCAGGAATGAAATAGTGCTTACCATAACGGTGAACAGGTTGTTCAGTTCAGTTCAAGTTTTTATTTTAGTAACTAGTTAGAGATGCAGGAATGAAGTAGTGCTTACCATAACGGTGAGCACGTTGTTCAGTTCAGTTCAAGTTTTTATTTCGGTAACTAGTTAGAGATGCAGGAATGAAGTAGTGCTTACCATAACGGTGAGCACGTTGTTCAGTTCAATTCAAGTTTTTTTATTTCAGTAACTAGTTACAGATGCAGGAATGAAATAGTGCTTACCATGACGGTGAACACGTTGTTCAGTTCAATTCAAGTTTTTATTTCGGTAACTAGTTAGAGATGCAGGAATGAAGTAGTGCTTACCATGACAGTGAGCAGGTTGTTCAGTTCAATTCAAGTTTTTATTTCGGTAACAAGTTAGAGATGCAGGAATGAAATAGTGCTTACCATGACGGTGAACAGGTTGTTCAGTTCAATTCAAGTTTTTATTTCGGTAACTAGTTAGAGATGCAGGAATGAAATAGTGCTTACCATAACGGTGAACAGGTTGTTCAGTTCAGTTCAAGTTTTTATTTTAGTAACTAGTTAGAGATGCAGGAATGAAGTAGTGCTTACCATAACGGTGAGCACGTTGTTCAGTTCAGTTCAAGTTTTTATTTCGGTAAGTAGTTACAGATGCAGGAATGAAGTAGTGCTTACCATAACGGTGAGCACGTTGTTCAGTTCAATTCAAGTTTTTTTATTTCAGTAACTAGTTACAGATGCAGGAATGAAATAGTGCTTACCATGACGGTGAACACGTTGTTCAGTTCAATTCAAGTTTTTATTTCGGTAACTAGTTAGAGATGCAGGAATGAAGTAGTGCTTACCATAACGGTGAACAGGTTGTTCAGTTCAATTCAAGTTTTTATTTCGGTAACAAGTTAGAGATGCAGGAATGAAATAGTGCTTACCATGACGGTGAACAGGTTGTTCAGTTCAATTCAAGTTTTTATTTCGGTAACTAGTTAGAGATGCAGGAATGAAATAGTGCTTACCATAACGGTGAACAGGTTGTTCAGTTCAGTTCAAGTTTTTATTTTAGTAACTAGTTAGAGATGCAGGAATGAAGTAGTGCTTACCATAACGGTGAGCACGTTGTTCAGTTCAGTTCAAGTTTTTATTTCGGTAAGTAGTTAGAGATGCAGGAATGAAGTAGTGCTTACCATAACGGTGAGCACGTTGTTCAGTTCAATTCAAGTTTTTTTATTTCAGTAACTAGTTACAGATGCAGGAATGAAATAGTGCTTACCATGACGGTGAACACGTTGTTCAGTTCAATTCAAGTTTTTATTTCGGTAACTAGTTAGAGATGCAGGAATGAAGTAGTGCTTACCATAACGGTGAACAGGTTGTTCAGTTCAATTCAAGTTTTTATTTCGGTAACAAGTTAGAGATGCAGGAATGAAATAGTGCTTACCATGACGGTGACCAGGTTGTTCAGTTCAATTCAAGTTTTTATTTCGGTAACTAGTTAGAGATGCAGGAATGAAATAGTGCTTACCATGACGGTGACCAGGTTGTTCAGTTCAATTCAAGTTTTTATTTCGGTAACTAGTTAGAGATGCAGGAATGAAGTAGTGCTTACCATGACGGTGAACAGGTTGTTCAGTTCAATTCAGTTGTTTTTATTTCAGTAACTAGTTAGAGATGCAGGAATGAAGTAGTGCTTACCATGACGGTGACCAGGTTGTTCGGTTCAATTCTGTTTTTGTTTTGGTAACTAGTTAGAGATGCAGGAATGAAATAGTGCTTACCATAACGGTGAGCAGGTTGTTCAGTTCAATTCAGTTTTTGTTTTGGTAACTAGTTAGAGATGCAGGAATGAAGTAGTGCTTACCATAACGGTGAGCAGGTTGTTCAGTTCAATTCAGTTTTTTTTATTTCGGTAACTAGTTAGAGATGCAGGAATGAAATAGTGCTTACCATGACGGTGAACAGGTTGTTCAGTTCAATTCAGTTTTTTTTATTTCGGTAACTAGTTAGAGATGCAGGAATGAAGTAGTGCTTACCATGACGGTGACCAGGTTGTTCACTTCAATTCAGTTTTTTTTATTTCGGTAACTAGTTAGAGATGCAGGAATGAAGTAGTGCTTACCAAGATTATGTTTTTCTGTGCGCAGCCTGCACCTCAACTTCAATGTAGATTATCTCAGCTTAGAAATAACATAGAGCGACGAGCTTGGTATCAAAATGATCCTCGTGAAATGGATTCAGGATATGTGAATATTTAGAAGAGCTTAATAGCTGACTTATGGACGATTTTGCTATGCAAGCACACTTGAGTATATTGTTTGAGGAGCTAAAGTAAACGAGCTGCATTTTAGTTAACTAAATCAATGGCTGGAAACAAGAAAGCAAAAAAAATAACAGAATTAAACAGACGAATAACAGGAAAGTAAACAATAAACAGAGAGAAAACGCACTGATAAACAAACAAAAACACGCATTCAAACAAACGGAGAAGCCAGTGAATCTTACACATTATCTATTATTCGCTTTCTAATGTATGATCAAGCACAGCTAATGAAGCCCAGCAACGCGATGCCTTCATATATCTTCTGCCTGTGCTTTATATGCCTATAAAGATGCAATCTCTGCATTGGTTTTATGATCGTAGTCGCATGTGGGCAACACGAAGTAATCGTATTAGCGCCCTGATATTAATAAGATTTCGCTAATTTGTGTGTGTGGCCTGTTTCTTGTTTTGCCTTACAGCCATACAGGTCTATAAATTCCAGTTTACGGTTGTGACATGAAAACATCACATTCAGGGCCTTTTTCAGGGGGGGGGGAGTGGGGATACTTCCCCGGGGCCTCACCCTCCATGGGGGCCTCGCGCCAAGGTAACATTTTTTTGCTTTATGCGAACATACTGCCTCCTCTCTCTCTCTCCCTCTCTCTCCCCCTCTCTCTCTCTCTCTCTCTCTCTCCCTCTCTCTCTCTCTCTCTCTCTCTCTCTCTCTCTCTCTCTCTCTCTCTCTCTCTCTCTCTCTCTCTCTCTCTCCCTCTCTCTCTCTTGCCGCACGTGCGTCGTTTGCCAGTATTGACAAGCATTAAGGACTGGTCTTGAGAATAAAGCAGTTTTTCTTTCAATTGTTCTTTCCTTTAACAACTGTATTACTCCATATTTTCTCTTCGAAAATGCTTCTCCGGCGTTCTAGCAGTTCTGGGCGCCAACCACGGTAGCTCCTGCCCCGGCACTACCCCCCCCCCCCCGATGGGGCCTCACACGCTCCACTTCACCGGGGCTCGCCTAGGCTGAAATAAGCCCTGATCACATTCACCAAATTAAAGAAAATTAAAGGAAAAAACGAGTCGTTTAGCATGTTGTCTTGAAATTTTGAGCGGAATGTATGGAAACTTTACTTTAAAATTTCCTGTTCTTCTCCTTTAATTTGCGTCCGAAGTTGGTAATTGAAAACTCGGATATCTATTATCAACAGGGCAGCACGCTATAGAAAATGAAAAAGAAGAAAAAAGAAAAAGAAAAAGAAAGGATAATCACGAGCAGCGTGTGCTGTTTCTACCTACCTACATAAAGAGATCTGTCTCGAGTTTCCCTTTTATTGGTTTTTGCGAATCGTTTAAAATCTCATGAAGCTGCAACTCGTCCTCAGCTGCCTTAATACAACTGCTAACTGGAGAGCTACTTTTATTGTCTCAACAGCTTCTTTTCTTCCAGAAGAAGCCAATTAATGGAGGATAGTGTTTTCATGACATAGATAGAACTATAGACATAGATAGTAATAGATTTAATACTATAAGACAGTAAGATTGGTCGGATTTGAAAATGTATATATCGTATATGAAAAACCGTCCATTAAGTCTTTCTTTAAGTATTGGATGCTTAATTGTATCTCACTTGTATTTACGGTAAAGTTTTCACAAAATTATTAATTTTACTGATTGCGTTTGTGTTTTTTTTTGATTTTGTAAGACGCATTTGTAAACACGTCTTTGTTGTAATTGCAATGTCTGTTGTGAACTTTTGTAACCAGAGTCTTTGCGACTGCATATGTATGTGTTTGTATTTTTTACAAAGTACTTACTGTCGTCGTCATCATCGTGGTCATAATTGACACTTGCATGCGCATGGCGTTGTCGCCGAATGTCCCAATTTCGTTAATAGATGGCAGCACAGTGCAATTCGCAAATGTCAGCTGTATGGCTTCCTTCATGTACAATCTAAGAAATTTCTTCGCTAGGACCTAATAATTGATGTTTAAGATACTTACGATGGATTGTTTGTGCTTACCTGTGCTTACCTGTGCTTAATCAGTCTAGATTTATAAACGCACCTGTGGTAATATTGATGTCATGGTGTCGTCATCCACCAATCTGTCGTGGACTGTGTTTCATCCACCTCGGACGTCAGTAGAGGGCGCTGTTGACAGGAATCACTGCAGCTAGCGATACTGTTACCTTGGTTGAAGACGCGCAGCGTATGTCACGTGTGGCTTCATTGCGTTTGATGAATTCTGTATAATTCTGTAGATGATGATGATGATGATAATAAGCGGCTGAAATGTGGTTGATTCATGTTGTAATTTCATGTTGTCATCATCATCATACGCTTGTCACTCGCTTGACGTTAGACGTGGCATTCTCGGTTCTGTGGGAACAGGGAGTTACGTTTGTTCATTTGTTAGTTTATATTTCCATCCACCCATTCATCCCTCCGTCCATCTACCTATACACCCACCAGTCTACCCGTTCAACTGTCCATCCATACATCCACCCATCTGTCTATCCGTCCGTCTGTCTGTCCACGTGCATCCGTATGTCCGGCTGTTCGTTTGTTCATCCCTCCATCTATCTACCTATACACCCACCAGTCTACCCGTTCAACTGTCCATCCATACATCCACCCATCTGTCTATCCGTCCGTCTGTCTGTCCACGTGCATCCGTCTGTCCGGCTGTTCGTTTGTTCATCCCTCCATCCATCTACCTATACACCCACCAGTCTACCCGTTCAACTGTCCATCCATACATCCACCCATCTGTCTATCCGTCCGTCTGTCTGTCCACCCGTCCATCCGTCTGTCCGGCTGTTCGTTTGTTCATCCCTCCGTCAATCTACCTATACACCCACCAGTCTACCCGTTCAACTGTCCATCCATACATCCACCCATCTGTCTATCCGTCCGTCTGTCTGTCCACGTGCATCCGTCTGTCCGGCTGTTCGTTTGTTCATCCCTTCATCCATCTACCTATACACCCACCAGTTTACCCGTTCAACTGTCCATCCATACATCCACCCATCTGTCTATCCGTCCGTCTGTCCGGCTGTTCGTTTGTTCATCCCTTCATCCATCTACCTATACACCCACCAGTCTACCCGTTCAACTGTCCATCCATACATCCACCCATCTGTCTATCCGTCCGTCTGTCTGTCCACGTCCATCCGTCTGTCCGGCTGTTCGTTTGTTCATCCCTCCGTCCATCTACCTATACACCCACCAGTCTACCCGTTCAACTGTCCATCCATACATCCACCCATCTGTCTATCCGTCCGTCTGTCTGTCCACCCGTCCATCCGTCTGTCCGACTATTCGTTTGTTCATTCATTCAGTTAGTCAATCATTCATTCAGTCATTTATTTATATGTAATCGTGACATTGCTTCCCACAGGTCTTCAAGCTGTAGGTCAAAGGTTAAGTGTACCACAGCAACGCGTCTTCACTACAACCGTCACGTGACATGTGTGTAAAGCTAAGCAGTCTGTTACTAACTGTTACTAATACAACAGCATGGGCTGCGAGGCTTTGTCAAGTGTGCACAAATGCGTTGTCTGGTACACTTGACCTTTGACCTTTTCACGATCATCATCAATCACCGGAACTGTGTTATTGTTATTCCTTTGTTATATTTTAATGCTACTGCGCATGTCACATTGTTACGTAATCGATAATCGTGTCATTTGTGTCAGCTTGTTCATTTGCGTATACACGGTTCAAGCTTGCGAAGACAACATCACAGAAAAATTGAAATTGTCAGCAAACACAGTTTTTCGATTAACTTGGCCATTCATGGATTTGCTGTACGGGGTAGTTTTCTCTGTGCGCTTGGGATATGATGGGTTTCAAGTTATTCTGTTTCTGTCTGTTTCTTACAAAATTTTTAGATAAAACTAGATAATTTTATCTATGTAAGAAAAAGAGAAAAACATTGACAGTAATTTATAATTGTCAATGTCAACATGGCGCAATCTATTATCTTTCTTCCTACCATTTCCACTAACACATCCTTCTACCCTTCCTGCGTGATCCAACCTTTCTCCCTGTTCTTTTTTGTTCACTCATCCATTCTTTTTTATCTGGTTCACATGACAGTGGGCTTATACAAGCCTTTGCTTCTCTAGCCCACTGCAGTACAATTATTCTTTTATGATAACGAGAGTCTATGAAACATAACAATTTAATACAGTAGATGTAATAATTTTGATGTCACTGTGTGCTTAACGTCATTACATGGTACTGAATGTGATAATAATAATAAATAAATAAAAAAACAAGATAATTCTGATATCAACTTATATACGTATATTTAACAGCCGATTAATTGACAATGATGGTGAGAAGGTCAAAGGTCAAATATACACTTGACAACGCCTCACAGCCCATGCTGTTGTAAAAGTAACACCTTTAACAGCTAGCTAGAAGTTTACCTAATTCATCTTTTTTTTGTTCCCCAGCAAAATCCTGCTAGTAAATCACCCTACGCACAGACTAGCCTCATAATTGAGTAAAATCCAACTAAAACAACAAAAGTCACCGAATTAAGGCTGCAGACGGCTTTGCTTTTCCCACACGTCACGTGACAGCTGTAAGACGCTAACTTCTGTTGCTACTGTAAGCTCACACGCGCAAACAAGATGCGATGAGGTTCAAAACTATACCTTGGTATTATGACGAGCTCCAGCGTGGGATTAAACTTGGCTTCTTTTACCTGCAACGTACATTTCGATGTCAGAGTACTTTGCAGCGCCACGGGCTTCATGTACACCAAGTCTGGCAAAGGTGGTAGTGTCATATAATACCGTTTTGTTGAGCGCTCGCGCCAGTTGCCGTAGGCCAAAGGATACATGTACCGGAGTAACGCGTCTGTGTAAAGCCGTCTCGTGATGTGTGCTTGTAAAGCAAGGCCGTCTGCCTTATCGGTTCAGTAATGTCAGTTGTTTACGTGGAGTCTACTTAGTTATGCATTAGTATGTGCGTAGAGTGATTTACTAGCAGAATCTTAATTGGTAACAAGAGAAAATGAACTAGATAGGGTTCTAGCTAGCTGTTAAAACTTACTATTACAACAGCATAGGTTTGCGAGGCATTGTCGAGTGTTGTCTAGTACACTTAACCTTTCACCATTTCACAATCATCGTGACTGTGAAAAGGCTTATTAGCTCAGAGCTGAAGTTGCGCTGCTACGAATTCTGTTCGAACAGTTTTATTGTCGTACATGCCGCGCAGCTGCAAAGACTGAACGGCAGAAAATAACGACTGCGCGGCTCTCGCGAGAGTTGCGCGTGCTTACATCAGATTGCAATACGACGGCTCTTCAACTTTACCGTTTGTGATCCTTTGATTGGGCCGTGAGCGTTTGAATGCGCGCCGTTGTTATTAACCGTATCCGTTGTTATTAACCGTATCAACTCCGGATCGATTTCATTGTGTGCAGGGAGGGGTTGGGGAATTGGGTTGCGATTAAGTGGCAGCCTCGTTTTCGCTGATTGCGGTAATCACCGATTGTCGTGTGGTCTTGATTCTTGACGTTGGAGCTTCCAGGGTCCGTGTAACCGGTCGGGTAGGAGCGATGTTTCTTTTGCGAAGAGAGAAGCCAGGCGCAGTCAATCGATGCGCTTTTGTCACGGTTTAATTTCGCAGAGTGCTACCGCGTGAGTGGAGAAGCCACATTTGATAGTGGAGAAGCCACATTTGATAGTGGAGAAGCCACGTTTGATAGTGGAGAAGCCACGTTTGATAGTGGAGAAGCCACATTTGATAGTGGAGAAGCCACGTTTGAGAGTGGAGAAGCCACGTTTGATAGTGGAGAAGCCACATTTGATAGTGGAGAAGCCACATTTGAGAGTGGAGAAGCAACTTTTGATAGTGGAGAAGCCACATTTGAGAGTGGAGAAGCCACATCAAGGTAGTTATATCGTCAATCAATTCTCTTCAGTGCACAGGATTTTAGTGATTGGCAATTGGGTTAGAATAATTCACAATGGAGTTCTCTTTTCACAGCTGAAACAATTATCCCCCCGTTCACTTCTTACCAAGGTTCTTGTGAAGCAGCGCTCTTACGGTTCGGTTCTTTGATCTCGAAAAAGCTGCGTCAACGGTCAAATTACATTTCAGCTGATTTTCATCCTTTAGTAGCCGTCGTTAGTAACAGGATACGTCACATTTGACGCATCAGAATTTCTGCAGTTTGATAAGACTGCATGGACAAGATAGCTCTGTCAGCATCAGGTCAACGGACGTTACGGTATATTCTTGCCTCTTCAACTCACTACATTAGCATCTCGATTTATCCTTCACTCGTTTCCCATTTCCCTTGAAAGGTAGTCGGCTGTTGAAAGGAAGCCATTATGAGGTAGGTAAACATGTTCACCAGGTGTGATAATGAGCGCATTACACCTCTTTATTATGTTCAATGCTGCATGTGGACATTAGCACCTTTGTGCAGTAACCTTCGCGTGCATATTGTTACATTGTATGCTCACTGCTTGTTCACATCGTTTAACAGCCATGTGATTGGCTAATGTGTTTGCGTTTTTTGCTGCACGCAATTAATTACGCGTCGTATAGATTTCCGCTCTTGCTTTAAGTTCCTTATGGCGCGTTCAGACTAGAGAGTTGTCTCTCGCAAGGTCTCTATGAGAGTCAACTGGCAAGTGTGAACGGCTTTGCAAGTTCTCTCGCACGTTGGCGGGAGTTCTTGTGCAAGAACTTGTGAGAGAACTTGCAAAGCCGTTCACACTTGCGAGCTTACTCCCAGAGAGAACTTGCAAAGACGTTCACACTTCTGAGCTTACTCCCAGAGAGAACTTGCAAAGACATTCACGCTTGTGAGTTTACTCCCACAGAGAACTTGCAAAGCCGTTCACACTCGCGGATTTACTCCCACAGAGAACTTGCAAAGCCGTTCACACTCGCGGATTTACTACCAGAGAGAACTCGCAAAGCCGTTCACACTTGCGAACTTACTCCCAGAGAGAACTTGCAAAGCCGTTCACACTCGCGGATTTACTCCCAGAGAGAACTCGCAAAGCCGTTCACACTTGCGAACTTACTCCCAGAGAGAACTTGCAAAGGCATTCACACTCGCGAGCTTACTCCCAGAGAGAACTTGCAAAGCCGTTCACACTCACGGGCTTACTCCCAGAGAGAACTCGCAAAGCCGTTCACACTTGAGAGCTTACTCCCAGAGAGAACTTGCAAAGTCGTTCACACTTGCGAACTTACTCCCAGAGAGAACTTGCAAAGCCGTTCACACTCGCGAGTTTACTCCCAGAGAGAACTCGCAAAGCCGTTCACACTTGAGAGTTTACTCCCAGAGAGAACTTGCAAAGCCGTTCACACTTGCGAACTTACTCCCAGAGAGAACTTGCAAAGCCGTTCACACTCGCGAGCTTACTCCCAGAGAGAACTCGCAAAGCCGTTCACACTTGAGAGTTTACTCCCAGAGAGAACTTGCAAAGCCGTTCACACTCGCGAGCTTACTCCCAGAGAGAACTTGCAGAGCCGTTCACACTCGTGAGCTTACTCCCAGAGAGAACCTGCAAAGCCATTCACACTTGCGAACTTACTCTCAGAGAGAACTTGCAAAGCCGTTCACATTTGCGAACTTACTCCCAGAGAGAACTTGCAAAGCCGTTCACATTTGCGAACTTACTCCCAGAGAGAACTTGCAAAGCCGTTCACATTTGCGAACTTACTCCCAGAGAGAACTTGCAAAGCCGTTCACACTCACGAGTTTACTCCCAGAGAGAACTTGGAAAGTCATTCACACTCGCGAACTTACTCCCAGAGAGAACTTGCAAAGGCGTTCACATTTGCGAACTTACTCCCAGAGAGAACTTGCAAAGCCGTTCACATTTGCGAACTTACTCCCAGAGAGAACTTGCAAAGCCGTTCACACTCGCGAGTTTACTCCCAGAGAGAACTTGGAAAGCCATTCACACTCGCGAACTTACTCCCAGAGAGAACTTGCAAAGCCGTTCACACTCGCGAGTCAGAACTTTCGCAAGAACTTGTGAGAGAACTTTCTAGTGTGAACGCACCATTAAATTACCCACATTACTGGCATTTACTAAGCCAACATTCTAATATTTTAAACATTTTCAATAAAAGCTTCTTAAATGTTAGAAATTAGTCAAGCGATTCTGATTATCAGGCAACTTCCACAAGCTTACAGGCTTCTATAAGATGTTGCATGCTTAACTATACATACTGTAATTGAATATCGCAATCAATATCATATTTTATCCGCGTGCAACATCAGCATAACGATTTGTGTCAGTAGCAATCTGTACTTATTAAACGTAAAATGAATTTGTTTATCGAACTCACGGCAATTTCTTGGCCGTGGAATTGTCTTCTGAGAAAGCGTTTGTGTGTTTGTCTGTTTGCCCAGTAGTCACGTTTCAGAGAAGTTTGCTTAGAACAAAACTAAACGCAAAATCTGATTGCTCTTATAATTGGATGACTTCCGGCCACAAGAGCATTTGTATATCTGTTTGCAGATGTGCCAGATTAGGATTTGTTTTCATGTTTGCAGGAACAATTAAGTGGCTGCGACTGTTTGATTTTTTCCCTTGCACAAACTACATCACTACTACATCATGTAGTTTGTTTGCACGTATTGAACATATCGCACATGCACATGCACGTTCTAGTATGTAGTGGCATATGTGTTGTATTTTGTGTTTGCATAAGCTGTATTTTTGGTTAGCTTTCTGTGTGGGTTACACGAAATTTTGATATACCTATACAAGTTATTCCTGCGACTACGTGCCTGCATCTCGTCCCTCTTTCTCTCCCTCTCTCTCTCTCTCTCTCTGTCTCTCTCTCTCTCCTCTTTCTCTCTCCTCTTTCTCTCTCTCTCTCTCTCTCTCTCTCTCTCTTTCTCTCTCTTTCTCTCTCTCTCTCTCTCTCTCTCTCTCTCTCCTTCTTCTCCCTCTTCCCCTAATGCTCCCTCTCTTTCTCACTCCTCCTCCCCCTCTCTCTGTCTCTTTCTCTCCCCCTCCTCCCCCCTCTCTCTCTGCTTCCGTGCCCCTCACTACCTCTCCCCCTCTCTCTTTCTCCCCCTCTCTCTTTCTCTCTTTCCCTCTTTCCCTCTCTGTCTCTCTTTCGTTCTCTCTCTGTCTTCCTCTGCCTCCCCTTCTCTCTCTCTCTGTCTGTGCTTTTCTCTCTCTCTCTCTCTCCCTCTCCCTGTTTCTCTCTTTCTGTCTGTTTTGGCTCTCCCTCTCCCCCTCTTTCTTTCCTTTTCTCCCTCCTCCCCCTCTCTCTCCTTTTCTCCCTCCTTCCCCACTTTCTGTTCCTACTTCTCCTCTGTCTCCCCTTTAAATTAAAATATTTACACTTTAATAGGAAAGTATATGAAAGTACAACAAAATTATTAAATTCCCGGGCTGGTGTACGATAACAATATTACCCAGACGGAGAAGTATTTTTATTGTCGGTTTTGAAGCCAAGTTCGTGAAATAACGTTATCAGCACATATTTAAATCACACAGCAAGTTTAAAAGTATTTTCGTGCGCTAGTTCTACTTGATGGCTACACAACAAAATCATCACTGCTGCGTTTACGACTCGCACGAGGTTAATTTTATGTAATTTGATGGAGAAACGTGGAAATAAATCTCGTTGCTATGATAATCTGGCTTCCCTCTAGTGAGAGGAGAAATGTCTTTTCGCAAATGTTTAACTGCTCAGCGAAGTTTTACAATCCATTTAGCCGGATGCAGCGAATTTCATACTGCAGCCTCCGAGAGAGCATAAGCTCAGCATTATCGTGCCCATTGATTGAGCAGCTGAATGATTTATCTGCTGGTTGAAAAATGGATTCGTGAGACTCGTGCGTCAGTGACTGGACAGCTGAAGAAAAAATCCGAATGCGTAATAACCACCAGTGACGTAGCAAGTGCTTGGGTCGTGCGTCAGTGACTGGACGGCTGAAAAAAATCCGAATGCGTAATAACCACCAGTGACGTAGCAAGTGCTTGGGTCTCCCGGGGGTCAGTGACAGGGCAGCTGAAAAAAATCCGAATGCGTAATAACCACCAGTGATGTAGCAAGTGCTTGGGTCACCCGGGGGTCAGTGACTGGACAGGTGAAGAAAATCCGAATGCGTAATAACCACCAGTGACGTAGCAAGTGCTTGGGTCACCCGGGGGTCAGTGACAGGACAGCTGAAAAAAATCCGAATGCGTAATAACCACCAGTGACGTAGCAAGTGCTTGGGTCTCCCGGGCGTCAGTGACAGGACAGCTGAAAAAAATCCGAATGCGTAATAACCACCAGTGACGTAGCAAGTGCTTGGGTCTCCCGGGCGTCAGTGACTGGACAGCTGAAAAAAATCCGAATGCGTAATAACCACCAGTGACGTAGCAAGTGCTTGGGTCTCCCGGGCGTCAGTGACTGGACAGCTGAAAAAAATCCGAATGCGTAATAACCACCAGTGACGTAGCAAGTGCTTGGGTCTCCCGGGCGTCAGTGACTGGACAGCTGAAAAAAATCCGAATGCGTAATAACCACCAGTGACGTAGCAAGTGCTTGGGTCTCCCGGGCGTCAGTGACTGGACAGCTGAAAAAAATCCGAATGCGTAATAACCACCAGTGACGTAGCAAGTGCTTGGGTCTCCCGGGCGTCAGTGACTGGACAGCTGAAAAAAATCCGAATGCGTAATAACCACCAGTGACGTAGCAAGTGCTTGGGTCTCCCGGGCGTCAGTGACTGGACAGCTGAAAAAAATCCGAATGCGTAATAACCACCAGTGACGTAGCAAGTGCTTGGGTCTCCCGGGCGTCAGTGACTGGACAGCTGAAAAAAATCCGAATGCGTAATAACCACCAGTGACGTAGCAAGTGCTTGGGTCTCCCGGGCGTCAGTGACTGGACAGCTGAAAAAAGTCCGAATGCGTAACAACCACCAGTGACGTAGCAAGTGCTTGGGTCTCCCGGGCGTCAGTGACTGGACAGCTGAAAAAAATCCGAATGCGTAATAACCACCAGTGACGTAGCAAGTGCTTGGGTCGCTCGTGCGTCAGTGACTGGACAGCTGAAAAAAGTCCGAATGCGTAACAACCACCAGTGACGTAGCAATTGCTTGGGTCTCCCGGGGGTCAGTATCAGGACAGCTGAAAAAAAATCCGAATGCGTAACAACCACCAGTGACGTAGCAAGTGCTTGGGTCTCCCGGGGGTCAGTGACTGGACAGCTGAAAAAAATCCGAATGCGTAATAACCACCAGTGACGTAGCAAGTGCTTGGGTCTCCCGGGGGTAAAAAAACTTCTGGTACCCCACCCTTTTAATGTTTTGATCATTTGTTTAGTGGATGAAGCCACAAATTATGCACGCATTTTGCCTTTCTGAGTCTGACTTTCCTATTTCGACATGATGGGATAATGATAAGCGAAGTTTCTTTAAGAATCACCCTGAGTTTGATTTGTGGTACTGCAGCAGATTAACTCTCTTCTATGCATTAGTTACTCGTAACACGACAGTCACTAAACATTCAGCTCCATCCTTAAAACATGCAAAGATTATGAAAGATACAGAACACTAGAGGTTTTCACAATAATACGATCAACATTTAGAGAAACGTCACTGTTTCTCCCAAAATTACCGTTCTGCTAAGCCACACAACACCCTACACATGACATTACGTAACAACATTAGCCTTTTTCTAGGCTGTATGTAGTAATTAAGTCAGCTACAATGATCTCTGACTAGGCAGTTTTGTTGTATTTTGAAAACTTTTGTTAATTGCTAATGTCGGATTAGTAATTAAAAATTAACAGTGTGTATTAACAGTATTTATTGACCAAATTATAATAAGATTACAAATCACAGGGTAGATGTAAGAAATTAGTGCATAACAAGTCATGTTCTTTACTGCTACATCAGTGACGTCACGTAAATGCATGTTAAAAAAACTTTTAGCAAAATGAGAGGTAAGTAGTATTATAGGCAGCAATGTTATACAACAGTAAGTCATTTACGTAATTAACATGAACGTAAGTCATTTTTGAAAAACTGGTATGTTTCTTTTCAATATTTTAAAGAGTAGTTTGCTTAAGATTATTTCGCGTTTTGCTCTAAAGCACAAGAAAAACCCTCCACTTATATAAAGCCTAAAAATTCGTCTCGAAATTTTATACCGCTTACGTACTAAACCTTTTCGCATGCATGGCTTGCGTCGGTAGTAACGCTGTGTAATGAAACTTGTAAATCTAATTTCCCGCAATGACCGTTGGGCGCAGCCATTTTAATGGTAGGTCGTTTGAAACAAGTTTTGATAACATTGAGTAAAGTTTCAAAAAATAATCAGAGCATTCGTAGTGCACATGTTGCTAATAAAGTAACATTTTAAATTACTGTATCTTGTCAATAAAGTTAAAAATACGTTTTTAGTTAGTGAGTGGCGCACCCTGGAGGGTGAGTTAGTAACGTTTTACCAATTGGCACAAACATTTTAAATATTACTTCAGTTGCAGTCTTTCCAGCAGGTAAGCAAACTGCTAAGTAATATAGATTTGCACGGAAAGTTTTTTGGGACATAATTTAACATTTCTTTTCTTCCCCTGATTTACATGGCGTAGTGACGTCATGTAATGGTGCCGTCGGAACAGTACTGCGGGAAATTTAAAGTGAAAGCAAACAAAAATTCCTTTCAACGCGAATACGATATGTGCATAAAATTGCTATAAAGTAGTATAAATTTTAAGGCGATTTTTCTGAAACCTACTTCAGGTGACAATTGTCTTTTCCTTTAACTACCAGTTTATTCTCTGGAATACTTTCCCGCAGGCAAACATCTTGTAGGCTATCCAGACAATTGGCGGCTTCAAATGTTGATTAATTAGCTGTCTAGTGGATTTGGCAATCGATTGATCAGGACTGGTAGAAGTGCGCGCGTATTGATAGTGATAGGAACTGACTGGCTAAACTTGCCCTGTATAGCCTGACTCAGTTTGGTCGCGGTTGATTGGTTGTATGGATGATTGATGAGTTGATTGGTTCATTTGTTTAAGACGTGACATTTGTCATCGATTCGTAACATTGTCACACATGTTTATTTCTTCATTGCCAAACACAATGCAGCACAATTGTGACAATTACAGTAAACAACAAGGACAACGTATTTTCTACTTAGAAGTATGAACAGGTAATGAGTACGACACAGAAAATTAAAATCAAAAATTAGGGTCGCTAGTGTCGCTAAACAAAAACGGGAATGAGAAGTAAGCTTTATTTTATATGGAAGTCAGTAGTTTATGATACTAATTTTAGACATTGTAGACGAATATGTATATAAACGATACTTAGTTCTGATGTCGTATAGCGGACTGTGTTACTACTCCTGAACTTATCTCGCAACGTAAAAGCTTCGTCCACAAATTTAGCAAGTGTTCTTATAATGTCCATGTCGTAACATTCTGTCAAAGACTTAAATTTTTCTTCGCCTGCTAGACTATTGAATATCTAGATAACTGAGAGTCGTTTATAGTATTATATCAACAACGTCATAGTAGTTTATTTCTTAAAGGACAAGAAAAGGGACACCTGAAGTAGGTGTC
Organism: Tubiluchus corallicola; assembly: GCA_030141605.1. NCBI lineage: Eukaryota > Metazoa > Priapulida > Priapulimorpha > Priapulimorphida > Tubiluchidae > Tubiluchus > Tubiluchus corallicola. The sequence goes on along the minus strand of JAQGDQ010000647.1, from coordinate 102,296 downwards.
CGAAAAATTGCGTTAAAATATTATATTACTTTACAGCAATTTTATGCGTATATCGTATTCGCGTTGAAAGGAATTTTCGTTTGTTTTCATTTTAAATCTCTCGCAATGCTGCTTAACGGCGCCATTACATGACGTCATTTACGCACAACGTAAATCAGGTGAAGAAAAGGAAATGTTAAATTATGTCCCAAAAACTTTCCGTGCAAATCTATATTACTTAGCATTTCACTTACCTGCTTGAAAGACTTGTGTAAGTAGAAATAATAATTTAAAATGTTTGTGCCAATTGGTAAAATGTCGCTGACTCACCGTCCAGGGTGCGCCACTCACTAACCAAAAACGTATTTTTAATCTTATTGACAAGATACTGCAATTTAAAATTCTACTTAATTAGCAACATGTATGCTACAAATCCTCTGATTATGTTTTCAAACTTTACTTAATGTTATCAAAACTTGTTTCAAACAACCTACCATTAAAATGGCTGCGCCTAACGGTCATCGCGGGAGTTTAAATTTACACGTTTTATACAGCGTGACTGCCGACGCAAGCCCTGCATACGAAAAGGTAGTAGGTAAGTGGTATAAAATTTCGAGACGGAATTTTTTAAGCTTTATGTAAGTGGAGGGTTTTCTTGTGCTTTAAGAAACTCTAAAGAGGGCGTCGAGGGCATAACGAGGTGTATTTGGTTTTCTATTTCTCTCTCGTAGAGGAATTGTCACAGAGGCGTTCATCGGCAGAGATTTCTTTGGTTTATTGCATCGGGCCGCTTCAATATGTAATTCGTGTCTGCTTTTTCTAAACTTCGTAAATTTTTCAAGGCTCTTTTATTAGTATTGGTGAGCAGGTTATTGTGTATTGTACAACTTTGTTTAGTTTTTCTATATTTGCGAAGTTTCTTAAGGGCATCTTTTTTATATCGTCAAAAATCTCTTCCACGCCTTTATGATATCATTCTCACTTTCCTCTACGAATTTTGTTAGAAATTTATGATTAGAAAACGTCCCCTGGTTGTCTCATATGCGCTTAAGGCCTGATTTGCTTCAGACATCACGTGCGATTTGTCATATTTGTGAAAAATGAAATTCTGCGCTTTTCGGTGTCTCGACTGGGGTCCGTTTTTGATTCTGGAAAGGATCGCCTAAACTCCAACATGGTTCGGCATGGTTCAGCATAGTTCAACATGGTTCAGCATAGTTCAACATGGTTCAGCATGGTTCAGCATAGTTCAACATGGTTCAGCATAGTTCAACATGGTTCAGCATGGTTCAACGTGGTTTAGCATGGTCCAGCATGGTTCATCATGGTTCAACATGGTTTAACATGGTCCAACATGGTTCAGAATGGTTCAGCATAGTTCAACATGGTTCAACACATGGTTCAGCATAGTTCAACATGGTTCAGCATGGTTCAGCATAGTTCAACATGGTCCAGCATGGTTCGTCATGGTTCAACATGGTTTAACATGGTCCAACATGGTTCAGAATGGTTCAGCATAGTTCAACATGGTTCAACACATGGTTCAGCATAGTTCAACATGGTTCAGCATGGTTCAGCATAGTTCAACATGGTCCAGCATGGTTCGTCATGGTTCAACATGGTACAACATGGTTCAACATGGTTTAACATGGTTCAGCATGGTTCCACATGGTTCAACATGGTTCAACATGGTTCAACATGGTTCAACATGGTACAACATGGTTCAACATGGTCCAGCATGGTCCAGCATGGTTCAACATGGTACAACATGGTTCAACATGATTTAACATGGTTCAACATGGTTGAGACTTCTGTAAACTGTGTGATGGAATCGATTGGCTGCCACAAAAGATTGTGTAACGCAAACAGCTCAAGCGAGTTTCCATAGACTTTGTACCTCTGTTGGTATACAAACTAGGCATAGGTGTGCTGACAGAGATGCAAATATTCTCCGTAATCATTATGATGACTATCAGTTCTGGGTTAATTAACGCTATGACAAAATGCGTAATTATTTTAATAAAGGCAAATATATTTTTCTGGTTATAATTTTTGACAATCTTTGTAACGTCGTATTAGCTATACATATATGTAAACCAAAACCAGATCCAATCTTAAACTGTAGGTGAAAACAATCTACTCTTTAAAAAATTTCAAAGGAAATATACTATTTTTTCAAAAATGACTTACGTGAAAGAATTGTTACTACACAAACACAATTTCACGTTCGCGCCTCTAGTTCTTTGCTGTTACGTGCATTTCGCCATTCGCTAATTAGGTGGGCACTAACACCTGTATTTCGAAAACGCGTTTCACAAAAAACAGGTGCTGTACCTGTCAGTTCAGATGTGTTAGTTTGTGACGAACTGCACACGTTCGACAGCTCATGCGTGAGTGCAGCGGGGTAAATTTGAATTTTCATTTTAAAGCTTGCCTAGTACAACACACTGAATATCTTACCGTAGCACTGTACTGCAATTTTCGCTTTTGCAAACACGTGTAACACGCTCGTGGAATATTATTGCTGTTGAAAATTATGTTAGTTTGTGATGTCATCAATAGTTGGGCTCGTTCGCCATTAATCAAGATCTTAATCTATTATTTAATTATCAGAAACGCCTTTGCTGTATTAATTGTTTGTGGTGAAATGAATACTTTTTACTGTACTTGAAAATGGTATGTGAGAATCATCTTATCTTCCTTTAACATTGTATCATTAATGTATCAAAGTGTATATGTGTGTGTACTTACAATTAAGCTATACTTACCTGCAACTAGACGGCTATTTACCTTTACATGTATTTTAAAATAAAAGATTAATCATTATCATCATCATTTGCTCGATAAACTACCAAGCCTAAACAATGTGGCAAACAAGCACTCGATAATTCAAGCGTTCTTGGTAACTGCATACCGGAAGTAATTTGATAAAGCTATCTTTATCAAGGCTGTCTTTAAAGGAAAACCGGATGGTTGTGTAAACATGAGTTCAGAATAAAGAATGCTCTGAAATATTGAAAACTACAATAGCTTATTTCAAATCAAAGCTTAGATTAAATAATAATTACCTCGGATACTCAAATTTTGTTAAACTTTCAAAGCTACGCGTGGCTCAGGGAATCTAATAAGATTGGCTGCGGCGCCTTTTTGTCACGTGCGCGTGGCCGACAAATAGAAGGCGGCACCGTGATAACGATGATC
>JAQGDQ010000647.1:19107-93947 GCA_030141605.1 Tubiluchus corallicola | reverse complement strand
ATACAAGTATGCATTGCATGAAGCCCAGTATTTAGATTAATTTATGAAGGAAAAGTTTATATAAGACCGCTCTACATGAGCAACGAGGACGACTCTCTTAACCTTCACTGGCTAACAGAGCAAGTCCCTCTGTATCTACAGTGCTAAATTATATTATGCTGCACCTAACTTGAATTTATGTTATGCCTTATAAGGTGATTATTGTGCTTTAGTGCATTGTGCTATTTCTGATAACATGCTATTCATGTAAGTGGTAATATGTAAGTAAACATTGATGATAGCTTAACTAACACGATATATTTGTAATGTGAGGATCAAACTATCAAGCTTGTGCAGTGTCTGTATTATCAATTAATTGTGAATGAATAATTACTTGTTTTGTTGTGACCACATTTTAATCAAATCTTGTCTGTTTTTTTATTGTTGGTTTATTATGAACTTTTGAAATAGGAAGTACGAATGACTAAATAAAAATGATTATATAACTTAGGAATATAACCTGTATATAACTTAGGAATAGTATAAAGCACGACAGACTACATGGTCATCGAGTCAGCCACCCCTATATAACTTAGGAATAGTATAGAGCACGGCAGACTACATGGTCATCGAGTCAGCCACCCCTATATAACTTAGGAATAGTATAAAGCACGGCAGACTACATGGTCATCGAGTCAGCCACCCCTATATAACTTAGGAATAGTATAGAGCACGGCAGACTACATGGTCATCGAGTCAGCCACCCCTATATAACTTAGGAATAGTATAGAGCACGGCAGACTACATGGTCATCGAGTCAGCCACCCCTATATAACTTAGGAATAGTATAAAGCACGGCAGACTACATGGTCATCGAGTCAGCCACCCCTATATAACTTAGGAATAGTATAAAGCATGGCAGACTACATGGTCATCGAGTCAGCCACCTCTATATAACTTAGCAATAGTATAAAGCATGGCAGACTACATGGTCATCGAGTCAGCCACCTCTATATAACTTAGGAATAGTATAAAGCACTGCAGACGACATGGTCATCGAGTCAGCCACCCCTATATAACTTAGGAATAGTATAAAGCATGGCAGACTACATGGTCATCGAGTCACCACCTCTATATAACTTAGCAATAGTATAAAGCATGGCAGACTACATGGTCATCGAGTCAGCCACCTCTATATAACTTAGGAATAGTATAAAGCACTGCAGACGACATGGTCATCGAGTCAGCCACCCCTATATAACTTAGGAATAGTATAAAGCATGGCAGACTACATGGTCATCGAGTCAGCCACCTCTATATAACTTAGGAATAGTATAAAGCACGGCAGACTACATGGTCATCGAGTCAGCCACCCCTATATAACTTAGGAATAGTATAAAGCACGGCAGACTACATGGTCATCGAGTCAGCCACCCCTATATAACTTAGGAATAGTATAAACACGGCAGACTACATGGTCATCGAGTCAGCCACCTATATAACTTAGGAATAGTATAAAGCACGGCAGACTACATGGTCATCGAGTCAGCCACCCCTATATAACTTAGGAATAGTATAAAGCACGGCAGACTACATGGTCATCGAGTCAGCCACCCCTATATAACTTAGGAATAGTATAAAGCACGGCAGACTACATGGTCATCGAGTCAGCCACCCCTATATAACTTAGGAATAGTATAAAGCACGGCAGACTACATGGTCATCGAGTCAGCCACCCCTATATAACTTAGGAATAGTATAAAGCACGGCAGACTACATGGTCATCGAGTCAGCCACCCCTATATAACTTAGGAATAGTATAAAGCACGGCAGACTACATGGTCATCGAGTCAGCCACCCCTATATAACTTAGGAATAGTATAAAGCACGGCAGACTACATGGTCATCGAGTCAGCCACCCCTATATAACTTAGGAATAGTATAAAGCACGGCAGACTACATGGTCATCGAGTCAGCCACCCCTATATAACTTAGGAATAGTATAAAGCACGGCAGACTACATGGTCATCGAGTCAGCCACCCCTATATAACTTAGGAATAGTATAAAGCACGGCAGACTACATGGTCATCGAGTCAGCCACCCCTATATAACTTAGGAATAGTATAAAGCACGGCAGACTACATGGTCATCGAGTCAGCCACCCCTATATAACTTAGGAATAGTATAAAGCACGGCAGACTACATGGTCATCGAGTCAGCCACCCCTATATAACTTAGGAATAGTATAAAGCACGGCAGACTACATGGTCATCGAGTCAGCCACCCCTATATAACTTAGGAATAGTATAAAGCACGGCAGACTACATGGTCATCGAGTCAGCCACCCCTATATAACTTAGGAATAGTATAAAGCACGGCAGACTACATGGTCATCGAGTCAGCCACCCCTATATAACTTAGGAATAGTATAAAGCACGGCAGACTACATGGTCATCGAGTCAGCCACCCCTATATAACTTAGGAATAGTATAAAGCACGGCAGACTACATGGTCATCGAGTCAGCCACCCCTATATAACTTAGGAATAGTATAAAGCACGGCAGACTACATGGTCATCGAGTCAGCCACCCCTATATAACTTAGGAATAGTATAAAGCACGGCAGACTACATGGTCATCGAGTCAGCCACCCTATAACTTAGGAATAGTATAAAGCGGCAGACTACATGGTCATCGAGTCAGCCACCTCTATATAACTTAGGAATAGTATAAAGCACAGCAGACTACATGGTCATCGAGTCAGCCACCCCTATATAACTTAGGAATAGTATAAACACGGCAGACTACATGGTCATCGAGTCAGCCACCCCTATATAACTTAGGAATAGTATAAAGCACGGCAGACTACATGGTCATCGAGTCAGCCACCCCTATATAACTTAGGAATAGTATAAAGCACGGCAGACTACATGGTCATCGAGTCAGCCACCCAAAACCAACACACAACTATATAACTTAGGAATAGTATAAAGCACGGCAGACTACATGGTCATCGAGTCAGCCACCTCTATATAACTTAGGAATAGTATAAAGCACGGCAGACTACATGGTCATCGAGTCAGCCACCCCTATATAACTTAGGAATAGTATAAAGCACGGCAGACTACATGGTCATCGAGTCAGCCACCCCTATATAACTTAGGAATAGTATAAAGCACGGCAGACTACATGGTCATCGAGTCAGCCACCCCTATATAACTTAGGAATAGTATAAAGCACGGCAGACTACATGGTCATCGAGTCAGCCACCCCTATATAACTTAGGAATAGTATAAAGCACGGCAGACTACATGGTCATCGAGTCAGCCACCCCTATATAACTTAGGAATAGTATAAAGCACGGCAGACTACATGGTTAAGTGAATAATACGTGGTTAGATCTTAAGTGTAGCAAATAAACAAAATGCAATGCAGTTATATTATGATTTTAACTATGGAAAAAAAGCAGCAAATAATGCAGTTAAAAATTAAAACAACAAGTGAACGAGATGCAGTTAAGTCATGAATGCAACAACAAAAAAGCAAGCAATGTGGTTAAATTATAAGTGCAGCGAGTGAACTAAAATGTAGTTAAATAATGAATGCACAAAAAAATTTATGTAATTATCGTCATCGTTATCTAAGTTTATTAATTTCCTGTTTGAATGTAAACTTTGCTTTAACGAGCGTAATCAATAATTGAATTCAGAACCATTTCATTTTATCATGCAATCGGCTTATGCAGACGAGAAATAATTATTTTGTTAAATGTGGAAGGACAAAAGGCTAGTAAGAGATCATTTCACGCGCTGCTGCAGTTGGTTGGTTGCTATTTTTGCTTGAAAATTCATTTATAATTATCAAAACTCAACGCGTTAAAGTACAAGAAAACCCACCGCTTACATAAAGCTTTAAAAAATTCGTCTTGAAATTTCATACCTCTTACGTATTGTCTTTTTGCATACATTGCTTGCGTCGGCAGTAACACTGTATAGAACTTGTACTTCTGTAAATTTGGACTCTCGCGATGACCGTTAGACGCAGCCGTTTTGACGATAAGTTATTTGAAACAAGTTTAGATAACATTGAGTAAAGTTTGAAAAAATAATCAGAGCATTCCAGCACACATGTTACTAGCTAAGTAAAATTTTAAATTACTGTATCTTGTCAATAAGATTAAAAATATGTTTTTTGGTTAGTGAATGGCGCACCCTGGAGGGTGATTCAGCGACATATTACCAATTTGTGAAAACATTTTAAATAATTAATAATTTTCTTTTCAAGTTACGTAAGTCTTTCAAACAGGTAAACAAAATGCTAAGTAAGGAGTACGAGGAAGTCCGTAACTAATGACTACTGCCCCAGGTCCACTGTCATTGCTTGTGTGAATCCCCCAATCACTTGATCTTACAATCACATGACAAGTAGCAGTACGTGTTTGATGTGCTACACTCTTATGTTTTATTGAAAGTTTTCTTAAAAGTTGACCGTGTTAAACTGGGATCATGATAATTTGTCGATTCAAAAAACTCATTCTTTGCCGCATTTGTATCTTTGTGCTGTTCTGGGCCGCCATTAGTTACTCTCTGTGGATAAATGGCAAAAGTTTGACGACGGGTCAAAACGATCAAGATCAAACCACACAAGCACACTAGCTTCTATATTCACACCAGATGCCGCCACAATGGACGAGCCATTCCTTTTGGAGATTGCCGTTTTGACGATGGATAGACCTTGGTCATTGGAGAGACTACTGAACGCGTTGGTCGCTGCAGAATATGATGGTGATGTTGTGCAGTTAAAGATTTGTATTGACAGGAAAGAGAAAATATCAAAGGAAACTGTTGCTATTGCTAAGTCATTCGACTGGCCTCATGGTAGGAAGGAAGTGCTAGTCAATGAACGCAATAAAGGGATTCATATTCAGTGGTTTACTTGTTGGGTACCTTCAGAAAAACCAGGATATTACGGTATTATATTCGAAGATGACCAAGCGCCGTCTAGGTTCTACTACAGGTGGTTAAAAGCTGCCCTTCTCTTCTACAAGGATGACCCGGAAGTGGGTGCTGTTACACTCATGATCGGAGCCAATGTTGGAAGAACGGACAGAGGTCGTACTCAATTCAAAATGCCGCTGTGTCCAGAATGTAATGACACAGCCTACCTAAACCCACTTCTCGGACCATGGGGCTTAGCTCCTATGCCACACGTGTGGACGAAATTTCTCCAGTGGGCATTTGAGAAATTGAGGGACTCTTCATTTCGCCCGTACATTCCAGGTGAAAAGGATCTACTGTTAAACAAGTGGACTAAGAACCTTGGAAAGCGAAGACTAACAGTTGCTCCAGAGACATACTCAGGTTATTACTTCAATGCAAATCACATCTACACACTTTATAATAACATCTGTGGAAAACACGAAAGGTTAAATATTAACTTTTGTGAAGTGGGGGTGCATAATAGCAAACCAAGTACAAAAAATCCCAAGTGTGGGGGCAAACTTGTTGATACGTGGAATGATGCTTACACAGTGTTTCCAAGAAAGCCGAAAAAACTCAACTGGGATGCAGAGATAGTAGATAATTAAAGTACTAAACTCAACTGGGATGCAGAGATAGTAGATAATTAAAGTACTAAACTCAACTGGGATGCAGAGATAGTTGATAATCAAAGTACCAAACTCTAAGTTCTACTAATAAGTAGAAAAAGAAACCACTTTTCATGTAAGCACGAAATCTCGTTGCTTTTGACTAAAAATTGTTTTAAATGTAGGAGGAATTCATGCTATTATGTTCAACTTAATTATGACATGGAATACTGATACGTACTGTCCGTCCAGTAATGTTATCAATGTCTTCGTTATATTAGCACTCATTTAATTATGCAAATTTTGTAAATAAGCTCTGTCTTTTGCACTTTACTGATTTTCAATAATTTTATAATAATTATAGGTCATTTTTTTGTAATTTTAGTTGTAATTAACCAGTGGTGGCTCACTTATAGGTACTGTGGTAATGCAGCGCCCTCTGGTTTCATTCATTAGTATCGAATATATTCAGTATAATGAGTCTTTTTGCTTTAATTGTTTTTATACTTGTGCAGAAGTGGAGCATGTGTGCTTTCTTTCACAGCGCAAGCAACGTGGTGTTTGGCTGTTCTGCGCATGCGGCTATGCGCACATGTCTAACATAACACGCTGTACGCTAGCGTCCGCTGCTAGATAAAAAAATACTGTCTCGAACACAGTAACAATTGCCACGTGCTTACCATGCACCGTCATATGCTTGGATGTGATCGAGTGTAAACTTAGCGTGTGTGCTTAAAGCTTAAATTATTTAATAATGGACGTCTTGAATCCCAAAAATAAGTTCTGTAACTGTAAGAGAAAAACAACAGCTTAATTTTTCACAGTTGCCTCTCCATGAGAAAGTTGCAGTTAAGAAACGAGGCCGTTCAACATCCGATCTTCAAATAAAACTACAAAATTAAAATTGCATATGTCTGTTACGTTTTACACAGCATTAAAACAATGGCTGAAATTTTTCTGAAGCAGCTCCAGCAGTAATTTTAGCTGAAACGTTGTTCATGATGACTCGTATTCTGCCTCTCTTCACAGTACAAATTTCTTCTGTACAATGTATTCGTACTTTGTATACGTAAGTTTTAAATTTGCAAATAAACATTTTATCTATTTATCTATCATGCCAGTAAAGTAACGCGTAGAATCACGACTACAAGTTGTTCGTTTATTTTACTCACATTACCGTTTCCTAAAAATGCTGTGCTCACACGTGAACACACGTTTTATTTAACTTTACTGATATATTTTTGGATATATAAAGTCCGTGAACCCTAGATGTGCAGCCAATCAGATATGAGAAGCCAACTTTAGGTATAGTCACGTGACTTTCTTGACCTCTTTCACCTGTTCTTTTACTTACACGTATGCGATCAGCGAGCATTCGTAGCGCACACGTCACTAACTGAGTAAAGTATTTTAAATTAATGCATCTTGTCTGTAAGATTAAAAATATGTTTTTTGGTTAGTGAGTGGTGCACCCTGGAGGGTGAATCAGCGACATTTTACCAATGGGTGAAAACTTTTTAAATAATTAATAAATTTCTTTTCTAGTTACTTAAGTCTTTCTAGTAGGTAAGCGAAATGCTAGGTAATATAACTTTGACTATATAATAATATAAATTGAATTTATACTGTTATTTATGCTTTTTCCTATTTTTACATTTTCTAAGTTTAAGTGACAATGGTAAAATGAACTCAGCATCTTAAGTGACTTCTCCTTTCCTTTAATTAAATAGTTTCGTAATCAGTGTTAAATACACGTGATTCATGTATTTGTCTACATGTGCATGTAGTGTTCATGTGTTCATGTTCGTGTGTTCATGTATTCATGGTCGTGTGTTCATGTGTGTATGTAGTGTTCATGTGTTCATCTTCGTGTGTTCATGTAGTGTTCATGTTCGTGTGTTCATGTGTGTATGTAGTGTTCATGTGTCCATGTCCATGTGTTCATGTTCGTGTGTTCATATAGTGTTCATGTGTTCGTCTTCGTGTGTTCATGTAGTGTTCATGTGTTCATGTTCGTGTGTTCATGTTCGTTTGTTCATGTGTTCATGTTCGTGTGTTCATGTATTCATGTAGTGTTCATGTGTTCATCTTCGTGTGTTCATGTTCGTGTGTTCATGTGTTCATCTTCATGTTTTCATGTATTCATGGTCGTATGTTCATGTGTGTATGTAGTGTTCATGTGTTCATCTTCGTGTGTTCATGTAGTGTTCATGTTCGTGTGTTCATGTGTGTATGTAGTGTTCATGTGTCCATGTCCATGTGTTCATGTTCGTGTGTTCATATAGTGTTCATGTGTTCGTCTTCGTGTGTTCATGTTCGTGTGTTCATGTTCGTTTGTTCATGTGTTCATGTTCGTGTGTTCATGTATTCATGTAGTGTTCATGTGTTCATCTTCGTGTGTTCATGTTCGTGTGTTCATCTTCATGTTTTCATGTATTCATGGTCGTGTGTTCATGTGTGTATGTAGTGTTCATGTGTCCATGTTCACGTGTTCATGTTCGTGTGTTCATGTAGTGTTCATGTGTTCGTCTTCGTGTGTTCATGTGTTCATGGTCGTGTGTTCATGTAGTGTTCATGTGTTCATGGTCGTGTGTTCATGCATATTTACAAGAACAGAATCAAAGAAATAATTGGACCGATTTATAAAAAATGTAATGGAAGTTTAACTTGACACAAATTTGAATTTGACGATGAGTTGCTTCATTTATCGCGGTGTATTTGTAGACCATTATATTTTTAATAAATATAAATGCAAGATTTTTTAATAAATGTAAAATTGATATTAATTTCGCGCTAATTAAAGGAAAACCAGATGATTGTGTAAACACGAGTTCAGAATAAAGAATGCTGTAAAATATTGAAAACTAAAATAGCTTTTTTAAATCAAAGCTTAGATTAAATAATAATTACCCTCAGATGCTCAAATTTTGTTAAACTTTCAAAGCTACGCGCGTCTCAGTGAATCTACTAAGATTGGCAGCGGTGCTTTTTTGTCACATGCAGGTGGCCGACAAATAGAATATCGTGATAACCGTGATCATGAACTGCTGTGTTAGTTTCTGACGTCATATGACGTAGAGTCCATTTTCATGACATCATGCGCTTAAACAGTACTGTAACACTTACGCAAACGTGCTTGACGCACAAGGGAAGACACCTGCCATTGCACAGACTGTGGTTAGTTTCTGACGTAAGCAATGGCTGTGTTCGATTGCCGTTAATTAACTTTCTGACCTAATTATTCAAATATAAGGAACAATTATTAACTTTTATATGCAAGAAAATGTATATTTTGGACAGTAAATTAAAATGAGATTGAGTCTAAACAATCGTCCTGTGTACCTGCTCTCTTTAAAACTATCAGCATTGTTTACAAGAACTAACTGTTGTATTTGTAAAAGTGGGAGTCAAAACTGCACACCCATCCCAACTGGCCCACTGGCAAAGTTACACGTATAACGTCAGACACTGTCAGAATTATCAGAAAATCAACAGTAATTTTTCCCGGTGTTTGTCAGTTCATTTCTCTGTATTATTGGGATTTTAAGCGTGAGATATATGAGCCGTGTTCACATTTTTCTGCCAATGATTCATCGTTTAGTAAATCCAGGCACGCTTGCGAGAGAAAGATGTTTTCACGGTAGCGTGAGACCAGTCGCAGCCTGTAATAACTTATGCATAATTAAACACCGTTAGTTAATGATGATAAAACATTTCTATCGACCATCCGTTTTGTTTACAGAGTCGAGATTTTGATCTGCTGTTTCCAGGAGGCGCTGCAGAAGTCGGAATGGTTCAATTTTGCAACTGTTATACTAGGAATGGGGTGTTATGGCATGTTCAGACTAGCGAGTTTTCTCTCTGCCAGCAAAGTCGCAAGTGTGAACTGCTTTGCGAGTTACTGTCGGCAAGTTATTGCAAACTCACCGGCAGTTCCTGCGACTTGATTTCCTGTCTAGTGTGAACGCGTCAGTGAGTTACTCTCAACACTCCCTGTAGTGAATAAAGTGTCCACTCGTAGTTACTGTCGGAGAGTAAGTCGCAGCAAGCTTTGCTCTCTAGTCTGAACATGCTTGTGAGTTACTGTCTAGTGTGAATGCGTTGGTGAGTTACTCTCAATACTCCTGGTAGTGAATAAAGTGTCCACTCGTAGTTACTGTCGCAGAGTAAATCGCAGCAAGTTTTGCTCTCTAGTCTGAACATGCTTGTGAGTTACTGTCTAGTGTGAATGCGTCAGTGAGTTACTGTCAATACTCCTCGTAGTGAATAAAGTGTCCACTCGTAGTTACTGTCGGAGAGTAAGTCGCAGCAAGTTTTGCTCTCTAGTCTGAACATGCTTGTGAGTTACTGTCTAGTGTGAATGCGTCGGTGAGTTACTCTCAATACTCCTCGTAGTGAATAAAGTGTCCACTCGTAGTTACTGTCGGAGAGTAAGTCGCAGCAAGTTTTGCTCTCTAGTCTGAACATGCTTGTGAGTTACTGTCTAGTGTGAATGCGTTGGTGAGTTACTCTCAATACTCCTAAAAAACCACCAACCAAAACCACAACCCACAAAGATTGTCTAGTGTGAATGCGTCAGTGAGTTACTCTCAACACTCCCTGTAGTGAATAAAGTGTCCACTCGTAGTTACTGTCGGAGAGTAAGTCGCAGCAAGTTTTGCTCTCTAGTCTGAACATGCTTGTGAGTTACTGTCTAGTGTGAATGCGTTGGTGAGTTACTCTCAATACTCCTGGTAGTGAATAAAGTGTCCACTCGTAGTTACTGTCGCAGAGTAAATCGCAGCAAGTTTTGCTCTCTAGTCTGAACATGCTTGTGAGTTACTGTCTAGTGTGAACGCGTCAGTGAGTTACTGTCAATACTCCTTGTAGTGAATAAAGTGTCCACTCGTAGTTACTGTCGGAGAGTAAGTCGCAGCAAGTTTTGCTCTCTAGTCTGAACATGCTTGTGAGTTACTGTCTAGTGTGAATGAGTCGGTGAGTTACTCTCAATACTCCCTGTAGTGAATAAAGTGTCCACTCGTAGTTACTGTCGGAGACTAAGTCGCAGCAAGTTTTGCTCTCTAGTCTGAACATGCTTGTGAGTTACTGTCTAGTGTGAATGCGTTGGTGAGTTACTCTCAATACTCCTCGTAGTGAATAAAGTGTCCACTCGTAGTTACTGTCGGAGAGTAAGTCGCAGCAAGTTTTGCTCTCTAGTCTGAACATGCTTGTGAGTTACTGTTTAGTCTGAACATGTTTTTGAGTTACTATAGGCAGTGTGATGCAATTTAGGGGCGATCATTATTTTTCATGGATTTATTTACCAGGGATAAAATACAAATATAAGGGGGTAGAGCTCTCACGTACAGGGAAAGGCCCTTGTATATCCTATAGTCTTTTCAACGTCTTTTACGCACTTCCGCGCGTTACACGTTAGTACCCAGCACTCGTCGATAGTGTGGCGAGACTGGCACCTCGCTCATCGTCAAGCTGGTGGCACAGCTGCTGTTGGCCAGATTGCGGTTGCAATGATGGAAAATCGAAGTAATATTATTACGGTCTTTACTCAATTATGATATTCGATGCTTGCGTGGTTAGTTGTAGCAGTGACAGCTAAATGACAACAACACCGATGACAATAATGCTAATGGGCAAGCTAATAAAAATGAAGATGATGATTGTTGTTTTGTTAGTGATGGTGGTGGCAGTTAGAAAGACAACAGTGATGACAATAATGATAATTGGCCAAGCAAATAAAAATGGTGATGACGCTGATGATAATGATCATGATTGTGATGAAGATGACGGCGACGATGACGACGAAGACGATGACAATGAAGAAGATGTTAACGATGACGATGACGATGCTGCTGCTGATGCTGATGACGATGGCGATGACGATCACGATACCGACGACTATGATGATGATGATGATGATGACAATGATGATGATGACGAGGACGATGACGATGAAGATGATGGCGATGACAATGACAATGAAGATGATGGCGATGACGATCACGATACCCATGACTATGATGATGATGATGATGATAACAATGATGATGACGATGACGATGACGATGACTACAATGGTAACCGTCATGATTGCTATGACGATGATACCTGTAACGAAAATGATCGTGTGCAAAAGTACTAACATTTGTAATTCTATGCTCTTCTTTCAGATCACCTGCTATCTAGGGAAGCGCGATTTCGTAGATCACCTCACACACATTGATCCCATAGGTAAGTGCATGGCTTCTCTACTAATTGCTGAAGCCAGAGTCACACGAGTGGCTTCTCAGTATAAATAGAACACGTCTATGATAACAGGAGTAATTGATTTTGCTATTTTCTGCCGGGTTTAGCGGGGATCCTGGTTTCCAATGATCTGGGAGCCTAAAGTATTAGACGTTTCCCTGAAGGCGTTATTTTCTCCCGAGAAAACAAGATTACTGTCTGTATTGGTGATAGAAAGTGTTTGCAAAACTACTTATGCCCGTTAGAAGAGCATTAGTACCTCTTTAAACCTATTCACATTGTAGGTTATACTGTATTTTTAATGCTGTACGTCATTAACAATAATCACATGGTCTTGGTGTTGTTTACTTGTTGTTTACTTGTTGTTTACTTGTTGTTTACTTGTTGTTTACTTGTTGTTTACTTGTTGGCATCCTTCTGTCTCGGAAGACAACGGAATGTGCACCAAGAGAGTCAGTTATTGATCACATTGATGGAGCTGCAGCGTCGACTGTGGCTGAGCAGTGCGATCCTTGAACGTCTCCAGGGTGCACTGCCTGGGCAAGGTGTATGGAGATCCTGAGTTGCCCAGACAACAGGAACCCTCTCTCTTCCTCCCTGGTGTAGTCCAAAGGAAAGCGGAGCGATACGTTTGGCACCAGGTTGCCTGCAGGAGCTGCCGGAGTCAGTGAGCACGCTGCACTGGTCCGCCTTCGGGGCTCCACTCCTGAATTGGAAGGTTTACTCCTCTACACATGGCCGTTGGGTTACTTGACCTCCTCCGCCCTCTAGCGTTTTGTGCTTGTGCAGCTCCTCCGCCTAGTGTCGAGATACAGTGTGGGCATCCCGCAAAGCCTACAGCACCTGGTAATCCTAGGCGGTCGCCCATCCGAGTACTAACCAGACTCTACGTTGCTTAACTTCGGTGATCAGACGAGAACCAGTGTTTTCAACGTGATATGGCCGTAGATTGGTGATGTATAAGCTTTGGTAAAAGAAGAGAGGTTTTTTGTAAATCCCCATGTACATAGCCTAAATCTTTAGCAGTTTAGTTGAAGCAAAACCGGACCCACTGTTAAACAAAATATTATTTAAAATCTTGAAAGGAAACATACCATTTTTGCAAGAATGACTTACGTGAAAGAATTATTATCGCACAAACACAATTTCACGTTCACGCCACTAATTCTTCGTAGTTATATGCATTTCGCCATTTGCTAGTTAGACGGGCACTAACGCCTACATTTTGGAAACGCATTGCACAAAAAACAGGTGCTGTACCACTCAGTTCAGATGTGTTAGTTTGTGACGAACTGCACACATTCGACAGCTCATGCATGAGCACAGCGGTAATTTGAGATTTGAAATTTGATCTTGAAACTTGCCAAATTTTAATACAACACACTGAATCTCTTAGAGAAGCACTGTACGTCGATTTACGCTTTCGCAAACACATGCAACATGCTCACGGAATATTTTTGATTATTACGTCAAAGTTATGTAAGTTTGTGATGTCATCACTAGTTGGGCTCGTCCGCCATTAATTAAGATTTTAATCTATTATTTAATTATCAGAAAATATTGCGCTATAATTGCTATTAAAATGTATACTTTTTACCGTACTTGAAAATGTGTTAGTACATGTCATCCTGTCTTCCTTTAAAGTGAAAGAAAAGGCAATTTTGAAAAGTATGTTCCAAAAAAATTTCCACTTAAAGTTATATTACTTAGCGTTATGCTTACCTGTTTGAAAGACTTATTTAATTGGAAAGGAAAAATCTTGGTAATTTAAAACGCTCGCATCAACTGGCAAGACGTCATTGACTCACCTTCCCACTGTGCATCGCTGGTTCACAAAACACACATTATTGATCTTATTGACAATGTAAAGAATTGAAACTTTTACCTAGTTAGCGATGTGTGTGCTACGAATGCTCTGATTATTTTTACAAACTTAAAACGGTGTTTTCTACACTAACTTCGAACTACATACCATTAAAATGGTTGTGCCATTAAATTTTCAAGTTATGCACATCGTTACTGCAAACGCAAGCTCTGTATGCAATAAGACAACATATGATGTAAAATTTGAAGACGAATTTTTTTCGCTTTACACAAGTAAAGGGCTTCCTTTAAAATGACGTTCATTCATTCCCGAAACGTGGCTTCTATTTTCCTTGACCTCAGCAGAGAAGCCACGCCAGGTGTTAGAAATTTGCAGGTGCACTTATTATTGCTTGCCTTTTCGATTGCGTAATCGGTTATGCATAGACGGAGTTCTCAGCAGCATCCGTTGCTATCATTTGAAAGCCATTAGCTATTATTGCTACCCTGAGTATGCTGCTCATTAAAGGGATGATGCAGTCTCTTTAGATAGCAGCGACGTGGCTTTGGCTTTGCATAATATGGCTTTGTGGAAATTAATGAACCTTGATGGAGAACGGCTGACATCAATGCGTGGTTTACTGTATACGTGTAGTTTATATTCACATTCCGAACATTCTTACATGTAGCGTTCGGTTGCACGTGAATCCGTTTTTTCCTGGGACTCTTCTCTGTGGAATTCAAACTCGCCCTGTTCGAGAAGAACATTGTCACGTGTTTCCTCGGATAGCAAATCAGTTAAAACACAAGGAAACGTTCTTCATAGATAAAGTTTGAAAATTTGTCTTATTGCATGCAGGGCTTGCATTAGCAGTAACATTGTATAAACCTGACAAGCTTAAACTGCCGCAGTGACCATGACGCACAGCCATTTTAATGGTAAGCCGTTTGAAATGTGTTTAAATGACATTGCGTAAAGCCTGAAAAAATTATAACTTTCAAGGAAAACGTTAAGTATATTTTATCAAGTGGAGTTTTACCTAAAGGTGGAAAAGCAGTGAATCACCATGGCTTGCCTTTAGCTGTGTTTGAGGGCCTGCTGTCAGTTTAGTTGCGCAAACTATTGCCCAATATCGTATCGTGATCTGGGCTAAATATTGGGCTTCTATATACAAATACGAACCCAGTAAACAAAACTTTAGTTCTTAAAAGTAAGGCAGAAAAATTGTCGCTAAAACGAAACGTCGCTAAGTGGGGAGTCGTAAAGTGAGGATATACCGTGCAACGAAACGTCGCTAAGTGGGGAGTCGTAAAGTGAGGATATACCGTGCAACAAAACGACGGTAAGTGGGGAGTCGTAAAGTGAGGATATACCGTGCAACGAAACGTCGCTAAGTGGGGAGTCGTAAAGTGAGGATATACCGTGCAACGAAACGACGCTAAGTGGGGAGTCGTAAAGTGAGGATATACCGTGCAACGAAACGACGCTAAGTGGGGAGTCGTAAAGTGAGGATATACCGTGCAACGAAACGTCACTAAGTGGGGAGTCGTAAAGTGAGGATATACCGTGCAACGAAAAGTCACTAAGTGGGGAGTCGTAAAGTGAGGATATACCGTGCAACGAAACGTCACTAAGTGGGGAGTCGTAAAGTGAGGATATACCGTGCAACGAAACGACGCTAAGTGGGGAGTCGTAAAGTGAGGATATACCGTGCAACGAAACGACGCTAAGTGGGGAGTCGTAAAGTGAGGATATACCGTGCAACGAAACGACGCTAAGTGGGGAGTCGTAAAGTGAGGATATACCGTGCAACGAAACGTCACTAAGTGGGGAGTCGTAAAGTGAGGATATACCGTGCAACGAAACGATGCTAAGTGGGGAGTCGTAAAGCGAGGATATACCGTGCAGAAAAACGACGCAGAAAAAAGACGTATATGTTCCAAAACCAATGCATCAAAAACAAGCAAAACAAAACAAAATAAAAATATGTATTGTAATTCTGCCTACATTGACACACGTGTGCATTAGCTAGCATACAGAAAGTAGTACCAAAACTACAGCATAAGAATAGAAAATGTTTCTCTTTTGTTGGTCTTATTAACTTACAAAATCACAATAAATGTATCCATTACAAATTGAAAGTATTTGCTAGGGGTGAGCTTGAAACATTCAGATTCGATTCGAACCTAAAATTGTGGATTCAAATAATTCAGCGTTTTAACTGCATATGTTCTTTATCATTAAGACACATGAAACATCATGCAGTCAGTACAGTTCCGTTGTGATTTCTGAGAATCAGTTTATAGTTGCTTATGTAATGAGCACGTTAAACAATTACTTGTGGTGTATTAGAAAAACTATTAATCTAGTTTGTAAGTGGTCATTATTAATTACATATTAACGACAGTTTACATATTTACCGTATTTACAACTTTACATAGCTTTTATATTCAGTCAGGCTGTGCAACTGCGTGTTGTTTAATACATTGCACCTGTTCGTTATGTGGGACTTATATAAAAACTGAGCTCAGTAAGTGCCTGTGGTGTGTTGTTAAATGTTTTCCTTACATGATAATAAAAGTATATACAAATGAGATTTTTTTTCTAAAATGTGACACCTTCAAACTTTTTAAACAAATTACCAATGATTTTACTGCGGAACGAAATCGAGCAATATGCATGATTTTTGCGAGTCCAGTTCTTGAGGTCTCAAGTGTGATTGAAAACTTTATTCCACAATCTTTCAAACTGAATTCGAATTCGACTTGAATTCCAAATCTTGAAATTCGGTTGATTCGAATGCGAAAGTCAAAAATTCGATTCGATTCGAATTCGCTTTGTGATGGAGAATCCTCACCCCCTATTTAGTTCTAAGATTGTTATATCTCTCGTTATTGTCTAGCGATATTGTGTTTATATCGTTACTCAAATGGCAAAATTGTATTGTTAGAGAAATAATCATAGTCATAGTGATTAATTTCTAACAAAAAATTAGCCTGACTGATAAAATTATGATAATTAATGTTTACGTAATGGAGTTAGTCTGCAGCTTTTGCATCTTTATGAATGAATGAATCAAATATCGTAGATGTTTGTAGTGAAGAAATGCATGACCATTACAGAAATGAGGCACTGATGCATGCAGAAATGCAATAGCAATATATTTAAATGTTGTACTGCTGACAAATTTAAGTATTCGACCATGTTAAAGATGCAAGGTCATTACTTGCTAGTCTAGAAAGTGCAGAGAAGTCAGGTGTCCCCCAGTGACATAATTCGGTACCTGTTTCGCTTGATTCTGGTCAGGCACTCCATAAACTCGGGTGTCTTTCGGGAGTTTATTCGGAGCCTAATCGCTTTTTGACACAGCAAACTCAGGTGTTCCTAAGGGAGTTAATTTAGAATGTTTCTCACTTTCTTTATTATGCGGGAAAAACTGTCCCAAGAACTTGGATTTTTCTCAAGGAGTTAATTAAGAACGTTTTCATGTCTTTCTAGCATGTCGGCAGATGCCCAGGATCCTTGGGCGTCCTTCCGGGAGTTAATTCAAACCCAGAGAATTTTGACGTCCTCACCTATTAAATTTGAAACTTTTTTCGCTTCTTTTGATAAGGCAGAATATGTTGAGGGAACCTGGGCTTTCCTCAGGGAATTTCTTTGTGACCTATTCTGTTTCTTTCTGACATGACAAAAGTATCCAAGTATCCATGGAACTTAAGTGTTTGACTGGAAGTCAGTTTGTAATGTTTGTCATTTCTTTCTGACATGGTAAAAATGTCCAGGGAGCTTGGGTGTTCCACAGGAAGTCAGTTTGGAATGTTTGTCATTTCTTTCTGACATGGTAAAAATGTCCAGGGAGCTTAGGTGTTCCACAGGAAGTCAGTTTGGAATGTTTCGACTTTCTTTCTGACGGGGCAAAAATGCCCAGGGAGCTTGGGTGTTCCATAGGTTGAATTTTTTTCATTTCTTTCTGACACGGCAAAGTGTCCGAGGAACTTGGGTGTCCCTCAAGGAGTTATTTTGGAACCTTTTTGATTTCTCTCTGACACGATTTATGTGTAGCTTATTAAGCTCAGGCTATAGGCCTTCCAGTAACTACTTCGATTTGCTTGAATCAATATCAGCGTTTGACCCTAGCTAATTAAAATCCTGGGTAACTTACTCACCAGATATGGATGCGTGTTGCTGATGCTGCACGGATGCAGCCGCACCACGCGATGTTATTGATGCTCCGATGTTCGTCCCAGATAGATAAATGGCAGTACATCGATTTCTCACTGGTCTGAGTGAAATGCAGTAATTTTTCTTAAGGAAACTGCTGCACTGCAGGAGAAAATTGCTGCAGTTGAACAATTATTAATCAATAACTAATAGCAGATTTGATCAACTAGATACGCCCACACTGTCACGGCAAATGAAAACATCAATTTCTCGCCAATATTACTCATTTGCGAGCGTATATGACATGTGGTCATACATAACATAGGATTGTCACGGCGGAAAGTCATCTCAACCAATATATGGGAACATTTGATAAATGGGAATGTGTGGTGATGCGATAATTCGTTCGATTTAATAGGATGGCACGGAGCCCGTTTGATGAACTTAAAGCAAAACAGGACGATATTTCATATGGTACCCCATTTTGAAGTATAGTTAAATGTATTTAATAGTGTTAAAATGTATACCTTTTAACACATATAATAATGTCAAAGTATATTTGTTAATTAAATAAAAGCTTAGAAATTTAATTAAAGGCGAGCGAGCCCAGCTACTCATGACATCACAAACGAATACAACCATCAACAGCACAAACATTCCGTGGGCGTGATGCACGTGTTTGCCAAAGCGAAAGTTAAAGCACAGCAATGCATGTACAACATTCAGTGTAATATACAAATTCTCGGCAAATTTTAAGATAAAAATTGAAGTTTTAAATTTACCGCTGTGCTCTCGAACGTATGTATTACGTCACAAACGAACAACTCTGAACTGAGAGGTACAACACCTGTTTTTCATGCAATTCGCCAATGCCCATCTAACTAGCAAATGGCGAAATAGTTGTAACAGCGAAGAACTAGTGGCGTGAACGTGAAATTGTGTTTGTGTGATAATAATTCTTTCACGTAAGTCATTTCTGAAAAATAGTATGTTTCCGATGATATTTTATTGAGTAGATTGTTCTGGCCTGCAGTATAAGATTTGGTCCGGTTTTGCTTTAAGAATTAAGATCACAGCCACTGGCAACTACATGCCTATTACTTCCCACAATTGTTACGTTCTGTAAAGGAACATATGATTGGTTTAGATGTTCAGGCACAAAGAGATTTAACTGCTGGACAAGACTTGCACTACAAGAACAGGACACAATAGGCATTTGTCATAGTACTAATGTCAAACCGTTGAAGTACATGCACTTTTGACTCCATTATATTCTCCTCCTTGATGCGGCGGTGTCAATACGGGTGGCCGAGTGGTTTTTTTTAATAAATTTGCTAAAGAATATGATATCCTTGTAAATGTGAATAAGGCTAAACTTGTCACGTTTCGCTCCGCCCACATGCAGCAGTTTACTTTTGGGTCTGTTGTTTTGCAGTGTAAAAGTTCTGTACCTAGTAAAAAGGAAAAATATCTGGGTCATATTTTATCAGACAATATATATATATATATATATATATATATATATATGACCTCTTGACAATAGAGATGATTTAGATATATTACGACAATGTTCAATTTACTATGGTAGAACAAATAAATTACTCATGAAATTTACTCACTGTTCAGTTAACGTGAAGAGACAATTGTTTAATGCTTACTGCACTACTTTTTATTGTATGTCCACTTGGAGACATTTTTATTCTTACAATCTTAGCAAACTCAAGGTTGCGTATAATGTATCAACACGGAAGCTGTTTAACTTTTCAAATGATACGAGCGCAAGATATATTTCTACTAGACTTAATATTATTTATTTTGATGTGATTCACAGAAAATGTGCATACAGTTTATACGTCACGCTTTTTAAGAGTGAAAATTTTATATGCAAGAACATTTTAAACAGTGACGCAAACTTTACTTCTGTAATTAGACGTCATTGGCGTAGTTTGTTATATCGTTAATTGTTATTTGTGTTATTGTTGTGTGTCATGATTTATTGTATTGTTTGTATTAATTTGTGATGTGTTTATGAACTTTGTGAAGTTTGAAATAAAATATTAAATCTAAATCTAAAATTAGGGTAACGGACTATGGGTGTTGCTCGGGTTGCAGCCCGAGTTCGAATCTCACGACCACCTGTATTATTTATTTGTGGTGTCTCAGACTTGTTGTATTCGTTAAGAGTCCCATATAGTAGCGGCTGGTTAATGTTGTCTGTTTTCCAAGTGATTGTAAATAAGTGTCTTTGTCCTTTTGTCCTTTGTCCTTTTGTTTACCTCATTATAAAACGCGTGCATTATTGTTCACTAGCCTAAGTATAACGTCCGTCAGTATTATGTACACAAAAAATATTCCCATACTTCTGTGGACATCATCATCATCATACGCCCGTCACGTCTATTGTCGACATTGAGCAGGCAGAATTCTAAAATAAAAGAAATCTGCCTTCAGACAGGTAAACGCAGCAGTAATCCAGCAAAAAAACTCGACACTGCTACTCCAGTGGCTTGTCAGCACCACTTCCGCGCAAGACGAAAGGACGAAGTGGACGATAATGTCTCGGATTCTGGTTTTTGATAGTTACAAAAGCCTTACATCTTGTCTCTTTATTGATAGCAAAAATGGTTTCCCATACTGCGTGCCGTTCACCGTTCGTGACACACTACTAGACTGCTCGTACAACTTATAGTTGAATTGACAAGAGTTGCATGTGTGTCACAGATGACAAAAGCAGGGGCGGAACTAGATGTGGCAAACAGGGGGGCGCAAATATTTTCTGGGAGGGCGAGGTATCCGAAGTGGTTAAATAATGGTTAAGCCAGTTTTTAACCCCTTTTATACTGCATGCAGGCCTATAATTAGCATGTGTGTAGGACGGCGTAGCTGACAGAGCAATAATGAGAAAATTAACTCTCAGTTAACCTAACGTTATTAATGTGCCTCTAACTAAATTGTTATTTACAGAAATTTATCACACACAAGTTTTAAGAAAATAATACGCAGGAAATAATGTCAAAATGAAATGTGGAACGGTACGTCATTCAAAAAGTCACACCAGCTTTGTTACGACAACAAGTTTATTGTGTGCGAACGCAATTTTCACTGCAAAAAATTATTTGTCCGATTTTGCAGGGGGGCGCCCCCCCTAGTTCCGCCTCAGGGCAAAAGTAATACCAACTCCATTTAGCCTGCTTTTCCAAAGTTTTTGCAAAGCGCTGCAGTGTTAAACAGTGAATTCCCGTGTCTCCGATAAAATCGCGCGTGTGTCATGCGCGCCCCAATCAAAGTTGGAATAAACGGGGGAGATTTGCTTTTGCTCTGTTACCTGATTCGTCGAGAATTTCCCGATATTCAGTTTGAGTTTTTAAGCGAGACGTGGCAGAAATTGCTAATCGAATCAATTGCCATTTGCCTATAGGCGTGACTGCGTGTGACGACATGTTCGCTTGCACGATGGCTTCGTGATGGCTTCTTTTCTGCCAGCCGACGTGCCTTGTCGGTTTTGAATCGAGTCATTAAATCATTTTCTACTCAAAATGTCAACATCAACTTCAGGTTATTAATAAAAGGGGCTTCGCGTGCACGCATTCTATGGAACGAGCGATTTCAATGGCTTCTCTCTCTGCTAGGCATTACGTTGCACGTCGTGATGCGTCTAGGCATTACGTTGCACGTCGTGATGCGTCTAGGCATTACGTTGCACGTCGTGATGCGTCTAGGCTTCTCTCTGCTAAGCATTACGTTGCACGTCGTGATGCGTCTAGGCTTCTCTCTGCTAGGCATTACGTTGCACGTCTTGATGCGTCGCGTCTCTTTAAGGTTTTTTTGCCAGGCGTCTGTGACGAAAATGATCAAAGTACAAGAAAACCCTCTACATACATAAATCACACAAATAAATAAATATCTATATCTATCTATCTATATATATATATACATATATACATATATACATATACATATATACATATATACATATACATATATACATATATACATATACATATACATATACACATACACATATATACATATATACATATACATATATATATAGCTTAAAAATCGTCTTAAAATTTAGTACCGCACACGCAGTGGCTTTCTGCATGCAGGACTTGCGTCGGCAGTAATACTACATTAAACAAGTAAATTTAAGCTCCAGCGATGACCGTTAGTTGCAGCCATTTTAGTGGTTTGAAGCAAGTTACGTGAAGTTTGAAAAAATAATTAGAGCATTCGTGGCGCACATGTTGCTAACTAAGTAAAATTTTTAATTACTGTATCTTGTCAATGAGATTAAAAATACATTTTTGGTTAGTGAGTGGCGCACCCTGGAGGGTGAGTCAGTGACATTTTACCAATTGGCACAAATTTTAAATTATTAATTCTAGTTACATAAGTGTTTCCAGCAGATAAGTGAAATACTAAGTAATATACATTTGCGTAGAAAGTCTTCTGGGACATAATTTAACATTTCCTTTTCTTCCCCTTGTTTTCATTTGCATAGGTGACGTCATGTAATGGCGCGGTGGAACAGTATTGCGGGATATTTAAGATGAAAACAAACAAAAATTACTTTCAGCGTGAGAACGACGTATAAAATTGCTATAAAATATAGTAATTTTTTAAGGTGATTTTTCTGAATCTTGCTTTAGATGCCCCTTTTCTTGTCCTTTAAACGTCGTCTTGCCAGGCACGAGTGCGCAACAATGTTGCGCAAACTTACAGTTTTTCTGTATAATTTCCGTTTCCTTTTTTCCATTTTGGTGTCACGTGACATGTCAACCCAATTTCCTGAGTATGTTGCTGCCTTTTTATCAGGATATTTAGTCTCCCGTGCAGTCTTGTTCAGAAACTTCTTGAACAATTGTTGTAATCGCATGAGAATCACTTTAGTATTCCTCAGTGGCGATTATGATTT
Source organism: Tubiluchus corallicola (assembly GCA_030141605.1). Lineage (NCBI taxonomy): Eukaryota > Metazoa > Priapulida > Priapulimorpha > Priapulimorphida > Tubiluchidae > Tubiluchus > Tubiluchus corallicola. The sequence goes on along the minus strand of JAQGDQ010000647.1, from coordinate 71,255 downwards.
TGACCTTTGACCTTTCCTATTTATGTTTGCGTTCCACAGTGGCAATTTAGTATTCACAACGGCGTCTATGGTTTTGACCTTTGGTTTTTCTTATTTGCATTCTATAATGGCAACTGAATATTCCTCAATGATGACTATAGCTTTAACCTTTGACCTTTCCCATTTATGTTTACATTTCACAAGGGCGATTTAGTATTCCTCAGTGGCGACTTTGGTATTGACCTTTGACCTTTCCTATATACGTTTTATTTTTACAATGGTAATTTAGTATGCTTCAGTGGTGACTACAGTTTTGACTTTTGCCCTTTCCTGTTTATGTTTAGATTCCACAATAGCAATTTGGTATTTTTTAATGGCGACTATGGTTTTGACCTTTGACCTTTCTTATTTGCATTCCACGATGGCAGTTTACTATTCCTCCATGGCGATTGTTATATTGATCTTTGCCCTTTCCTGTTTATGTTTAGATTCCACAATAGCAATTTGGTATTTTTTAATGGCGACTATGGTTTTGACCTTTGACCTTTCTTATTTGCATTCCACGATGGCAGTTTACTATTCCTCCATGGCGATTGTTATATTGATCTTTGCCCTTTCCTGTTTATGTTTAGATTCCACAATAACAATTTGGTATTTTTTAATGGCGACTATGGTTTTGACCTTTGACATTTCTTATTTGCATTCCACGATGGCAGTTTACTATTCCTCCATGGCGATTGTTATATTGACCTTTGACCTTTCCTGTTTATGTTTGCATAAGATATACATGAGACTATTTCTACCATTCGATGTAATGAAATTGGTAGCAGCTATTTTGTCTGGATATTTATCCACACAGAAAGACAAGATTGTGACAACTGTGCCCCTCCCCCCATTCAACTCTTAGATTTACCATTTCTGCAATGAATTCCATTCATAGTTTCTGAACCGTGTCGTGATAACACACAAGAGAACATACAATGGTGACTCTCTACCCAACTCTTGCTTTCAGCTAAATTACTTACCGAGCTTCAGTATAATCATGTGAGCCACTGAAGCGCAGAGTGTGCATTTGCAGTAAGTGTGATTCTATACATTTAGTTCACCAATCTTGCTAATGACCCCCCCCCCCCCATCATGGGATTCTAATCAAAGCTGTACAACTTGGCATTCAAGACTTCAGAGTTAAGAGCTGGTGCCTAAATTGCAAAAAGCAAGTTTTACAAGTTTCTTACTGGTCATGCATTGTAATGACTGTCTTACTAGCCATGCATTGTCACCACGTTCTTCTCTTAGCTGTCTCACTGATGTTACATTGTCACCACCTCCTTCCCTCAGCTGTCTCACTGATGTTGCATTGTCACCACCACCTTCCCTTAGCTGTCTCACCGATGTTACATTGTCACCACCTCCTTCCCTTAGCTGTCTTACTGATGTTACATTGTCACCACCACCTTCTCTTAGCTGTCTCACTGATGTTACATTGTCACCACCTCCTTCCCTCAGCTGTCTCACTGATGTTGCATTGTCACCACCACCTTCCCTTAGCTGTCTCACCGATGTTACATTGTCACCACCTCCTTCCCTTAGCTGTCTTACTGATGTTACATTGTCACCACCACCTTCTCTTAGCTGTCTCACTGATGTTACATTGTCACCACCTCCTTCCCTCAGCTGTCTCACTGATGTTGCATTGTCACCACCACCTTCCCTTAGCTGTCTCACCGATGTTACATTGTCACCACCTCCTTCCCTTAGCTGTCTCACCGATGTTACATTGTCACCACCTCCTTCCCTTAGCTGTCTTACTGATGTTACATTGTCACCACCTCCTTCCCTCAGCTGTCTCACTGATGTTGCATTGTCACCACCACCTTCCCTTAGCTGTCTCACCGATGTTACATTGTCACCACCTCCTTCCCTTAGCTGTCTTACTGATGTTACATTGTCACCACCTCCTTCCCTTAGCTGTCTCACTGGTGTTACATTGTCACCACCTCCTTCCCTTAGCTGTCTCACCGATGTTGCATTGTCACTACATCCTTCCCTTAGCTGTCTCACCGATGTTACATTGTCACCACCTCCTTCCCTTAGCTGTCTCACCGATGTTACATTGTCACCACCTCCTTCCCTTAGCTGTCTCACTGGTGTTACATTGTCACCACCTCCTTCCCTTAGCTGTCTCACTGGTGTTACATTGTCACCACCTCCTTCCCTTAGCTGTCTCATTGATGTTACATTGTCACCACCTCCTCCCCTTAGCTGCCTGACTGATGTTACATTGTCACCACGTTCTTCTCTTAGCTGTCTCACCGATGTTACATAGTCACCTCCCCTTCCCTTAGCTGTCTCACTGGTGTTACATTGTCACCACCTCCTTCCCTTAGCTGCCTGACTGATGTTACATTGTCACCACATCCTTCTCTTAGCTGTCTCACTGGTGTTACATTGTCACCACCACCTTCCCTTAGCTGTCTTACTGATGTTGCATTGTCACCACCTCCTTCCCTTAGCTGTCTCATTGATGTTACATTGTCACTACATCCTTCCCTTAGCTGTCTCACCGATGTTACATTGTCACCATGTTCTTCTCTTAGCTGTCTCATTGATGTTACATTGTCACTACATCCTTCCCTTAGCTGTCTCACCGATGTTACATTGTCACCACCTCCTTCCCTTAGCTGTCTCACTGATGTTACATTGTCACCACCTCCTCCCCTTAGCTGTCTCATTGATGTTACATTGTCACCACCTCCTTCCCTTAGCTGTCTCACTGATGTTGCATTGTCACCACCTCCTCCCCTTAGCTGTCTCGCCGATGTTACATTGTCACCACCTCCTCCCCTTAGCTGTCTCACTGATGTTACATTGTCACCACCTCCTCCCCTTAGCTGTCTCACTGATGTTACATTGTCACCACCTTCTTCCCTTAGCTGTCTCACTGATGTTACATTGTCACCACCTCCTCCCCTTAGCTGTCTCACTGATGTTACATTGTCACCACCTCCTTCCCTTAGCTGTCTCACTGATGTTACATTGTCACCACCTTCTTCCCTTAGCTGTCTTACTGATGTTGCATTGTCACCACCTCCTTCCCTTAGCTGTCTCACTGATGTTACATTGTCACCACCTTCTTCCCTTAGCTGTCTCACTGATGTTACATTGTCACCACCTCCTTCCCTTAGCTGTCTCACTGATGTTACATTGTCACCACCTTCTTCCCTTAGCTGTCTTACTGATGTTGCATTGTCACCACCTCCTTCCCTTAGCTGTCTCACTGATGTTACATTGTCACCACCTTCTTCCCTTAGCTGTCTTACTGATGTTGCATTGTCACCACCTCCTCCCCTTAGCTGTCTCGCCGATGTTACATTGTCACCACCTTCTTCCCTTAGCTGTCTCACTGGTGTTACATTGTCACCACCTCCTTCCCTTAGCTGTCTCACCGATGTTACATTGTCACTACATCCTTCCCTTAGCTGTCTCACCGATGTTACATAGTCACCTCCCCTTCCGCCGAAGTTTTAGTGCCTCAAATATCTAATCTTGTGAAATACAATGTAGAGCAGGGCTTTATTTAACTTAAATTTGGGTGGTTGTTCCACTTGTATGGCTGCGTTCCACTCCTATGGCTTTCTTTGATTTCGTGATTACATTATTTAGTCAATCCATCAATCATTTACTTCAATCTTGCCAAGGAAGGAAAGGTATATAATTTGCATTAAAGCACAACTGGACCCAATCTAAACTGTATGTCAAAACAATCTATTCTTTAAAATATTGAAAGGAAACATGTTATTTTTTCAAAAATGATTTACGTGAAAGAATTATTACCACACAAACACAATTTCACGTTTGCGCCACTAGTACTTCACTGTTACGTGCATTTCGCCATTTACTAGTTAGACGGGCACTAGCGCCTGCATTTCGGAAACGGATTGCACAAAAATAGGGGCAGTAGCTCTCAGTTCAGATGTGTTAGTTTGTTACGACAGCTCATGCCTGAGCACAGTGGCAAATTTGAAATTTGAATTTTTATCTTAAAACTTGCCTAGTTTTAATACAACACACTGAATATCTTACAGTAGCACTGTACTTCAATTTTCACTTTCACAAACACGCTCGTGCAATATATATTGGCTGTTGAAAATTATGTTAGTTTGTGACGTCATCAATAGTTGGGTTCGCCCGCCGTTAATTAAGATTTTAACCTATTATTTAATTATCAGAACCGTTTTTGCAGTATCAATTGTGTTTTAAAAAATGTATAATTTTTATCCAACTTGAAAATGCAAAATCATCGTGTGTTCCATTAACTTTCTGCTCTGTTATAATCATGAGTTAGTAGCTCTGAATTGGGTTGTTCTTCTACTGAGCTTAATTAATTGTGGAATTTGAGTAATTGCGGACAGACGTTTTTCAGAACTTTCTGTGCCCCACAAATTCTCCATGTAATCAAGTACCGTCATCCTTGCAGAAATTTTAATTATGTTGACATTTTGTTTTGCACAGGGTATGCTTTTATGGTTATTTTAGTAGAAGTCGACGTATGAAATTAATTAAAAATTTAATCGTTAGCGAACAGTAAATTTTCGTGGCAACAATAATGCATTCGAGTTGCAATTAATGAATTTCAAGTTGATATAATGGCTGGAGGCTTTTATTGGGCAAAGTACAAGGGAAAGGATATTAGTTAAAGGAAGACCGGATGATTGTTTAGACTCGATCTCATTTTAATTTACTGTCCAAAATATGCGTTTTCTTGCCTATAATAGTTAACAGTTGTTCCTTATATTTGAGAATTAGCTTAGAAAGTTAATTAACGGCAACCGAACGCAGCTATTGCTTACGTCAGAAACCAACCACAGTTTGTGAAATGGTAGGCGTCTTCCCTTGCGCGTCAAGCACGTTTACGTAAGTGTTACAGTACTGCTTAAACGCATGATGTCATGAAAAATGGGTTTTACATCATATGACGTCAGAAACTAACACAGCAGTTCATGATCATGGTTATCACGGTACCGCCTTCTATTTGTCGGCCACGCGCACGTGGCAAAAAGGCGCCGCCGCCAATCTTAGTAGATTCACTGAGCCGCGCGTAGCTTTGAAAGTTTAACGAAATTTGAGTGTCCGAGGTAATTATTATTTGATGTAAGCTTTGATTAAAAAAAGCTATTGTAGTTTTCAATATTTCAGAGCATTCTTTATTTTGAACTCATGTTTACACAATCATCCGGTTTTCCTTTAATAGAACATATTTTTTAAACTTAATTTGCATGAGTACTTGGAACACCTATTGTTTATACAACCTACACACAGTTTTAACCACAAGAGAACCCTCCGCTTACATAAAGCTGAAAAAATTTGTCTTGAAATTTTATACCACTTACTTACTGCCTTTTTGCATACAGGGCTTGCGTCGGCAGTAACGCTGTATTAAACATATAAATTTAAACTCCCGCTATGACCGTTACGCGCAGCCATTTTAATAGGAAACCAAAAAAGATAAGCTTAATATGGCTTCTTTAGTAGTTTTTTTGCTATTATAAACATTGAATTAATATTTCCAGACCATTTCAATTACGTTTTCTAATAATTTCACAATTCTGTTTACAGATGGCGTTGTTTTAATTGATCCAGACTACTTGAAGGACAGAAAGGTCTACGCTCACGTTCTCGCTGCCTTCCGCTATGGACGGGAGGATTTGGACGTCCTGGGGCTCACGTTCAGGAAGGATTTGTACCTGGCCTCGATGCAGGTGAGGCTCGTTAATTACCTGGTTTCAGTGCAAGAGAGTTATCTTAATTACCTGCCTTGAAAGACAAAGCTTCCCTGCATTCTCGATCGATTAACGACAATCGTTGTGAAACGAAATCAAAGAGAGGCTTAAAACATTGCACCAATATCGTACACATTTCACCAACATTGCACCTATATAGTACACATTGCATCTATATCGTACACATTGCACCAGCATTGTACCTATATCTTTCACATTGCACCGACATTGTACCTATGTCGTACACATTGCACCAACAGTACACCTATATCTCGCACATCGCACCAACATGGCACCTATTGCACCAGTATCGTACAAATTGCACCAACATTTCACTTATATCCTACAGATTGCACCAACATTGCACCTATGTCATACACATTGCACCAATCTCGTACACATTGCACCAATTCACCTATATCCTACGCATTGCACCAACATTGCACTAATGTCGTACAATTTGCACCAACATCGCACCAATATCGTACACATTGCACCAATATCGTACACATTGCACCAATATCGTACACATTGCATCAACATTGCACCAATATCGTACACATTGCATCAACATTGCACTAATGTCGTACAAATTGCATCAACATTGCACCAATATCGTACACATTGCACCAATACCGTACACATTGCATCAACATTGCACCAATATCGTACACATTGCATCAACATTGCACTAATGTCGTACAAATTGCACCAACATCGCACCAATATCGTACACATTGCACCAATATCGTACACATTGCATCAACATTGCACCAATATCGTACGCATTGCAACAGTTTAAAACTTCTGTATTTGTTGAAATGATCTAAAATTCTTGCTGTTATTTTCGAGGGATTGTATCACTTTCTTCTTGTGCCGTGTTGTCGTAATCAAATGCATCTTGGCGACACCTGATGTACCTTGAGCCTATGTTGGAGCACAGGTGCAACATTCGTCATCATCTAATAAGCTTTATGTCTATAATTCACTGTAATTGCTCAGGTATTCTAAGTGTGAGCGCCTGTAAATCCACTACACAGCAGTTATAGTACAGTATAGCATAGCTAGTTAATTATAGTGGTCATGTTTTATTTCACAACAATTTGAAACACAAAAGTGTGCACACTTACAGTGAAATAAAAGCCAATCTATCGACAGAGTTATGTGACACCTTAAAAATCATTAAAACAACCATTTTACATTAAAACTTACCTTACATTTACACGTAAATTAAATCGGTCATTAAACAAACATTAAAACATATCATTACACTAGTTAAAACATTTCTCCTTTCCGCCACTAGGTGGCAGGTTTTGGCACATTCTTTTAAACATATATCACCTAACTTATCTGACGTAATTTATCATTATCATTGAACTCATTAAAATTATTGATTTTTGTGCTTAGACACTGGAATAACGAAATGCGAATATCCGGGGACATAAAGGGGACAATGCAATAAAAACATGTTTTTCAGTCTCTGACCAGTAACTGACCACAAAAATGATACAATCTTTGATCTTCTGTGATATTAGTGTGCCTTCCAGTTTCTAACACAACTGGAGTAACCACTGCCATTATATGTCATTTCCATTGTGCTAAGCTCACAATGGGAGCAGTTCAAATCTTCCAGGTTGTGGTTTCTTGTAATTATCCCGACTGGGGGTCGTGTACCTGTTTGATCGTATCGAAATCTCTAACGATGTTGCCTGATGTTGGTTTAGTAGAGCTACTCATGTTCGAGGTGACACGTGTCACCGATTCTTCTTGCGAGAGTTCTTCAGCATCGGATGAAAGTCGAGTTTTAATGCGGTTATGGTTTAGAAAATGTTAAGCTTGCCGTAAATGATACTGAACGCTCGGGTTTCTTTTCTAATGATTTGCTCTTACTGGATGCCATTTCCAAAAGTGGAGTCGTATTCAGATGAAATACGCCCGCCCGCCTTTGTTATTACGAACTAACTATGCAATAGTATTTTCCCAAGTAGTCATACTTTTAGGGTAACGATCTTGGCTTAGCTTATACTGAAATTGCTTGTTAGCAGAGCAGTAGACCAGTAGCGGCTCGTAGATAGAATTAGTGGGGTGCTGCTTCAGAAAATTTTTAGCAATTGTTTTAATATTGTGTAAAATGAAACAAACATATGGAATTTTAATGTTGTAATTTGTAATTTTAATTTTAAATAAACATACATAGGAAAGTTTATACATAAACTTGATAAAATCCTAAACAAAAAAATATTATTTGCTTACTAATAGTCCAAATTGTTACAGTTGAAGCTTGATCCATTCACGGTAAGCGCATGACAACTAGCAACAAACTGTGTTAGCGACAGTACTTTTTCTACCTGGACTCATTCGTACATGGCCGCATGCACACAACAGCCAAACACCGCATTGCTGGAGCGCACTGTGCTGGGCTGTGAATGAAACAGTATTACCCTCACGTGCTGTGGTTACGCACAAATATAAAGAAAGAACTAAATTGATCATATTGAATACTATCGATAATAGTGAGTAAAAATAGGGAGTGCCGCATTTCCACAGTACTTATACACGAGCCACCACTGCCTACCATAACTTTATGGTAGTTGCTCATTCCTAAATGCTAATCAGACAGGCTTTTCAGTATGCCAAATGTTCTGTAAAATGAAATCTGTTTATATAAAAAAGTGCAGACTCAACATTTTAACCATTAAATCTCTTCCAAAAGATTAGTTTTTTTGTGGTAATAGCATATAGATATCAATAACTCCCAAACACTTGCAACATTTTCGTTCATAAACATTCTCATAATTTGAACCGGGGGTGCTGCTTCAGAAAATTTTAAGCCAATGTTTTAATGCTGCGTAAGACGAAACAAAAGTGTCTAATTTTATGTCGTAATTTTAAACAAACAAACAATATACGAAAATTTATACATAAACTTGATAAATCCTAAACAAAAAATATTGTTTGCTTTCGAACAAACATCACTAAATTTGTAATTTTAGCCACAAATCTGATGGAATGAAGAGATTTGTTCGTCGATAAACATCATTTCCGCTTTAGATTTCTACGCAAAAAACCTTGAAGGTTATCCCGCTCTGGTGCTCATCCAGGTCCAGTAAAAGTGGATCTTTTCCACATCTAATCAGACGACTAGAATTTGTAAAGTATTTTAACAACTACGTTGGTTATTTCGCGTCAAATTATTGGAACTGCCGACCCCGCGTCGTCATTTTTTTGTCTAAAGGCGCAGTTTGTGTTTTTCAGGTTTTTCCTCCGGATGCCGCTCAACAGAAGCCGCTGACACGACTGCAAGAACGGCTGATTAAAAAACTCGGACAGAATGCATATCCATTCTTCTTTCAGGTAAATCATTGGAGAAATACCCGTTCTTTTTCACAAAAATTTGTGAGACTTGTCGTTTCAACTGCATCTTGTATACCAGGGGTGTGCAAATTATCTGACTGGCCGGGCCACATTAAATTTTCCCGCAATTCCTGTGGGCCACATGCAGTTTGGTCACGGAGCCAAGTACAGTAGGACCTAATAACGATTTTTTTGCATCCGATTTGCGCGCATCATCACTACTACAATACTACACTCAAGAAACTATTTTAGAAGTTATTAAAATTTATATTAAAAACCATATATTTCGTCATGTCGGACAGTGACATTAAGTGACAACGGTCTTGTACGGGTTAATGCCATCCGATCTAGAGGAAAAAACTACCCGCACTATCTTTGCTATATTGGTGTGGACTTCAGCTGGATCGCGTGGGCCGCACCTTCATTACGTTGACAAACCTCCTCGTGGGCCACACAAGATCTTTCGGCGAGCCGCAAGTGGCCCGCGGGCCGCAGTTTGCACTCCCGTGTTGTAGGTCATAGACAATAGAATCATTTGCTTTCGACAAGTTAAAAAATTCGTCTTAAAATGTTGAACAATCCACTTGTTGCTTTGTTGCAAACATAGCTTGCATTAACAGCAGTGCTGTATAAAATTTAAACTCCTGCGATGACCGTTAGGCGGTGCTGTTTTGACAGTCGGTTGTTTGAGACAAATTTAGATAACATTGCCCAAGGTTTAAAAAAATAATCAGAGCATGGCTAGCACACACTTCACTAACTAAGCAAAAGTATTAATTACTTTAACTTGTCATTAAGATTAATAATACCTTTTTGGTGAGTCAGTGGTGCACACTGGGAAGGGGTGATGCTATGCCATTTTACCAGATGGATCGAACATTTCAAATTAATAAGAATTCTTTTTTCCAGTTACTTAAGCTTTTAAGCAACTAAGGAGTATTACTAAGTAATGTGAGTTCGTATGGAAAGTTCTTCAAAATTGTCTTTCCTTTTCCTTTAACTAACGTTGCAGCATTCTCGATTTCATTTTTGTGTGCTGTTTAAAATATCTATTTGATTCTTTCAGTTGCCGTCATATGCTCCCGCATCGGTGACACTACAGCCTGCTCCGGGCGACACCGGGAAACCATGCGGGGTCGACTACGAACTGAAGACGTACGTTGCGGAGACAATGGAAGAGAAGCCACACAAACGGTAAGACGAGAGGAGAGGAAACATTACAGTGATTGTTGCTACATTGTTGGCAGCCGTACACTGTTGTAAAATGATCCGCACTGTTGCCTGGCAACCAAATTCATCAGTATTTTCTTTGCCGTATGAAAGACATCTTCTACGATTACCAAGTGAAGCACCAGTAAGAATTACCTTAAACGAAGCCTTAAAACCTTGTAAAAAAACGTTACTGGCATATTTATGCACAACGGCAAAACTCGGGGGTTTAACGATTACTCAAGAAAAGCAGATTGACACATTTCATAGAAGTCTTCTAAGGAAAGTTTTAAAGATAAGATGACCATACATAATCAAAAATCAGGATTTGTATATCAGAATGAAAGAAATTTATTGAAGTTCAAAGGTCAAGATCCGAAGATTAAGATAGATAGGACATCTTCTAAGATTACCAAATGAAGCACCAGTAAGAATTGCCTTAAACTTAAAGGAAGCCTTAAAACCTTGGAAAAAACCACCTGGTAAACCTAAAACAACTTGGATAGCTAAGATAAATGAAGATGTTCAACAACTTCAATGAAATCCACCTTTAGGAGCAGACTCTGTTAGCTGCAGATAAAAGTGGGTGGAATGCTCTACTAAATGTTGATACCTCAATGCCTACAGTAGGTGGAACGAGACTTTAAAGAAGTGAATGAGTAATATCTTCTGACTTGTTGCCTGGCTTCCCCTGGAGACTCTATATATGCAGCAGGTGCAAGCAGAAGTCATAAATTGTGTCTTATCATTGTTGGCGTGGAAAAAGAATTTGCGAAATGTTTCGTAAAATCAGCGTAATGCAGTTTGTGTGGAGTCGCGTTACTTTTTGCTAAATTATTTCATTTCTTCAAGTCTGCGATGTCTAGTTTTTTGCCATCATTTAAAAATGAATTGCGACTTTGAACAAAAACCGACACGAAACGTTTTCGTCGTGTTTTCAGCATACGCCCGTAACGTTTGCTGTTTAAATTTATTTTCATTTTCAAAAAATTTTATTTTCATTGCTGAAAAATTGGGAAATCCAGCTAGACCAGCTCCCATTGCTCCCATTGCTCCAAAACTCATCAAATAGCGTTAAGAAATGAAAATTAAAGATCATTATTAGATGGGTTGGCTTGAAACTTTTAACAGGAACTAAAACGTTTTTGCCGAGTAGAGAAAACGTTAATTAATTGTTGTGACGTGACAGTGACGAGAACCCCTTGTAATTGCTTTTCCTGAGGATTTAATTATTTCCAAGATTTCAAGATATAGAGAAGTTTTAATACTGGGTTACGCTTGAACAAAGTTCAATTTCCTTACCTGCAGACTTTAATTTTCAATTGAACGTTTTTGCTTTTATATTAGCTCTAGCTGTACGTATTTGTGATGATGCAACAGCTTCAACAATTGTTAGATAATTGAGCGCAGATTATCATATGCCTGACACTGGAAAGCAGAATTCTAAAATAAAAGAAATCTGCCATCAGACAGGTAAACGCAGCAGTAATCCAGCAAAAAACTAAACGCTGGTGCAGCAGTGGCTTGTCAGCACCACTTCCCACTCTTATAGGCGATTGAAGCTTCTTAACTCTTTCAGGACCGACCATGTTTGTAAAAATTTTGCACTGATGATGACAGCAACAGCTCTGTAGAAACGTTTGGCATGATTCTTAACTAAATTGTTTTAACATCGTTGTGTTGTTTTAATTACATGGATTACCTGTGGAGTCTAATGACTTTTGTTTACATTTTTTGCATTTGTTTACTTAAGACGGCATATGCCGACACATAGTTTTTATTAAGTGTTAGAAGAAAATTAATAAACCTTTAGAGGAAGACAGGATGATATTTCATATACTACCCCATTTTCCGGTCCAATAAAAAAATACATTTTAACACATTTAATACTGCAAAAGCCTTTCTGATGTTTAAATAATAGATTAAAAACTTAATTAATGGAGGGTGAACCCAACTGTTCATGTCATCACAAACTGACATAATTTTTCTACAGCAAAAACATTTCACGAGCGTGTTGCACGTGTTTGTGAAAGCGAAAATTGAAGTACAGTAGCTACTGTAAGATATTCAGTGTCTTGTACTAAAACTAGACAAGTTTAAGATAAAAAATTCACATTTTAAATTTTCCACTATGCTTGCGCATGAGCTGTCGAACTCGTTGCAAACTTGCACATCTGAACGGAGAAGTACAGCATCTTTTTTTGTGCAACGCATTTCCGAAATGGAGGCGTTAGTGCCCGTCTAAGTAGCAAATCATCTGGTTTTCCTTTAATGTATTTTAAATATTCAATAACTCATTAATCAATATGCAATCAATTATCCTCGTCTAGAGGTCGGTTTACTGTTTTGACATTAGAGATTTTACGCATTTCAGGAATTCCGTCCGATTGGCTATTAGAAAAGTAATGTACGCACCTGAGGACCCCGGACCACAGCCAAGTGCCGAGGTGACAAAAGATTTTATGATGAGCCCTGGACCTCTGCATCTAGAGGCTTCGTTAGATAAAGGGGTTGGTATTTTTTCAGCAAATTTAGCACTATTTCAGGGTTCCCACAGTCAGGGAAAGTCCAGGAAAACCCTTGAAAATACAGGCTATCCTGGAAAGTGATGAAGAAGTCGGGGAAACAGATAATTTGAGTAAAAAGTCAGGAAAAATGATGAAAATGCGGCGAAAAGTCGGGGAAATTGGAAAGGGTTGCAAAATTAATCGCCGTGAAGTGATATTTTTCCAAACATATTTTTCGTGTTCAGATAAAATTTTTCTATACCAGGCTCCGAGTTTCGATTTCTGTTCCAAAAATAATGATTGGCCGACATATTATATATCAGTATATGTATGAATGTCCATACACAAAAATGTTTGAATATGTGTACTGGTAATGCAATTTCTGCTTATCTTGGTCGCGGAAAATCAATATTTGGTCAGGAAAAAGTCACGAAAAAGTCAGCGAAATTTATTTTAAAACTCTGTGGGAACCCTGGTAAGTAAGTAAGCAATTTATTGTCATTATAGCGTAACACATGCAGTGAAATTTACATACTGCAATAACTCATGGAGACAACAAGGAGATTAACACAGTTGTACAGTGACATAGATTATTAATATTGGAGATTTACTGTTGATGGTGCGAATTGCAACGGGATAGAATGAATTTAAAGTTCTTGTGGTTTTAGCGTTGATTAAGCGGAATCTCTGACAGGAGGGGAAGCATTTCAAAGTATTTATTACCCTGATGGAATTCATCTTTCATGATAACTTGCGCTTTCTCTGCGACCCTAGTTTCATACAAATGTGCCATTGATTGCTGTTGAATTCCTACAATTTTTGAGGCGGATTTAACAACTTGATCAAGAGCGTAGCGATCTCCCTGCGTGGTGGCGCCGTACGAGACAGTAAGAAGGCGCTGTAAGTGTTTGCGATTGTTTATGATGATTGTTGTCTAATGAGAGTTTAAAGGAAAAGTCAACGCATTTGAGAAGCTGAATATTTGAGAAAATGTTGGAAAGTTTCAGCAACAAAATTGTGATAAGCATCTTATTTAATTCGTAATATTGGTTAAAAGTCGTGATTACTTCACGCTTGAGCGCGCTACTTTTAGATGAAAAATGGCGTCATCCGGTTACCGTGCAACATAAACACTTATTCCGCCAGGTGCTTCAGCAATCTTTTTTGACTTATAGAGCGAATTCTAGAAACTAATTAACCTGCCCGCCACTTACTAATGCTCGCAAATTTGCATGCGTTTCTCAAACTGAAGAAATATGTACATTAATTATATGCGCAATTAATGTACACAGCTTACGGTTTTTAATTCCGTGGTTTAAAGCTATGTAACCACTTTAAACTTGATCAAATAACTAATTTTTATATAAACACAGTTAAATACAGTGATACCTCCAGATACGAAATTAATTTCTTCCTGAGGGGTTTTCGTATCTTAGAATTTTCGTATTATGAGACGAGATTTACCCTATAAATGGCGTAATTCGTTCCAGCCCCCCAAAAAACAGTCGTGTAAAGTGTAAATATTGTAGCCAACCGAAAGAAATGTGTTCATTAATGATAAAGACCGGTCGTCGAAGGGTTTCGCTCATACTCCCTTGCACGCATGTCACTTTCATATTTAGCTATAATTTCAAGCTTTGTTTTCATCAACATCATCTTTTTCTTCTTATCACTACCGCTGGGCACTTGCTTTTTTCGGACCCATGGTTATTGAATGCGTTCACGCGATGCTACGAAATGCATTCTAGGAGGACCGCTGTCGGGTGGCACTTTCGATTTTCATTTTCGTATTTTTTCGTTTAACGGGATGGAAATTTTTTCGAAACTCGATTCGTATTCTGAATTTTTCGTATAATTGGGTTTTCGTAAGTCGAGGTTCCACTGTACAACGTTAGAATAACTGAACTTCTGCGAAATCTATAGAAATGTTGTAACGCGTAGCTTCATCACAGCTTGCCTTCGCCGCATTCACGCTACCCTGCAGACACAAGTTTATGTGATTTTTTTTCAAATATGAGGGCAGCGGTGTTCATCTGGTGGGAGATATCTTTAAATTTCTTTTGCATTTTAAAGCAAAGCGTATTTTAAGAAAGTGACTTCAATTTTCTTAATTTATGTTAAAATGCATATTTTTCCTTTGATTTTTCCTTTAAAATGAAGTCAAAACTATAGTCTATCATATGCGTTTTTCTGACAAGGAAAGGTGTGAACAGTTTTGAACTTTGATATCGAAATTTCAGTTACAAATGGAAGAATCGCATCCATTTTTCTGTCTGCATAATACTGTTTGTTCCAAAGAATTATTTAGTAGAGGATGGTCGCAGAAATAAAGGTTTTTCGCATGTACCATGTTCATAATCAGTAGTGTGAACCAGGCTTTACTTTCGTGTGTTTACAGATGTATTATCACGGAGAATCAATAGCCGTTAATGTACAAGTTACAAATAATTCCAACAAGACGGTAAAGAAGATCAAAATTACAGGTATGAATTCAATTTTGTCTGTCTTTTGATTTGGTAAGAGAAAAGTAGAACTGTTTGTAAAGTGATTTGTCGTTTTTTTCATAAGTTTTGTAAGGTATGTTAGTAAATTACCAAATACTAAGAACTAAACAACATGCTATTTAAGAACTAAACAACATACAATTTAAGAACTTACAACATACAATTTAAGAACTAAACAACATACAATTTTAGAACTAAACAAAATACTATTTAAGAAATAAACAACATACAATTTAAGAACAAAACAACATACAATTTAAGAACTAAACAACATACTATTTAAGAACTAAACAACATAGTATTTAAGAGCTAAACAACATACAATTTAAGAACTAAACAACATACAATTTAAGAACTAAACAACAGACTATTTAAGAACTAAACAACATACAATTTTAGAACTAAACAAAATACTATTTAAGAAATAAACAACATACAATTTAAGAACTAAACAACGTACAATTTAAGAACAAAACAACATACAATTTAAGAACTAAACAACATACTATTTAAGAACTAAACAACATACAATTTAAGAACTAAACAACATACTATTTAAGAACTAAACAATATACAATTTAAGAACTAAACAACATAGTATTTAAGAGCTAAACAACATACAATTTAAGAACTAAACAATATACAATTTAAGAACTAAACAACATAGTATTTAAGAGCTAAACAACATACAATTTAAGAACTAAACAACATAGTATTTAAGAGCTAAACAACATACAATTTAAGAACTAAACAACGTACAATTTAAGAACTAAACAACAGACTATTTAAGAACTAAACAACATACTATTTAAGAGCCAAACAACATACAATTTAAGAACTAAACAACAGACTATTTAAGAACTAAACAACAGACTATTTAAGAACCAAACAACATACTATTTAAGAACTAAACTACATACTGTTTAAGAACTAAACAACAGACTATTTAAGAACTAAACAACATAGTATTTAAGAACTAAACAACATACAATTTAAGAACTAAACAACAGACTATTTAAGAACTAAACAACATACTATTTAAGAACTAAACTACAGACTATTTAAGAACTAAACAACATACAGTTTAAGAACTAAACAACAGACTATTTAAGAACTAAACAACATACAATTTAAGAACTAAACAACAGACTATTTAAGAACTAAACAACATACAGTTTAAGAACTAAACAACAGACTATTTAAGAACTAAACAACATACTATTTAAGAACTAAACTACATACTGTTTAAGAACTAAACAACAGACTATTTAAGAACTAAACAACATAGTATTTAAGTACTAAACTACATACAGTTTAAGAACTAAACAACATACAGTTTAAGAACTAAACAACAGACTATTTAAGAACTAAACAACAGACTATTTAAGAACTAAACAACATACAGTTTAAGAACTAAACAACAGACTATTTAAGAACTAAACAACATACTATTTAAGAACTAAACTACATACTGTTTAAGAACTAAACAACAGACTATTTAAGAACTAAACAACATAGTATTTAAGAACTAAACTACATACTGTTTAAGAACTAAACAACAGACTATTTAAGAACTAAACAACATACTATTTAAGAACTAAACTACATACTGTTTAAGAACTAAACAACAGACTATTTAAGAACTAAACAACATAGTATTTAAGAACTAAACAACATACAATTTAAGAACTAAACAACAGACTATTTAAGAACTAAACAACATACTATTTAGGAACTAAACTACATACTGTTTAAGAACTAAACAACATACAATTTAAGAACTAAACAACATATTATTTAAGAGCTAAACAACATACTATTTAAGAACTAACAACATACAATTTAAGAACTAAACAACATACTATTTAAGAACTAAACAACATAGTATTTAAGAACTAAACTACATACTGTTTAAGAGCTAAACAACATAGTATTTAAGAACTAAACAACAGACTATTTAAGAACTAAACAACATAGTATTTAAGAACTAAACAACATACAATTTAAGAACTAAACAACAGACTATTTAAGAACTAAACAACATACTATTTAAGAACGAAACTACATACTGTTTAAGAACTAAACAACATACAATTTAAGAACTAAACAACATATTATTTAAGAGCTAAACAACATACTATTTAAGAACTAACAACATACAATTTAAGAACTAAACAACATACTATTTAAGAACTAAACAACATAGTATTTAAGAACTAAACTACATACTGTTTAAGAGCTAAACAACATAGTATTTAAGAACTAAACTACATACTGTTTAAGAACTAACAACATACTATTTAAGAACTAACAACATACAATTTAAGAACTAAACAACAGACTATTTAAGAACTAAACAACATAGTATTTAAGAACTAAACTACATACTGTTTAAGAACTAACATCATACAATTTGAATAAACAGTCACTACAGTAATTACAGCTAGATCGATATACATGTCGGATTTTAAAAATAATTTATTTATGAGAAGTTGTCATTTCATACTACGACTCTTGTGAATAGCTGCTTTGAAAGTCATGTGTAAAATTTTGCCGCATTACTCGGGTACTGTAGCTTCAGTTAGCTACAGTGACGCGAGAATAAGAGCCTGGCATCCATTTGCTGCTGACCATTGGGAACCATATATAAAATGTTTGCAAAGCAAGTGCTTTTAGCACGTTTAACTTTCTCTGTAAGGCTGCATTGTAAGAATTCCCGCTGGTAGTTTTGCTGCGACTGCCGAGTTTTAAAACTATCCTTATTTTCAAGCACCTTACCAATTCGTTTGAAAGAAATTTTTCCCCTTGTCGGAGTACTGTAGCCATGTAATGTCGTAAAAGTGAGCCGTACAACCGCAATCCGCGAATTCCACGTTGGGCAGTAATTGTGAACTTGTAAAATTGCGAGATTTTAAGCTGATGGCATTCTGCATTATTAACGAGGCCGTGTCGCGTAGTGAGTGAGTCGAGCAGCTCGGTTATAAGTATTTTATAAGCATTTATGCTTCCCCGTGTTACTCCTTTAGCCTCCGACTTCTTCTCTTAACCTGTAATTGTAAGTAGATGGAATATTGTACTAGTCTTCAGTTCATACATTATAATTATGATTTAATAGGGCGTGAGATCTGGGGTCTCGTTGGTTTTGATGTTCTTGTTTCATTAGTTACAACACAAGAAAATACTCTTCATAAATTAAGCTTTGAGATTTTATATTATTTACGTGCTCTGCGTTATTGCATTATACATGTCTTGCGTGGGCAGTAACGTCGTATGAAACGTGCAAATTTAAGCTCCCAAGATGACCGTTAGGTGCAGCCGTTTTAACGGTAAATCGTTTGAAGCAAGTTTAGACAACATTGCATAAAGTTTGAAAAATAATTAGAGCATTCGTAGCGAACACACGCACTTCACTGACTAAGCAAGATTATAAATTACTTTTTTTTAACAGTAAGATCATTAATGTGTTATTGGTGAGCCAGCGGTGCACACTGGGAAGGCGATAGATCATTAATGTGTTTTTGGTGAGCCAGCGGTGCACACTGGGAAGGCGATAGATCATTAATGTGTTTTTGGTGAGCCAGCGGTGCACACTGGGAAGGCGATAGATCATTAATGTGTTTTTGGTGAGCCAGCGGTGCACACTGGGAAGGCGATAGATCATTAATGTGTTTTTGGTGAGCCAGCGGTGCACACTGGGAAGGCGATAGATCATTAATGTGTTTTTGGTGAGCCAGCGGTGCACACTGGGAAGGCGATAGATCATTAATGTGTTTTTGGTGAGCCAGCGGTGCACACTGGGATGACAATGCAAAGCTGTTTTACCGATTGACGCGAACGTTTTAAATTATTAACAATTTTCTTTTGCAATTGCCCAAATCTTTCAAACAGTTAAGTGTAATGCTAAGTTAAATAAATTTTTTTTTGGAAAACTCCTAGGGATATACTCTGAAATTCCCTTTCCTTTCCCTTCAATAATTCCCTTATACTGTATTCTGTAACACTACTGAGCTGTTGCGTTACGTACCGGGAATGACCCTCAGGCATGCAGTAGACAATATGGCATTATATTTTCGTGTAATTACTAACTAAGTTTAAATTAACTTAAAATAAATGATCTACGATCCATGTCGCATCAGAAGCATTCATCGTTTATTAATCAAAGCATGAGTATCATGATTTACAAAGTCACGCTAAAACCGTGGTTAGTTAACTTAATGGTTAGTTAAAAATAGAATGTAATTTAAAACTACAATGCTTGATTAAAATCACCTTAAAATAGAATGTATGTTAAAGCCACAGTAATTAAAATCACGCCGAAGTAGTATTAGAGCAGCTTTAAATTAAATTAAAGCAAAATCACGTTCGAGCAAAATGATTAGCACCAGAGAACTGTAGTAAATATTTTGGTTGCCTAACGCAACCCGTGAAGCTAACCCGTTTAACACCCGGCCCGAATAGGGCAAGCCTGTTCTCAAGTTGGTTTGCCATAATCGTTGTTAATAGGGTTTTCGTGTAAAATTGATATTAATCTACTACGTTTGGGAGAAGATGTTTGCAGTCCTTGTTTCAAATAAGACAGACATCAACATTATGCTGAAGGCTATTTGCCTCATTTTTTCTCATAATATCCTTGATGTTTGGAAATCCGCTAGAAAAAGAGGCATTGCTTCTCCTTTTCTTTTTTCTCATTTATTTATTTGTTTTCTTTTCCATTTTTCACCTTTCTCCCGATGAGAAAGTGATGAAACTCGTGTTTTATCTAAATATTACTTAAAATTTGGCGTTGTATTGTCAAAAATTTTGCGCACACATTGGCATGGCAACACTTTATCAGTTTCTAACAGTTCCTATTATGTCATAAATAATTATGACACATTTAAGTAAAACGTACATAATTATAAATTCAAGCGTGTTTCATAATTTTCCACCACAGAGAGGTATGCAATGATTGGTAAACGGAAATCCTACTGAATGGATTTTCATTGGAGTACATTGTTCGTTGCGTAATAGTTCTTGTGCTTTGTTAAACGGGCATTGGTTTACGATGCTGCTGCTTAGTCTTTGTCGCCACGGTAACATGCCATTACCTGCACCTTTGCTATTTACTAAAACAAAATAATCATTGAAGTAACAAAGGGCAGTGTACTTTGTAACATCGCCTCTGGTAAATTTACCGGCCGTTTCAGAGCAAATTTTCCTGTTTACCTGTCGCCTTGTCACTTTGTAAATTGCTCAGTTATTTCCCTGTTTCTTGACAAAGCTAACAACGCTAACAATAATTTATCGATGCAATCACGGTTTTACGGACTACATACATTCTCTCGGCTGTCGGTAATGGCTAATTTGGGCCGACGCCTTGACGATCATTAATCGCTTATTTGTCTTGTTCCTGCCAGTGCGCCAGTTTGCGGACATTTGCCTGTTCTCTACCGCTCAGTACAAATGCACTGTGGCCGAATTGGAAAGCGAGTAAGTCTGCCAAATCAGAAATCGTAATTGCTCCGGTCTTGCACTAACAGCATGTCTCCGAGTGTAGGAACCGCTTTGTAGATGACTGTATGGTCAACGTCTGGCTGTTTTGCTGTTCCATACTTTTTGCCGCCTTCTCTAGTAACTCGCTCACAGTTGTTCACACTCGTTTCTTTTCGATGTGTGTAAATTATTGTGCTCTCACCTGTGCTTAATTGGCTCAGGGTTCCCACGGTCATGGAAATTCTGTCAAAGTACAGGGTATCCTGGAAAATCAAAGTCGGGGAAAAAGATAATTTGGTAAAAAGTCAGCGAAAATGATGAAAATGGGTCGAAAAGTCGGGGAAGTTAGAAAGGGTTGCGAAAATAATCGCGGTGAACCGATATTTTTCCAAACATATTTTCCAGCAGTTCGCGTTCAAATAAAATTTTGCTATGGCAGCTTCCAGGTTTGATTTCTGTTCTAAAAATGATTGGATTAAGAAAGTTTATTTAATGCGATTAGTGTAATTTCGTTAGCACTACCGCAACTGTGCTAGTCATGGAAAAGTCCGGGAAATTTATTTTAAATTTCTGTGGGAACCCTGTTGGCTGTCGCCGCCGAGCGGCTGCAGCCAATGTAGTACTTCGTTATCGTTGCATGTCTTGAACGTTGTGTGCCTGTTGGTAAACCTCCAAGCGCCACCTGTTGTGTGTCGCCAAGCTTTCGCTGTTGCTTTCTCTGTACGGCATGCCTAAATCTTTTCTTTATATTACAGTTAGGCAATATGCAGAAATATGTTTGTTTTACAACGCTTCGTACAAGTGCAATGTGTCAACGCTAGAACCCGAGTAAGTTGTCGTACTTTTGTATGACTTTCGGTTTATTTTTCACCTTGTGCACGCTCTGTCGTGTTTGACCGGTCTAGCCGTTTAAGCCGTCGGGCAGCTCTCGATAAGAACGGCTTCACAAAAACATGGTTTTTCCCCCATCATGATCGTCGTATGATCCCGGCTATTCTTTCACCTGAGTGTGGGTGCCGATGACTTCAGGCACCTGTTATTTCCATAACGTAAATGAGAATACAGGGAGTCCTCGATTAATCACGCTAATGCGCTCCAACAAAACACGACGTTAAGCGAAACATCGTTAAACGGAGAGTCGTTAAGCGAGGTACTCGCTGTAACAACAATCTCGAGTAGAGTGATTTAAATTTTTGTACAGAAAGCTGTACATACAAAACAGCTATTTAAACTCGCTTTGAATTCTAGCCAATAATGTTAGTGTTCTGAACAAGCTCTCATCCATTGGTAAACGTAAAATAATTATCTTCGTGTTCATTTAATGGTCCGGCTCCTATCGCGTTTGTGCTCTTTATTATGATACGTATGTGTGCTTGCAAGCCATTCACAAGTCGACATAGTTAAAACTACGTTATGATGCTTCAAAGTAGAATGCTCCAAAAAATTTTTTTTCTTATAAAAACAAATGCTAAATATATTGGACTTTTATATTCTAGCATCAAATTATCAAGAAAATGTTCAAAAAATACTAAAAATCTAATTTTATAACTCCATACCCAGTTCTCTGGCTAAAACTAGCAATGCAATTGTAGAAAAACTGGTATTTTCAAACTCCTATAGTAGCTCGTGGAAGTCATTTTTGCTTTGGGTTTTTTCTGCTGCCAAGCTCAGATCTTCATCAGTAACATAACTTCATTATGCTCTTGCAAAGTCCATAGCAACTAACATTCGTACGGTTGCTAAGTGTTTTGTAGAAACGCAACGAAAAACAATGGCCGACTTTAACAGTGATTTTCTCAAGATTATGTTTTTCAGTGCGCAGCCTGCACCTCAACTTCAATGTGGATTATCTCAGCTTAGAAATAAGACAGAACTTGGTATCAAAATGATCCTCATGAAATGGAGATTCAGGATATGTGAATGACTAGAAAAGCTTAATTGCCGATTTGTGAACGATTTTTCTGTGCAAGCACACATATTATTTTTTAAAAGTAGCATGGGATTTATCCACAGTCTGTACATCTCGTTGTACCCTACGTGATTGCGTCACACAACATTCCTCAACTTCGGCTGTTTTTGTTGTTTTTGGGATCACATACAATACGATTTGGTGAAAAATCATGTAACGGAAGCTGGATTTATCTCAAGTCCGACCATGACAGTCTGTGTTAAGATTATTGCACATCCATAGTTTAAAGACAGTGGCGCAGCTAGGGGGGAGGCAGAGAGGGTCTTCAGAGGGCGGCTCTTTGATCAAGTGCAGCGAAAAAATGATTGACGGGACGGTAGAAGGCCAGGACACTTGTAACAATTAACTTTTCTTCAAAAATGTGTCCTGCCGAAAGTTTATCAACATTTATTTTAGTGACTTATCATGCTTGCAATGTTATAGAATTTTTCTTCTTCATTTTCGAAATTTGCGTGCAGTGCACCGTGAAGCACATTATGTTCAAGTTTCAATATTTCAACAACTTCCGGGCATCGTAGTTGTTGAAGCGAGTGGGGAAGAATTTATATCTCCACTAACACATTTTTTCAGTAGCGCTTTATTATTTTATTTCCACGATTTATTTCCAACTTCAATCCAACACCACTAAACTTTACCAATCTAAATCTTGCTACACAATGATGTTGACAAATCAATTGCTACACCAGGATAAGCTTGAGCTGTGCCACTGTTTGAAGATAGACTCTTCTACTTTTCTGATGTGCAGTAATGTTTGTAATGATTGAACGATATCTCGTTTGCGTAGAAATCCACCTCGTTTTGTCCACTGTTTAAAAGCAGCATAACGAGTGCATAGTTACTCTGATTTATATCACACGAATTTAAACTATTTTGTGATTTTAAAATCTTAGATGCTAAACGAGTATATAATGCTTTTGAAGTGCCGTAAGAATAGTTTATCATGACGTAGTACAGTAAACTCCGCGTAACTCAAAATCGCATAACTCAAGTTTTCGTCTAACTCAAATAAATTCAGCGGAACGGATGAAATCCTTCGTTTTTCTGACAAAAAACATCCCTTAACTCAGAATATATAACTCAAAATTTCACCTACGGCAAATGAAAAATTATGGCACATTTACTCAAAATACATGTAATTTACATCGCCTGACGCAAAAATGCAATTTATACTCTAGAAAAATAAAAAGTTTCGTACATCTCAAAAACAGTATCATCTTCCAGGAAGATTCTGATGTCTTACAAGTCGTTATAAATTGCTATTCTTTATGTAATTGTCATCAAATCTTGTCGTTTACGTATAGAAGGGTTGACTTTCTGCCTTCTATTTAGCTCTCCATCTGGAGGAGGTGTTTAGTGTTTCCGTGCTGGAAAATGGTCAACATTGCCCAACTCAAATTTTTTTTCGGATTTGAGTTATGCGGAGTTTTACTGTATTAATGACCCCTGAGAAACTGTCCAGCATTATTTTTGCATGATTGTCTTGTCGGATATGGTGTTGGATGCGTAGACATATCAGTGTAGACATGTCTCAAAAAGTCATGTTCAAGATGTTCATCAATTGATTACTTCACTCAACAAACTAAATTTTGAAATGAAATTAGTAATTCGTGTTTTTAAATTAGTTCAGTTCTAGATTTTTGTATTTTTGATGAGTTTTTCAAACAATAGACAGTTTCCGCTTACATCGTCGAACGTTTTTTCCTGATTATGGCGCCAGATCTGATGTCTCAATGATCGTTAGGGGTGAGGATTCTTTACCAGAAAGCGAATTCGAACCGAACCGAATTTGTGACTTTCGAATTCGAATCGAACCGAGCTTCAGTGTTTCGAATTCGAACCGAATTCGAATTGAGATTGAAAGATTTTCAAACAAGTTTTCGAACCAGCAACAAAAATTAATCTTACAAAGATCATGCCAATCACTAGATTTTGTTCTGCAATAAAACGACTAGTAATTTGTTTAAAATTGTGCACAGAAATCACTGCTAAATTATGCTAATTGCATGATGTTTCAATCGTTTTAGTGATAAAGAACACCTGTGATTGAAGTGCTGAATTATTCGAATCTACAGTTTTGGATTCGAATCGAGTTCGAACTGAAAAAACTCGTTCGAACTCGAACGTTCGATGCTCACCCCTAGTGATCGTAGGCTGTAATCATTTGTACTCTAGAGCGAGTTGTACAATCACAAGCTGATTGTAGGTGTTTTATCGTCTCCCTCGACAGTTTCTGCAAAATTTCAAGCTGGGTAGCAGGGATGTTACCGAAACCGAATTTACAAACCGAAACCGAAATTTATCAAACATGAGAAACCGAACCGAAACATTTTTGCAAAACCGACTAGTGTTAACACTGAAAAAAGGAAAATTCTAAAAAATGTAAAATATTTTGTTTTTTGTTTTTGTTTCTTTGCTTTTATTTGCTGTGATTCAAGGTTATTGATAAAAACTCAAAGATGTTTTATAGTAAAGAACCTGAAGTTTGATGGAGTGGCTTACATTAGAAAAATTAATGTTTTACAATGTTTTTGAATTTAAGTTTCCTTAATGTTTAAAAAGATCATAATTCTTCATTAAAATAAACAAATTTTGTTTTGTAGATGTTTTGTTGAATATATTTCGTAAATTTTTCAAAATTAAAAATGATTTTGCTCAAGTAAATTCAAACGTGGTTTGGTATTTCGGTTGATTGGGCCTGGAGAGACTAAAACTTCACAGTGGCCAGCCCCGAAGATATGCCACATTGCTGTGAATATCGCGTCACAAACTGTTAAGTAAACGAAATTCTCACTTTATTTGAACTATTTTAGCCAAGATTTTTATCGGTTTTTGACATTTAGAGAAGAGAAAGGGTAAATTGGACAAATACTAGTAAAACCTCCGAAAAATGCTGCCCAAAATTATCGGAAATTTCGGCTATGAAACTTAGTAAATTTCGCCGAAACGAAACTCTGACGAGAGCACAATTATCAGCATCCCTGCTTTGTACCACCGACATTTGCACTTCATCTTGTAACTGTATGTTTTGTTTATATTTCTATCGTCTAGAGAATTCGACTTTATCGGGTTCTCCGAGAACTCGCCAGAGACAATAGCGTGATCTGCCTGTGATCGTAGTGACGTCATTTCAGAATCAAAATTTTTTGCCGTTTGACCGTAATGGAAACTATCTATTGTTACCGTCTGTTAACGTTAAGAAGTGCTTGTCATGCAATTGAATTGACTTAACGAATGATGAAATCAAAATTGGTAAAAGTACTTTTAAGTTAAATGTTGCACACAAAACTATGACGGTGACTGAAAACTTTCAAAGATTTCGACTCTTGCTGGTTTATGAAATCCCTCTGTTCAGGAACTACGAGCAGCAGTGGAAACCTTCGAATCTTCAGGTACAAAGCCCGATGTGTGATCGAATCCAGTTTTATTAACGTTGCCTTGTTTCAAACTCTTTATTTAGACGTGCGCTTTTGCACGTTAAGATTTGTGTTTTTGCACGTAACGATTTTTTCATGTATTGTGCAGAGACGGTTTTCCCCTCGCGCCGTGCACGACAATTTCAAAGGTTTTCTACGTCACACCGTTACTGGCTAATAACAAAGACAAGCGAGGCTTAGCCCTGGATGGCAAGTTGAAACATGAAGATACGAACCTTGGCTCATCGACAATGTAAGTGCTGATCTGTTTATTTACTAGTGCCAGCGTGCAAATCCTTACTTATGCATGCAGTTTTCTTGTTTATCGACCACTGATTTTGAATCAAACTTGAAACCAAAGCTAGTAGATGCAAAAACACTCGGCTGAACCTGGATTTGAACCGTGAACCTTTGCGAGCACGCAAATACTTACTTATGCACTCAGTTTTCATGTTTATCGACCACTGATTTTAAATCAAACTTAAAACTAAAGCAAAAACACTCGGCTGAACCTGGATTTGAACCGTGAACCTTTGCAAGCACGCAAATACTTACTTATGCACTCAGTTTTCATGTTTATCGACCACTGATTTTAAATCAAACTTGAAACCAAAGCTAGTAGATGCAAAAACACTCGGCTGAACCTGGATTTGAACCGTGAACCTTTGCGAGCATGCAAATACTTACTTATGCACTCAGTTTTCATGTTTATCGACCACTGATTTTAAATCAAACTTGAAACCAAAGCTAGTAGATGCAAAAACACTCGCCTGAACCTGGATTTGAACCGTGAACGTTTGCATTGCAAGTCGTAGTCTACTGTCACGAGTGCTAGTCGTGCGGTATTTGGTAAATTTGTGTTTTTTACTGGATACGTTTGATGAAGAGAGTTAGTAAGGTTCAATAAGCAATGCTGTGGCTTGCTGTATGAAATTTTACTCGTTTTTTGCAAAATAATATCATTTGCGCACAGAAAATTCATCTTCAACATTTACATAAATAACACAAGGTTTATAATAAAAATTCCAATTTTAAATTTACCGCTGTGCTCATGCATGAGCTGTCGAACGTGTGTTGTTCATCACGAACTAACACATCTGAACTGAGAGGTGCTGCACCTGTTTCTTGTGCACTGCATTACCAAAATGCTGGTGCTAGTGCCCGTCTAGCTAGCGAATGGCGAAATGCATGTAACAGCGAAGAACTAGTGGCGCGAACGTGAAATTGTGTTTGTGTGGTAATAAGTCGTTTTTGGAAAAATAGCATGTTTACTTTCAATATTTTACAAGGTAGATTGTTTACAATTTAAGATTGCGTCTAGTTTTTATTTAATTCACAGTATTATGTTTACTTTTTAAGTGGTATAACTAGTGTAAGTGGTGTAACAAGTGTAGCTGAAAATGTAACAAACAGAAGGCTGTTTTTTTTATATTGATCGGTAAGGATTATGAGCCGAATGTGTGTTTCCAGCTATTCAGTATCATTACCTTGTTGTCATGCTTGTTAAAAATCTCACACACATAATGTTCAGCGTATAAAAAACTTGGTAAATTTTCTCTCTTACATTGGCTTCGTTAAACAAAAGCCTGATAAGAAAACAGCATGACATTTAAGATAATAGGTTCTCGGATTATTATCCTGAATTACTGGGAACATTTCCTGCGGAAAAAAAGTGCAGTTGTTTGTGCAGTGCTGGTAAATTTGCTTGCGTAGGATGCTTTGTGTTTATTTTAAATATCAACGCGTGTTGTTTTTATTTTGCAGAATGAACGAATCGCTACAGAAAGAAAACCTGGGTATCATTGTTAAATATGCAGTAAAAGTTCGTCTCATAGTGGCGTATGGCAGGTATGTTTGCTTCTTAAAGGAAAGCCAGATGATTGTTTAGACTCAATCTCATTTTAATTTACTGTCCAAAATATACATTTTCTTGCGTATAAAAGTTAGCAGTTGTTTCTTATATTTGAATAATTAGCTTAGAAAGTTAATTAACGGCAACCGAACACAGCTATTGCTTACGTCAGAAACTAACCACAGTTTGTGCAATGGCAGGCATCTTCCCTTGCGCGTCAAGCACATTTGTATAAGTGTTACAGTACTGTTTAAGCTCATGATGTCATGAAAAATGGGCTCTACATCATATGACGTCAGAAACTAACACTGCAGTTCATGATCACGGTTATCACGGTACCGCCTTCTATTTGTCTGCCACGTGAATGTGAGAAAAAAGTGCTGCTGCCAGTCTTAATAGATTCAGCGCGTAGCTTTGAAAGTTTAACGAAATTTGGGTATCCGAGGTAATTAAAATTTAATCTGAGCTTTGATTTAAAAAAGCTGTTGTAGTTTTCAATATTTTATAGCATTCTTTATTTTGAACTCATGTTTACACAATCGTCCGGTTTTCCTTTAAAGAAAAGAGTAGGTCACTCGTGTCGGACAGTGTTTATGATTTTTTCTTTCATGGCGTGCAGGCTTCCTCTATTGTGTTATTTTTTCTTTGTAGATGATTGTTTTATTTCACAGAAATTAACGTTGGTAGCAACACAATATTCAACGGTAACATAAAGTTTAGTCTTGTGTAAAACACAAAATATAATAAAGACGACAGCAATGACAAAGCCATGTTCTTCACATGTTTTCTGCCTAACCGAACTACTTACTACTATGTTTCTACGCGTTACAAAATAGTTCCTCGCGAGTCATTCGCTACAACTGAGTATGTTGGGTTATTTATTTTGCTTTTATTACTTAAACTTGGAAAAATATGACAAAGAAATTTGTGAATTACTGTCTATAAATTATAAATTTAAAATGTATTACCTCTGACTAGAAATTTTCAGGCGTGGTGGTTGGCGCCATTAATTTTTAAATTACTGGGAGACTTCGTGACTTTTCATAAGTGCATCGTGACTTTTCATAAGTGCGCGTTGCTTAAACTAATTCAAACTTCTGCAGCTTACTTGATATTTGTGCAAAAATATTTCAAAATTAGCTATCTGATATTTTTGTAAAAATGCAATATACTTTCGACGAAGATTTTTAGTGCACTACTTTTCTTGAAGACGAATGACATCATTAGAAGAATAATGAGTATTGAAAATGGGAGTGATCGCGACTTTAAAGTGATTTTACTAGTTACACGAGTAGCTTATTGCAATTTTATTACTAAATCCTTCTCACATTTTTCGTGAACATTCGAATAAGCCTAACTTCCCGGAAGACTTGACCTTTCCTTTAAAACCCTACGTAACCCCAAGAGACATTGAAGTTTTTCTTAACAGATTATTATGATTACACAAGGAATCCTTAGTTATTAAACAAAAGAAACTCATAAATTAAACAACTTACCATTTTCTAGCGAATTTCGAACGTGTGCATTGCTGTAAAGATCGCCATGTTTCGCGTCTTTCACGTGAGTGAGCAAAAATGACATACGAGGTACTGATCTTTGGCGACTGTACTCATTGTCATTCGTCAAATTCTTCTAATTCAATACCGCTAAAAACGAAGTTATAAAAAAACAGAAGAAACAAGTTTTGCAGTAAGTTTATAATAAAATAAATTGAAATATTCGTAATGAGAGTGGATTTTAAGTTGTAAAAGTTTACATTATGGCGAGAGTTTAGTTTGACTTTAATTATGCAAGCTGAAGATTTTAACACTTGCACTTGAATTCCGATTAACATTTATCACAGATGTCACGTAGACAGGCTGGTTGCACCACCGTATTGTGGTGCGACGCAGGAAAGAAAAACAAGATTTATTGACTAAGTATACAGAGCCTAATGTTGTGTGGGAAAAATTCTACAACGACGTGACACCACACTGTGGAGAAAAGAAAGAATTATTGCTCAACGTCGTCAAATATAAACAGAATCAGCGATTTTATTGTAAGAACGTGTAGCAGACATGAAAAATCATAACAGTCTATCGATTGAAATAACAGTGCAAACCTAAAACTATTAATTCTAATGGCATTCGCATTTTTCTGACTTCATTTAAATACATGTGCTGAGATACATTCTCATAGTTTCTGTGCTGAGATACATTCTCCTAGTTTCTGTGCTGAGATACATTCTCATAGTTTCTGTGCTGAGATATATTCTCCTAGTTTCTGTGCTGAGATACATTCACCTACTTTCTGTACTGAGATACATTCTCCTAGTTTCTTTGCTGAGATACATTCACCTAATTTCTGTGCTGAGATACATTCTCCTAGTTTCTGTGCTGAGATACATTCTCCTAGTTTCTTTGCTGAGATACATTCACCTAGTTTCTGTGCTGAGATACATTCTCCTAGTTTCTGTGCTGAGATACATTCACCTAGTTTCTGTGCTGAGATACATTCTCCTAGTTTCTGTGCTGAGATACATTCACCTAGTTTCTGTGCTGAGATACATTCTCCTAGTTCCTGTGCTGAGATACATTCTCCTAGTTTCCTGTGCTGAGATACATTCTCCTAGTTTCCTGTGCTGAGATACATTCACCTAGTTTCTGTGCTGAGATACATTCTCCTAGTTCCTGTGCTGAGATACATTCTCCTAGTTTCCTGTGCTGAGATACATTCTCCTAGTTTCCTGTGCTGACATACATTCTCCTAGTTTCCTGTGCTGAGATACATTCTCCGAGTTTCTGTGCTGAGATACATTCTCCTAGTTCCTGTGCTGAGATACATTCTCCTAGTTTCTGTGCTGAGATACATTCACCTACTTTCTGTGCTGAGATATATTCTCCTAGTTTCTGTGCTGAGATACATTCACCTACTTTCTGTACTGAGATACATTCTCCTAGTTTCTGTGCTGAGATACATTCACCTAGTTTCTGTGCTGAGATACATTCTCCTAGTTTCTGTGCTGAGATACATTCACCTAGTTTCTGTGCTGAGATACATTCTCCTAGTTTCTGTGCTGAGATACATTCACCTAGTTTCTGTGCTGAGATACATTCTCCTAGTTCCTGTGCTGAGATACATTCTCCTAGTTTCCTGTGCTGAGATACATTCTCCTAGTTTCTGTGCTGAGAAACATTCTCCTAGTTTCTGTGCTGAGATACATTCTCCTAGTTTCTGTGCTGAGATACATTCTCCTAGTTTCCTGTGCTGAGATACGTTCTCCTAGTTTCTGTGCTGAGATACATTCTCCTAGTTTCTGTGCTGAGATACATTCTCCTAGTTTCCTGTGCTGAGATACGTTCTCCTAGTTTCTGTGCTGAGATACATTCTCCTAGTTTCTGTGCTGAGATACATTCTCCTAGTTTCTGTGCTGAGATACATTCTCCTAGTTTCTGTGCTGAGATACATTCTCCTAGTTTCTGTGCTGAGATACATTCACCTAGTTTCTGTGCTGAGATACATTCTCCTAGTTCCTGTGCTGAGATACATTCTCCTAGTTTCCTGTGCTGAGATACATTCTCCTAGTTTCTGTGCTGAGATACATTCTCATAGTTTCTGTGCTGAGATACATTCTCCGAGTTTCTGTACTGAGATACATTCTCCTAGTTTCTGTGCTGACATACATTCTCCTAGTTTCCTGTGCTGAGATACATTCTCCTAGTTTCTGTGCTGAGGTACATTCTCCTAGTTTCTGTGCTGAGATACATTCTCCTAGTTTCCTGTGCTGAGATACATCACCTAGTTTCTGTGCTGAGATACGTTCTCCTAGTTTCTGTGCTGAGATACGTTCTCCTAGTTTCTGTGCTGAGATACATTCTCCTAGTTTCCTGTGCTGAGATACATTCACCTAGTTTCTGTGCTGAGATACGTTCTCCTAGTTTCTGTGCTGAGATACATTCTCCTAGTTTCTGTGCTGAGATACATTCACCTAGTTTCTGTGCTGAGATACATTCTCCTAGTTCCTGTGCTGAGATACATTCTCCTAGTTTCTGTGCTGAGATACATTCTCCGAGTTGCTGTGCTGAGATACATTCTCATAGTTTCTGTGCTGAGATACATTCTCCGAGTTTCTGTACTGAGATACATTCTCCTAGTTTCTGTGCTGACATACATTCTCCTAGTTTCCTGTGCTGAGATACATTCTCCTAGTTTCTGTGCTGAGGTACATTCTCCTAGTTTCTGTGCTGAGATACATTCTCCTAGTTTCCTGTGCTGAGATACATCACCTAGTTTCTGTGCTGAGATACGTTCTCCTAGTTTCTGTGCTGAGATACGTTCTCCTAGTTTCTGTGCTGAGATACATTCTCCTAGTTTCCTGTGCTGAGATACATTCACCTAGTTTCTGTGCTGAGATACATTCTCCTAGTTTCTGTGCTGAGATACGTTCTCCTAGTTTCTGTGCTGAGATACATTCTCCTAGTTTCTGTGCTGAGATACATTCACCTTTTGTTTTTAGTTCCTGTGCTGAGATACATTCTCCTAGTTTCCTGTGCTGAGATACATTCTCCTAGTTTCTGTGCTGAGATACATTCTCATAGTTTCTGTGCTGAGATACATTCTCCGAGTTTCTGTACTGAGATACATTCTCCTAGTTTCTGTGCTGACATACATTCTCCTAGTTTCCTGTGCTGAGATACATTCTCCTAGTTTCTGTGCTGAGATACATTCTCCTAGTTTCTGTGCTGAGATACATTCTCCTAGTTCCTGTGCTGAGATACATCTCCTAGTTTCTGTGCTGAGATACGTTCTCCTAGTTTCTGTGCTGAGATACATTCTCCTAGTTTCTGTGCTGAGATACATTCTCCTAGTTTCTGTGCTGAGATACATTCTCCTAGTTTCTGTGCTGAGATACATTCTCCTAGTTTCTGTGCTGAGATACATTCTCCTAGTTTCTGTGCTGAGATACATTCACCTAGTTTCTGTGCTGAGATACATTCTCCTAGTTTCTGTGCTGAGATACATTCTCCTAGTTTCTGTGCTGAGATACATTCTCCTAGTTTCTGTGCTGAGATACATTCTCCTAGTTTCTGTGCTGAGATACATTCTCCTAGTTTCTGTGCTGAGATACATTCTCCTAGTTTCTGTGCTGAGGTACATTCTCCTAGTTTCTGTGCTGAGATACATTCTCCTAGTTTCCTGTGCTGAGATACATCACCTAGTTTCTGTGCTGAGATACGTTCTCCTAGTTTCTGTGCTGAGATACGTTCTCCTAGTTTCTGTGCTGAGATACATTCTCCTAGTTTCTGTGCTGACATACATTCTCCTAGTTTCCTGTGCTGAGATACATTCTCCTAGTTTCTGTGCTGAGGTACATTCTCATAGTTTCTGTGCTGAGATACATTCTCCGAGTTTCTGTACTGAGATACATTCTCCTAGTTTCTGTGCTGACATACATTCTCCTAGTTTCCTGTGCTGAGATACATTCTTAGTTTCTGTGCTGAGTATTCTCCTAGTTTCTGTGCTGGATACATTCTCCTAGTTTCCTGTGCTGAGATACATCACCTAGTTTCTGTGCTGAGATACGTTCTCCTAGTTTCTGTGCTGAGATACGTTCTCCTAGTTTCTGTGCTGAGATACATTCTCCTAGTTTCTGTGCTGAGATACATTCTCCTAGTTTCTGTGCTGAGATACATTCTCCTAGTTTCTTTGCTGAGATACATTCACCTAGTTTCTGTGCTGAGATACATTCTCCTAGTTTCTGTGCTGAGATACATTCACCTAGTTTCTGTGCTGAGATACATTCTCCTAGTTCCTGTGCTGAGATACATTCTCCTAGTTTCTGTGCTGAGATACATTCTCCTAGTTTCCTGTGCTGAGATACATTCACCTAGTTTCTGTGCTGAGATACATTCTCCTAGTTCCTGTGCTGAGATACATTCTCCTAGTTTCTGTGCTGAGATACATTCTCCTAGTTTCTGTGCTGAGATGCGTTCTCCTAGTTTCTGTGCTGAGATACATTCTCCGAGTTTCTGTGCTGAGATACATTCTCCTAGTTCCTGTGCTGAGATACATTCTCCTAGTTTCTGTGCTGAGATACATTCTCCTAGTTTCTGTGCTGAGATACATTCACCTAGTTTCTGTGCTGAGATACATTCTCCTAGTTTCTGTGCTGAGATACGTTCTCCTAGTTTCTGTGCTGAGATACATTCTCCTAGTTTCTGTGCTGAGATACATTCACCTAGTTTCTGTGCTGAGATACATTCTCCTAGTTTCTGTGCTGAGGTACATTCTCCTAGTTTCTGTGCTGAGATACATTCTCCTAGTTTCCTGTGCTGAGATACATCACCTAGTTTCTGTGCTGAGATACGTTCTCCTAGTTTCTGTGCTGAGATACGTTCTCCTAGTTTCTGTGCTGAGATACATTCTCCTAGTTTCTGTGCTGAGATACATTCACCTAGTTTCTGTGCTGAGATACATTCTCCTAGTTCCTGTGCTGAGATACATTCTCCTAGTTTCTGTGCTGAGATACATTCTCCGAGTTTCTGTGCTGAGATACATTCTCATAGTTTCTGTGCTGAGATACATTCTCCGAGTTTCTGTACTGAGATACATTCTCCTAGTTTCTGTGCTGACATACATTCTCCTAGTTTCCTGTGCTGAGATACATTCTCCTAGTTTCTGTGCTGAGATACATTCTCATAGTTTCTGTGCTGAGATACATTCTCCTAGTTCCTGTGCTGAGATACATTCTCCTAGTTTCTGTGCTGAGATGCGTTCTCCTAGTTTCTGTGCTGAGATACATTCTCCGAGTTTCTGTGCTGAGATGCATTCAACTAGTTTCTGTGCTGAGATACATTCTCCTAGTTCCTGTGCTGAGATACATTCTCCTAGTTTCTGTGCTGAGATACGTTCTCCTAGTTTCTGTGCTGAGATACGTTCTCCTAGTTTCTGTGCTGAGATACATTCCCCTAGTTTCTGTGCTGACATACATTCTCCTAGTTTCCTGTGCTGAGATACGTTCTCCTAGTTTCTGTGCTGAGATACGTTCTCATAGTTTCTGTGCTGAGATACATTCTCCTAGTTCCTGTGCTGAGATACATTCTCCTAGTTCCTGTGCTGAGATACATTCTCATAGTTTCTGTGCTGAGATACATTCTCCTAGTTCCTGTGCTGAGATACGTTCACCTGCTTTCTGTGCTGAGATACATTCTCATAGTTTTTGTGCTGAGATACATTCTCCTAGTTCTGTGCTGAGATACATTCTCCTAGTTTCTGTGCTGAGACACATTCTCCTAGTTTCTGTGCCGAGATACATTCTCCTAGTTTTTGTACTGAGATACATTCACCTAGTTTCTGTGCTGAGATACATTCTCCTAGTTTCTGTGCTGAGATACATTCACCTAGTTTCTGTGCTGAGATACATTCTCCTAGTTTCTGTGCTGAGATACATTCTCCTAGTTTCTGTGCTGAGATACATTCTCCTAGTTTCTGTGCTGAGATACATTCTCCTAGTTTCTGTGCTGAGATACATTCTCCTAGTTTCTGTGCTGAGATACATTCCCCTAGTTCCCGTTGATTTCCTACTGTAAATTTATTAGTGCTTTTGATTATGGCAGCATTTAAACGAATATTATAATTTAATAGTTGCTTATTTCAGTGACGTATCAGTGGAGTTGCCATTCACGTTGACCCACCCGAAGCCCCCGGAGACGCCTCCTCCGAGTCGGCCGCTTAGCGTTGCTCAGCAGATGAACATAAACCAAGATGGGACGGCTCCCATCGACACAAATCTCATCACTCTTGATACAATGTGAGTGAATTTGTTTAATAAACTTTTTTTAAAGACTTTGGTAAGTTTCGAGTTCGGCGGCTCTGATTTGTTCGTGTTGTGTCGTTCTAGGCAAGGAAACAAGTTGCTCGTTCTTTCATTCTGCAATAAGCTTTTTCACAGTTCCAACGATTGATGATGATTTGTGAAAAGGTCAAAGGTTAAGTGAACCAGACAACACCCTTGTGTACACTTGACAACGCCTCGCAGCCCATGCTGTTGTAATAGTAACAGATTAACAGCTAGCCAGAACCTTACCTACTTTATTTTTTCTTGTTTCCAAGCAAGATCCTGCTAGTAAATCAGTCTACGCACAGACTAATGCATAATTAAGTAAAGTCCATGTAAAACAAGTGCTATTATCGAACCTACATGGCAGACGGCTTTGTTTTACCAAAATGTGATGTGACGGGTTTAGCTAAGACCTTACATTTTTTCTTGTTTCCATGTAAGATCTTGTTAGTAAATCAGTCTGCGCGCAAACAAATTCATCATTAAGTAAGTAAAACAACTGCTATTACCGAACTTACATGGCAGACGGCTTTGCTTTACCAACATGTCACGTGACGGGTGTAGCTAAGACTTACATTTTTTCTTGTTTCCATGTAAGCTCCTGCTAGTAAATGCATAATTAGGTAAACTCCATGTAAAACATGTTTTGCGTTACCCACACGTTACGTGACAGTTGTAATTAAGATGCGTTACTGTGGTACACTATACGTTTGACCTACATCAGCTGCGCGTGCGCACAACAAAACTGTGAAAAGGCTTATTCTAACTATCCGAAGATTTATTCTGAGATTTACCAAAATGTCACTGATTTGTCTCGCATATCCGTGTTTTAGCTTTGAGAAAAATACTTTCAAAATTGACATATCAGTGCAAAGCTGACACAGTTGTTTTGAGACTTTGTTTGCACTGTGAATCCTGAATGTTCCCTTTTACGAATACTAATAATGTGAAAAAAGAACTGACAATGTTATATGCTTGAATTTATTTGGTGCATTTCGGTTCAATTTTTGGCTTAAAAGACACCAGAAACAGAGCAGATCTAAAAAAATAGCCAAACTATAATGGGTTGCAATATTAGTTAATTCTGTGTGTCTTTCTTTCGGTTGGGTTTGATGCAAGATGTCTCGTATGACAGCCAAATGCAAATATATAGCTTTGTCATGTAAATGAAATTGGTGAAAAACTTTTAAATTTCGTACACCAGGTGGCACTCTTGGTAAAAAGTTGGCCATGGAAGCAAACAAATCATGTTCACTGAATGGTAACTGTCAGAACAGCTTCGGAAATAATTAAAATCTAACCAAACGCCTTATTCTATAATCAATAATATGAAATATTAAACAAACGGTTTACCATTTATGTATATTACTCTTGTGTACTCTGAAAATCGGTTTTTCCATTTAGGTATACTACTCTTTGCACGGTTCTTTTTAAATGCTGTCTTTTTACTATTGATATCTATTGGTGTGTAATTGTTTTCTGGGCATCCTGTACTAAATGTAATGCGGGTTACTCAACAGCATTGCTACGTTACCATATTCGTATTGATGATGTGGCTTCGTTTGTGTAATCTTATGTCCATTTCCTTATTTGACAAGCAAACATCAGCTGTTTGTTCATAAAATACATGTTGAGTAATCAGTAACTAGTGGAAGCAATTTCGACTAATTGAGATGCGGAAGGAGCCATTATTCCCCAAGTCTCATGGTGTATTTTTCATCTTAGGGAAAAACTCAGCCATTATTCCCCAAGTCTCGTGGTGTATTTTTCATCTTAGGGAAAAACTCAGCCATTATTCCCCAAGTCTCATGGTGTATTTTTCATCTTAGGGAAAAACTCAGCCATTATTCCCCAAGTCTCATGGTGTATTTTTCATCTTAGGGAAAAACTCAGCCATTATTCCCCAAGTCTCGTGGTGTATTTTTCATCTTAGGGAAAAACTCAGCCATTATTCCCCAAGTCTCATGGTGTATTTTTCATCTTAGGGAAAAACTCAGCCATTATTCCCCAAGTCTCGTGGTGTATTTTTCATCTTAGGGAAAAACTCAGCCATTATTCCCCAAGTCTCGTGGTGTATTTTTCATCTTAGGGAAAAACTCAGCCATTATTCCCCAAGTCTCGTGGTGTATTTTTTACCATAGCGGAAAATTGTTCTTCTGCTCCGTCTATCTTTTGGTATGCTTTTCATCCTAGAGGAGCATTAACCCATTATTCCTCAGTCTCTTCCCGATTTTTTTATCTTAGAGGAAAACTCGGCTTTCATTTCCTCCTTTCTGTGTATTTTTCATCTTAGAAGAAAACTGAGTCATTGTTCTCTCAGTCTTTTGGTGTATTTCTCATCTTAGAGGAAAACTTAGCCATTATTTCCTCCTTCTCAGTGTATTTTTCATCTTAGAAGAAAACCGAGTCATTGTTCTCTCAGTCTTTTGGTGTATTTTTCATCTTAGAGGAAAACTCAGCCATCATTTCCTCCTTCTCGGTGTATTTTTCATCTTAGAAGAAAACTGAGTCATTGTTCTCTCAGTCTTTTGGTGTATTTTTCATCTTAGAGGAAAACTCAGCCATCATTTCCTCCTTCTCGGTGTATTTTTCATGTTAGAAGAAAACAGAGTCATTGTTCTCTCAGTCTTTTGGTGTATTTTTTCGTCTTAGAAGAAAACTGAGTCATTGTTCTCTCAGTCTTTTGGTGTATTTTTCATCTTAGAGGACAGCTCAGCCATCATTTCCTCCTTCTCAGTGTATTTTTCATCTTAGAAGAAAACTGAGTCATTGTTCTCTCAGTCTTTTGGTGTATTTCTCATCTTAGAGGAAAACTTAGCCATTATTTCCTCCTTCTCAGTGTATTTTTCATCTTAGAAGAAAACCGAGTCATTGTTCTCTCAGTCTTTTGGTGTATTTTTCATCTTAGAGGAAAACTCAGCCATCATTTCCTCCTTCTCGGTGTATTTTTCATCTTAGAAGAAAACTGAGTCATTGTTCTCTCAGTCTTTTGGTGTATTTTTCATCTTAGAGGAAAACTCAGCCATCATTTCCTCCTTCTCGGTGTATTTTTCATGTTAGAAGAAAACAGAGTCATTGTTCTCTCAGTCTTTTGGTGTATTTTTTCGTCTTAGAAGAAAACTGAGTCATTGTTCTCTCAGTCTTTTGGTGTATTTTTCATCTTAGAGGACAGCTCAGCCATCATTTCCTCCTTCTCAGTGTATTTTTCATCTTAGAAGAAAACAGAGTCATTGTTCTCTCAGTCTTTTGGTGTATTTTTCATCTTAGAAGAAAACTGAGTCATTGTTAGACCCTTACTCTCTATGGCAAATGGCACTATGAGCAACAACAGCATTAAAATTTAAGTATCCACGTAATAATGATGCAGTCGTATGTGAAATACGGGTATCTTTTATTTTTCAATTCCGTTTATGTGTTATGATTGTCCCCCAGAGAATAAACACTTTAACCGATGTTTATAACCTCATTGAATGTAGCCATAAACGACACAGCAACCTCACTAAATGTAGTATTAAACGAAACAAACGAAATAAAGTGTTTTTCAGAATATGTTCGTTACAATTTATACGAAAACGGGAAGCCGAAATGATGCCATCTGGGGAGGTGACGAATGCTAGCGAGAATATTAAAATAAAAATGTTTATGAACCCATTAGGAAGAATGCATGAGAATTATTTTCTAATTTATGACCAGAACTAATCTTGGGTAGCACTCGACGTGTTGGATCACACGTTAATAAATAATGTTTGTGTATTTCTAACATCCGTCCATTTTTCAGGGAGGACGCGAACTGCTACGCCGACCAAGACGACGATATAATATTCGAGGACTTTGCTCGCTTACGTCTGAAAGGCGAAGAGCCGGACGAGGTCGAGGCGTAGATATTGTCACGTTGCGCTTGTCGTGTTGGACGTTCTTCTGTATTCTGGATTGTCGCGTGCGCCATCTATGTAAAAAAATCCGATCACTTTTTAAAACGCGGGGCAATTTCCCTGCAGTGGACTTGCAAATTTCCGAGCGCCGGCCGGGACAAGATTTTGTGGCAGCTTGGCAGTATCTTGTGTTGATGTAGTTCATGTGTTTCCTCATTTGCGAGTTTCAGAAAAAAATTTGGGTATTTGTTGGGAGAAACGATTGGGCGTAATGGCTTTTGAATTAGGAAAACGAATCTCCTTTATTTTTGTGTTATAATATTATTAACTTATGATAATTGTGTACTTCAGTTATTTATAGCCCTAATTGAAGGATAATTGTTATTAAATGTAGAATGAAGCCAGTTACCGCGGGAGAGCAGTACGAAGCTGCGATCCACGGGTCCTTGGTTCAAATGCAGATGCAGTAACAACTTTTTCACACTTTCTTCTTTTCGGCCAGATTGGGTTTCCAAATTCGTTAATTTTGCGTGCACTCTGTCTCGCCCTTGCACTTTAGTCGTAACGTCGCGTTCAGACTAGGGAGTATGTTTGTTGTAAGTTTTCTGTCTGACAGCAAACTTGTGAGTGTGAACTGCTTCGTGAGTTGCCGTCGGCGAAAAATTGCAAAAATTTACTGTCTGCGTTCATTTACTAGTGTGAATGCCTACAGCATTCACTTTCGGCAGTCTTGCAGCGAATAGTGAAACAAGTGTGATCTTACCTTTACTATTGGAGGATAATTAAACTCAAATGACATCAACACCACAGACACAAACAACAAAAAGAGACAAACAACTGCAAATCATACAATCTACAATGGTGCACATGTACAAAATTACCACCAAAGGAAAAGGGTCATCAGGTGAAGCACTGGAAAAGATTCAGATTTCGGTCCCTACTCACTACCTTCAAACTTTCCCTGCGGGGACCTGGTTCCTACTCACTACCTTCAAACTCTCCTGGCGGGGACCTGGTCCCTACTCACTACCTTCAAACTTTCCCTGCGGGGACCTGGTCCCTACTCACTACCTTCAAACTTTCCCTGCGGGGACCCGGTCCCTACTCACTATCTTCAAACTCTCCCTGCGGGGACCCGGTCCCTACTCACTACCATCAAACTCTCCTGGCAAAGACCCGGTCCCTACTCACTAGCTTCAAACTCTCCCAGCACGGACCTGGTCCCTACTCGCTAGCTTCAAACTCTCCCGGCGAAGACCCGGTGCCTACTCACTAGCTTCAAACTCTCCCTGCAGGGACCCGGTCCCTACTCACTAGCTTCAAACTCTCCTGGCGGGGACCTGGTCCCTACTCGTTATCTTCAAACTCTCCCTGCAGGGACCCGGTCCCTACTCACTAGCTTCAAACTCTCCCAGCATGGACCTGGTCCCTACTCACTAGCTTCAAACTCTCCTGGCGGGGACCCGGTCCCTACTCGCTAGCTTCAAACTCTCCTGGCGGGGACCCGGTCCCTACTCGCTACCTTCAAACTCTCCTGGTGGGGACCCGGTCCCTACTCACTACCTTCAAACTCCCCAGGCAGGGACCCGGTCCCTACTCGCTACCTTCAAACTCTCCTGGTGGGGACCCGGTCCCTACTCACTACCTTCAAACTTTCCCTGCGGGGACCCGGTCCCTACTCACTACCTTCAAACTCTCCTGGCGGGGACCCGGTCCCTACTCACTACCTTCAAACTCTCCTGGCGGGGACCTGGTCCCTACTCACTACCTTCAAACTTTCCCTGCGGGGACCTGGTCCCTACTCACTACTTTCAAACTCTCCTGGTGGGGACCTGGTCCCTACTCACTACTTTCAAACTCTCCTGGTGGGGACCTGGTCCCTACTCACTACCTTCAAACTTTCCCTGCGGGGACCTGGTCCCTACTCACTACCTTCAAACTCTCCTGGCGGGGACCTGGTCCCT
This sequence comes from Tubiluchus corallicola, assembly GCA_030141605.1. Taxonomy (NCBI): domain Eukaryota; kingdom Metazoa; phylum Priapulida; class Priapulimorpha; order Priapulimorphida; family Tubiluchidae; genus Tubiluchus; species Tubiluchus corallicola. The sequence continues at coordinate 29,561 of JAQGDQ010000647.1, read as the reverse complement.
ACTCACTACCTTCAAACTTTCCCTGCGGGGACCCGGTCCCTACTCACTACCTTCAAACTTTCCCTGCGGGGACCCGGTCCCTACTCACTATCTTCAAACTCTCCCTGCGGGGACCCGGTCCCTACTCACTACCATCAAACTCTCCTGGCAAAGACCCGGTCCCTACTCACTACCTTCAAACTCTCCCTGCGGGGACCCGGTCCCTACTCACTACCATCAAATTCTCCTGGCAAAGACCTGGTCCCTACTCACTACCTTCAAACTTTCCCTGCGGGGACCCGGTCCCTACTCACTACCTTCAAACTCCTGGCGGGGACCTGGTCCCTACTCACTACCTTCAAACTTTCCCTGCGGGGACCCGGTCCCTACTCACTACCTTCAAACTCTCCTGGCGGGGACCCGGTCCCTACTCACTACCTTCAAACTCTCCTGGCGGGGACCCGGTCCCTACTCACTATCTTCAAACTCTCCTGGCGGGGACCCGGTCCCTACTCACTATCTTCAAACTCTCCTGGCAAAGACCCGGTCCCTACTCACTACCTTCAAACTCTCCTGGCAAAGACCCGGTCCCTACTCACTACCTTCAAACTCTCCTGGCGGAGACCCGGTCCCTACTCACTACCTTCAAACTCTCTTGGTGGGGACCCGGTCCCTACTCGCTACCTTCAAACTCTCCTGGCGGGGACCCGGTCCCTACTCACTACCTTCAAACTTTCCCTGCGGGGACCTGGTCCCTACTCACTACCTTCAAACTCTCCTGGCGGGGACCCGGTCCCTACTCGCTACCTTCATACTCTCCTGGCGGGGACATAGTCACATTGACTGCCCAACCTTAGATGTTAAAGTGATAACTACAGACATAACACATAATACATTGACTGCCCAACCTTAGATGTTAAAGTGATAACTACAGACATAACACATAATACATTGACTGTCCAATCTTAGATGTTAAAGTGACAACTACAGACATAACACATAATACATTGACTGTCCAATCTTAGATGGTAAAGTGACAACTACAGACATAACACATAATACATTGACTGCCCCCAACCTTAGATGTTAAAATGATAACTACAGACATAACACATAATACATTGACTGCCCAACCTTATATATTAAAGTGATAACTACAGACATAACACATAATACATTGACTGCCCTACCTTAGATGTTAAAGTGATAACTACAGACATAACACATAATACATTGACTGCCCAACCTTAGATGTTAAAGTGATAACTACAGACATGACACATAATACATTGACTGCCCAACCTTAGATGTTAAAGTGATAACTACAGACATGACACATAATACATTGACTGCCCAACCTTAGATGTTAAAGTGATAACTACAGACATGACACATAATACATTGACTGCACGACCTTAGGTGTTAAAGTGATAACTTCTAAAGACATTTTTACAAGATTGAAGAAGACTCGTCGTAGAGTAACCCCTATTTGACATAATGTCATACAACCTAGCCAAAAACCCCTCCTTACTTGAACATAACCTGGCATACCTAAGTTACAGCAAGTTTTGCTCTCTAGTCTGAAGATGATTGCGAGTTACTTTGCTAGTTAACTTGGCGAGAAAACTCGCTAGTCTGAACGCGCCTTAACGAGCAGTATTACGTTTTTAATAGCGATACAATGGCTGTATTAATGTTGAATTATTTTGGATGCCAGTGGGCTACTATGTTGAGATCTTACTAAAGTTTCTTGAGGCTCGGCTATTGCATATCATTGATAAGTATTAAGGCCACAGTTACCACACTGAGACGCGAGTCAGATTATATATAAAAAGCTACTAGTTTGTCTATGTGAAAGTTGTATATATTTAAACTGCAGATGGATATTGTAAAGGTATTAATTTAGAGCACAAATCAACTATTACTATCAAACATTTGGTTTTCTAACCACTTGGTGCACTTTCGATGTTCTTTGCTTCGTGATTAGAGATTTCAAGGCAGTCTTGTTGCGTTATGATTAACTCCTTCAGGACTGTAAGTGTTTGTTGCAGTTGCGCATGGCTTCATGAAAAACTGCTCACACTAAGCAATAGTTATATCATAATTGATAGGCTTCTGCTCCTCACACAATGGATTTTTATGCGAAATTATATATGAAATGCATTTGCTTATCTTAGACAAAGTAAAAATCCATTTTTGATGAAACTGCATTGTTTGCACTGTAACAATGTAGAGTATCAGTTGTGTGAAATCAGCTAAAGCAGAAAATTTCACCTATCCAGACACGGAATTTCCTGTTAAAAGATGAATTGACTTTAATTTCTCCTCAGTTGACTAGTTGCCTTTTACATGAATTCTGTACACCATTCAATAAAATAGTGTGTACGATCACTAGGGGTGAGCATCGAACGTTCGAGTTCGATTCGAACGAGTTTTTTTAGTTCGAACTCGATTCGAATCCAAAACTGTAGATTCGAATAATTCAGCACTTCAATCACACATGTTCTTTATCACTAAAACGATTTTTCAAGACATCATGAAATTAGCATAATTTAGCTGTGATTTCAGCACACAATTTTATACCAATTACTAGTCGTTTTCTTGCAGAACAAAATCTAGTGATATGCATGATCTTTGTAAGACTAATTTTTACTGGTAGTTCGAAAACTTGTTCGAAAATCTTTCGATCTCAATTCGATTTCGGTTTGAATTCGAAACACTGAAGTTCGGTTCGATTCGAATTCGAAAGTCACAAATTCGGTTCGATTCGAATTCGCTTTCTGGTAGAGAACGCTCACCCCTAACGATCACGCAAGTCTGCACCAGACTAAGCTACTCAATCGGCTAAGTTGGAGTGTCTGAAAATGGCGAGTTTTTCTTAATTTTATCCAATCAAATCACTTATAAATGTTTAAACAAATACCATGACTAGATAGCAAAGATTCTCCTGAATAGAACAGTACCTAATTTGCAATCATTTAGTTATGTCTGTGCTCATACAGTAGCAGAAAAGTCGTAGGTCCTACAAAACCTATTACGAGTGGTGCGGTCCCGAAGGAGTTGAAACACTGCTACAGCTTACATTTGGAGATAACTTGTAGCGACATCTGTTGGAACAGAAATCACTAATCTCACTTAATACGATGCTAAGTACAGCTGGTTTTGAATCCACTCGGTATATTTTGAAATGAGCTTATTTAGCAGTTGTTGCGTAAAGAACCTATTTCTTGTACACGTTTATGACACGTTTTTATATAATTATGCTACATCGTATGTAAAAGAACATAGTTTTATACAATGTTTGTCGAAAAAATTACACACGACTGACGAAGCGTGAAATCATGTTAGGCTGATTATTATTATTTATGATTTATTGATGAAAAATTTTGTATATTGTGTGAATGTGTTTTATCAGTTATTGCAAATGTGTGCAAAGTTTCTTTTGACTGTTGTACTGTGTTGATTTTTAGACATATTTTAATGCTTTAACTTTTTCTCCAGTGTAGGAAGAAATTTGTCGCATGACTCAAGGCGTATTTGTGTGCTTGCATACCAAAATCATCCGTAAGTCGGCAATTAAGCTTTTCTAGTTATTCACATCTCCTGAATCTGCATTCATTGATGATCATTTTGGTACCAAGTTCATTGTCCTATGTTGTTTCTAAGCTGAGATAATCCACATTGAAGTTGAGGTGCAGGCTGCACACTGAAAAACGTAATCTTGAGAAAATCAATGTTAAAGTCAGCCATTGTTTTTTGTCGCATTTCTACAAAACACTTTGCAACCGTATAAAAGGTTGGTTGCTACGGACTTTACAAGAACACATTTATGTTTAAATCCAGTAGATGGCTCTTTCTGACAAGGATCTGGGTTTGGCAACAGACGAAACCTGAAGCAAAATGACTGCTTCCACGAGTTACTATTGGAGTTTGAAAATACATGTACAAGTTTTTCAAAATTCTTGTAGGAGTTTCTAGCCAGAGAAAGGGGTACGGAATTGTAAAATGAAATTCTAATATTTTTTGAACATTTTCTTGATAAATGAATGCTAGAATATAAAAGTAAAATATATTTAGCATTTGTTTACCTAAAAAATAAACTGACATTTGAAAAAATTTTTGCTGCATTTTACTTTAAAGCACCATAACGTAGTTTTAACTATGCCGACTTGTGGACGATTTTGGTTTGCAAGCACACTTTTGATTAAAATTTTAAAAAAATCGTGTCGTCTTGATTTTGTATGTTAACATAGCGGATTCTTAGAGTAAAGTTGGTCGGCGACGTTTCAGCTGGACAACCCGAATGTCTAAAAAACGTTTTAAATCTAAACAACTTACTTTTATCATACTTGGAATCGTGCTGTTTAACTGTTTTGCAGATCATATAATTCTTGTCGTCTAATAAAGTCACTAACATTTTTTATTTTGCCACCGCCTGTCTGTCTGTCCGTTCGTACCTGCGGTATTTTTCTCTGCTGTCCAGCAGTAGGCAGCAGATTTATATTGTCTGTGTTGCATCTATGGAATTAATAATGTGTTCATTTTTGCAGGGTAATAATAACTGTAACTGCAAAGAATTGTGGGAAATCACAGATATTTTTGTTGTTTTTTCGCTGGTTTTTAGTGGTTTATCGTGTAGATTATGCTTGCTTTTTTCTTCATTATAAATCAGGGTGGACATGTCTATTTGGTCTTGTTTCTTTAAAGGACAAGAAAAGGGGCACCTGAAGTAGGTTTCAGAAAAATCGCTTTAAAAATTTTTATTACTTTATAGCAACTCTATGCAGGTATCGTACTCGCGTTGAAAGGAGTTTTTGTTTTTCATCTTAAATCTCCCGCAGTAAGGATCAGACTGCGCCATTACATGACGTCATATACACACAATGTAAAACGGGGGAAGAAATGGCAATGTTAAATTATATCTCAAAAAACTTTCCATGCAAAGTTATATTACTTTGCACTTTACTTACCTGCTTGAAAGCCTATTTAACTAAAAAAATTGCTAATTATTCAAAATGTTTTCACCAATTGGTAAAATGTCGCTGACTCACCCTCCAGAGTGCAGCACTCGTTAACCAAAAACGTATTTTTAATCCTATTGACAAGATACGGTAATTTTAAGTTTTACTTAGTGACGTGTGAACTACGAATGCCCTGATTACTTTTTCAAACTTTACTCAGTGTTATCAAAACTTGTTTCAAATGACTTATCATCAAAATGGCTGCGTCTAATGGTCGTTGCGGGAGTTTAAATTTACATGTTGATGCAAGTTCTGCGTGCGAAAAGGCAGTATGTAAGTGATATAAAATTTTAAGACGATTTTTAAAGCTTTATGTAAGTGGAGGGTTTTCTTGCACTTTAAAGTAGCAGGCAACAACATATCAAGGATCGTAGATTTTGTTTAGAATCTGCATTATTGAAATCTCTGCCCACTTCTTTTGCTATACGTTTAGCACTACAAGTAAATATAATAGAGATAATGCAAGAATCGTGGTGAGGCTGTTCTCAAGTGTGAATTATATTCGTCAAATATTGTACAATTGTGAGTGTAATCATTATTGTTTGTCATTTCAATAAAGGTTTGTCATTCACTGGTATAACTAAAGCGTAAATTTGAAAACTTTTTATACTGACAGCTAGACTTTGTCTGTTCGCTGCGTTGTGTCTCGACAAAATTCAGGTTTCGTGCTTGACAGGCCCTATAGATGGCGCTGTTAGTTAACGTTCTGGAAAATTTTATAATTGTCGCACAATGCACAGTGATGGATCAGTGTATCAAATTTTCATACTAACAATAAAAATGGATTTTCCGAAAAACTTGAGAAAAGAAATCTTCAAGTAAACCAGTCAAAAACTGAAGAATATATTATTGCAAGAGATGGTAATCAGTCTTGAAAAAAGTGCAAGTACACAGGCACTTTTCTAGACACCGAAGACGACATTTATAGCAGAAAGCAAAAGCAATTCATTCTTTTCTTCAGCATAAGAATGTATTAACTAGCAAGAAAATAAGTCTCTTAACGTAATACTTCGATTATTTAATGCTTACGGTACCAGCATATTTGTGCACAACAGTGACAACTTGGGGTTTAACGATTACTCAAGAAAAAGAGATTGTCTCATTTCATAGAAGTCTTCCTAGGAAAGTTTTAAAGATAAGATGGCCACACATAATCAAAAATTAAGATATATACACCAGAATGAAAGAAATTCCTTAGAGTTCAAAGATCAAGATCCGAAGATTAAGATGACTAGGACATCTTCTAAGATTACCAAATGAAGCACCAGTAAGAATCGCCTTAAAGGAGCCTTAAAACCTTGCCAAAAAACCACCTGGTAAACCAAAAACAACTTGGATAGCTAAGATAAATAAAGATGTTCAACAACTTCAACCAAATCTTTCTTTAGAAGTAGAAGAATTGCGCTCTTAGCTGCAGATAGAAGTGGTTGGAGACAATGCTATAGACAAAATGTGAGCAGCTCACCATAATTATGATGACGTCATAATGATTAACGTACTGCTGATGATAATGTATATAAACCAATTTCACAACAATTTTATTTCCGATAAGTTTTGCTTGATCAAGTTTAACTAGAAAAAAACACTCGAGAATTCAATCAGGTCACTTTTCAATAACCGAAAGAGTCAAGCAACAAGCTATTTGTGTTACTAGTTTAGTTTTATTATTATCACATTCAGTACAATATAATGACATTAAGCACACAGTGACATCAAAATTATTACGTCATACTGAATCAGATTGTTAGATTTCATACACTATCGTTATCATAAAAGAATAATTGTACTGCAGTGGGCTAGAGAAGCAAAGGCTTGTATAAGCCCACTGTCATGTGAACCAGATGAAAAAAGAATGGATGAGTGAAAAAAAACTGGGATTTTAATATTGTAATTTGTAATTGTAATTTCAAACATACAAATATACGACATTTTACACATAAACATAATAAAATCTTAAACTTTTTTTGCTAACGAATATCTTAAATTGCTGAGTTCTAGAATATGCCAGTACACGTTTTTATTATTTTATTATTTTTACGAAGCACGTGACAACCGACAACAAACTGTATGAGTGACAGTACTTTCTCTACCTAGCAGCAGACGCTAGCAGTGCAGCGTGCACACCACCGTTCTGAGCTGTGAAGCAAACACTACTACCCGCACGTGCTCTGGTCCATACAAATATAAAGAAAGAACTAAAGAAAAAAGACTTATTATTTTGAATATTACCGAAAACATTGAGTGAAAACAGGGGGTGCTGCTGTTCCACAGTACCTATACACGAGCGGGCAACTTGAGACATCACGCATGCGTAGAAGACGACCGGTAATTAAGTCACAGGAAAAGTCACAATTTTGGCTGGGTTCATATACATACAGTAGGCCTAAACTAGCCCAAAGCTTTTTTCTGCACCTTTAATACAACGTAGAGCGTAAGACAACGACCCCTGGCGGTAAAATTCCACTAACTAGATCACACCAAAAGGTTAGTACAATTTAAGGCTGCTCTACTCGAAGTTTCTATTTCAAAACAGGTTTTTCCGGCAACGCGTGCGCCTTGATGTGTTTTAGTGTTTTGTTATATAAAAACTAGAAATCTTTGTGCATTTCTCAGTCATAAGTATTCAACGCTAGAATTGGTCAGAAACATCGCTAAGTGTTGAAAGAAAAGTCGATTGACAAGGTTAGTAATTCCCGAAAACTCCTTTCAACAGAAACTCATGCAAATTAAATTTTGCTCTAATTAAATAAGTAGTATTTATAGTTAAAAATAACACAACTTTATAAAAACGTTAATTTTGTTCGACTAGCTGCTGCTGTCATCATCAGTGGTAAATTTACAAACGTGCAACCAGTTTATATAGGCAGAGCCTGTCATGCACTAATTAAGTAGTTAACAGAAGCCAAATAGGTAATGATTAAGCAGACCTGTAGAGAAATTGATACAGTAACTTAAGCACTAATTATGTTTTTAACAGAAGCCAAATAGGTAATGAATAAACAGGCAAGTAAAGAAATTGATACAGCAACTTAAGCACTAATTATGTATTTACAAAAGCCAAGTAGGTAATGATTAAACAGACCAGTAAAGAAATTGATACAGTAACTTATGCACTAATTATGTATTTGCAAAAGCCAAATAGGTAATGATTAAACAGATACGTAAAGAAATTGATACAGTAACTTAAGCACTAATTATGTATTTGCAAAAGCCAAATAGGTAATGATTAAACAGATACGTAAAGAAATTGATACAGTAACTTATGCACTAATTATGTATTTGCAAAAGCCAAATAGGTAATGATTAAACAGACCAGTAAAGAAATTGATACAGTAACTTATGTACTAATTATGTATTTACAAAAACCAAATAGGTAATGAATAAACAGAAGTAACTTATGCACTAATTATGTATTTGCAAAAGCCAAATAGGTAATGATTAAGCAGACCTGTAGAAAAGAAATTGATACAGTAACTTATGCACTAATTATGTATTTGCAAAAGCCAAATAGGTAATGATTAAACGGACAAATAAAGAAATTGATACAGTAACTTATGCACTAATTATGTATTTGCAAAAGCCAAATAGGTAATGATTAAGCAGACCTGTAGAAAAGAAATTGATACAGTAACTTATGCACTAATTATGTATTTGCAAAAGCCAAATAGGTAATGATTAAACGGACAAGTAAAGAAATTGATACAGTAACTTAAGCACTAATTATGTATTTACAAAAGTCAAATAGGTAATGAATAAACAGACCAGTAAAGAAATTGATACAGTAACTTAAGCACTAATTATGTATTTACAAAAACCAAATAGGTAATGAATAAACAGAAGTAACTTATGCACTAATTATGTATTTGCAAAAGCCAAATAGGTAATGATTAAGCAGACCAGTAAAGAAATTGATACAGTAACTTATGCACTAATTATGTATTTACAAAAACCAAATAGGTAATGAATAAACAGAAGTAACTTATGCACTAATTATGTATTTGCAAAAGCCAAATAGGTAATGATTGAACAGACCAGTAAAGAAATTGACACAGTAACTTATGCACTAATTATGTATTTACAAAAGCCAAATAGGTAATGATTAAGCAGACCAGTAAAGAAATTGATACAGTAACTTATGCACTAATTATGTATTTGCAAAAGCCAAATAGGTAATGATTAAGCAGACCAGTAAAGAAATTGATACAGTAACTTATGCACTAATTATGTATTTACAAAAGCCAAATAGGTAATGATTAAACAGATACGTAAAGAAATTGATACAGTAACTTAAGCACTAATTATGTATTTGCAAAAGCCAAATAGGTAATGATTAAGCAGACCAGTAAAGAAATTGATACAGTAACTTATGCACTAATTATGTATTTGCAAAAGCCAAATAGGTAATGATTAAACAGATACGTAAAGAAATTGATACAGTAACTTATGCACTAATTATGTATTTGCAAAAGCCAAATAGGTAATGATTAAACAGATACGTAAAGAAATTGATACAGCAACTTAAGTACTAATTATGTATTTACAAAAGCAAAATAGGTAATTTAGGTCTCCTCAGCCACGCAGCTTTACAATTTGTAATTTACAATCTCAAATTATTCAGAAAGCTCAATCTGCTTGTGCTCCAGTTGTTGTTTGAAGAAAAATGAATCTCGAAATTTTGAAAATCTTAATGTTATCTAAGTTTTTTCAACTTTTTTTTCAATTCAATAGATTTATTTCGCAATAAACAAATACTTATGCATTATAAGTACTTAATACAAGCTTGTCATATGTATATGTTATATGTATATGACATATGTTACGTACAGCATCTAAGTTAGGGAATAGATTAAATTTTATGTCCTACCTTAACCACAAGGGGCTGTGTGGTCTAGAGTGTAAGACACTGCTTGTTTTAAGTTCAAAGTTCGCTATAGGCTCAGCTCTTTCACGCTTTTTTTTCAGCCAAGTTTGGCTTCAAAAATAATGTAATTATAGGTTCACTCATTTTCCATTTAAAATATCTGTATTAGTGACTTAAAGTTTAATTTTTAAATTGTTCAAACATCATTTCAGTATTTTTATCAGATATTTTATCCTTTGCAGTCGGAAGATGAGTAATTGTTGTGAAAATATGAGTAACAAATCTTCAGAGTTGATGTTCCAGATCTTCTGATCTTCTTCTCGGTCGAGTCTGTCGAACAAAACGACGACATGGTTCTGGCTGGTTTCATTGTTCTGTTTGCTTTGCTACTGCACACTCATCATGCTAGTAAGTTTCTTTCAAGATCATTGCAAAATTGAAATACAGGCCTATGTATAGAGAGGGGGAGAGAGAGAGAGAGAGGGGGAGAGAGAGAGAGAGAGAGAGAGAGAGAGAGAGAGAGAGAGAGAGAGAGAGAGAGAGAGAGAGAGAGAGAGAGAGAAAGATAGAGTGAGAGAGAGAGAGGCAGAGAG
>JAQGDQ010000647.1:0-14421 GCA_030141605.1 Tubiluchus corallicola | reverse complement strand
TTCTAAGAAAGAACTAAAGAAAAACGACTTATTATATTGAATATTACCAATAACATCGAGTGAAAATAGGGGGTTGCTGCAGTTCCACAGTACCTACACGAACTGCCAGTGATTGGGAAACTTCTGTTCGATGAAAAATCAATTACACGCATTAGCTCGTGAACGCCCACCACTTTTAGATATCCCAGGAGTGCAAAGTGCGCAATCTAAGCAAGAACCACCGTTTTGCTCATGAAATATAACTTACTTCACCGAGTAAACAGAGTTTATACATTCAGACACGCCATTTACCTTTACTGCATGCTCAGTTGTTTCTACAGCATTTACTGCATGCTCAGTTGTTTCTACAGCATTTACTGCATGCTCAGTTGTTTCTACAGCATTTACTGCATGCTCAGTTGTTTCTACAGCATTTACTGCATGCTCAGTTGTTTCTACAGCATTTACTGCATGCTCAGTTGTTTCTACAGCATTTACTGCATGCTCAGTTGTTTCTACAGCATTTACTGCATGCTCAGTTGTTTCTACAGCATTTACTGCATGCTCAGTTGTTTCTACAGCATTTACTGCATGCTCAGTTGTTTCTACAGCATTTACTGCATGCTCAGTTGTTTCTACAGCATTTACTGCATGCTCAGTTGTTTCTACAGCATTTACTGCATGCTCAGTTGTTTCTACAGCATTTACTACATGCTCAGTTGTTTCTACAGCATTTCTGATTTTATTCATGGCCGGAAAATTACATTTGTATTTTTTCAATAATTATTAATGTTAGATTTTCATCGCCACCTTGCGATCCGATGATATACTGCAACAAGGTGTCCACTGCCCAATGGTCACCTGGATTGATTGATTATTATTATTATTTGCCTATTGAATATGTAAGGTTTTTGTATTGAATATGTATTGTTTTGTTTGGTTTGTTTTTTGACTGATATATTGACTGGTTGTCTGATTGATTGATCGATTGATTGATTGATTGATTGATCGATTGGTGGTTGGTTGACTGATTGATTGATTGATTCACTGACTTATTTACTAACTAACTGACTGACTTACGGATTGATTGATTGATTGACTGGTTGATTGATTGCTTGATTGATTGACTAACTGACTGACTGATAGATTGATCTATTGACTGGTTGTCTGATTGATTGATTGATTGGTGGTTGGTTGATTTATTGACTGACTGATTGACTAACTGACTTACTGATAGATTCATCGATTGACTGGTTGTCTGATTGATTGATTGATTGATTGATTGATTGATTGATTGATTGATTGATTGATTGATTGATTGATTGATTGATTGATTGATTGACTGGCACGTAACCTACAACCATAAACTTTAATGAACATACAGACCACGCCATCTATCGCATAGCTCCATGAACATGATGACACTTTGTCCAATTTGACCAGCTTTTTCGATATGCCGTTTTTTACCCACGCATCAGGAAAAACGTTTAAAGTTTAGCTGCCATTCACGTATCCAAACCTTTAAATACAAAAGGTCAAAGTCCAAAGGAGAACCTAATAGGACACCAGCCTAAGGTCACATTGGAAAATCTTTAGGGACCTAATAGAAAATCATTTCACAAAAATATGTCCAACAATTTTTGACTTACATTTTAACGAGTCAAAAGTCGGCAGAAACAGACAGACAGACGAACGTACACGCGGGCGGGTGGTCAGTCGGGGAGACAGGCAGGTCATTCAAATGTCTGCGCATGCTCATTGTCATCTAATACGTGAAAGTGGGAAAGCAATGAACAAGTACAAAGACATGTTCATTCAAGTTCAGCAATAATTTTATCACCAAATTGCATTTTTGTTCATCTACAGGTGAACAGTGGACAGCTTGCTGGTGCAAAAGCTTATCTATTGGACAGTACAACGAATTAAAAGAATATCAGAAAGTGAGTTGTGCAACATTTACGTTCACGTAACCAGCAAAGAAGTAGATCTTATTTTATATGGTGCATGGTATTTCTCCCGAAATGACCAGATATTGCAAAATATTTCAGTACAGTCAACCCTCGTTAAACCGGACTAATTGGGGGGGGGGTCCGGTTTAGCCGATTTTCCGATTTATCCCATATGCCTATATGCGATACATGGTCTATATTATACAGGAATAATCACCTTAATAAGGCCTATCTACATTGCACTATATACTATACTGTATATTACTTTAAAATAGTTAACCTGTGAGGATAAAGAAATTATTGTATAGTTGGTAGGCCGTGTTGTGTTTAGCACTCGGGCTCGGACGGAAATCGGTCAGTTTCCTTTACCACGGATGACGTGCGTCTTACCAGATATCCGGGCTAACGGGGTCCGGTTTAACGAGGGTCGACTGTACTTTACTTTTCGTTGCAGTTCAGTCACGTAATTTGTGTTATAACCACTTTGCTTTCATTGCTTTACTTTCTATTGTAGTAAATTGTAGTACAACCTATAAACAAATGACCTACTTTCATTACTAAGTTTTACATCGCAGTGTAGTAGAAAGAATGTACTTTACTTTACACTAGTACAGCCACTAATAAGTACAATACTTTCGTCTCTTTACTCTTATTTAAAGCAGAGCTACCAGTAAACACATCTGGTATCTTAAACTGTAGGTCAAAACAATCTACTCTAGTTTGGAAAATATTGAAAGAAAACAGAGAGATGAGGATGCTGATAGGGTCTTCATTATCCCAAGATTTGATTAATTAATAATTAGCCGAGAACAATAGATAGTTATTAAAAGTGTGCACTGCATTTACACGCAACAATGCCGTAACTGAATTACACTCTTTAGTTTTGCTACAGTTCCTGTAAGGTTAAGGCAAAATCGGATCCATTCTTAAACTGCAGATCAAAACAATCTACTCTCTAAAACATCCAAAGGAAACATACTATTTTTTTCAAAAATGACTTACGTGAAAGAATTATTACCACAGAAACGCAATTTCACGTTCGCGCCACTAATTCTTCTCTGTTACATGCATTCGCTAATTAGGCAGGCACCGCCATCTGCATTTCGGAAACGCAATACAACAAAAACAGGTGGGGTAATCACAGTTGACACATGTCTGACAGCTCATGCATGAGCGCAGCGGTAAATTTCAAATGTCAGATGTCAAAAGTTCAGATGTGTTCGTTTGTGACGAACTATACACGTTTGACAGCCATGCTAGAAGACAGTGGTAAATTTGAAATTTGAATTTTTATCTTAAAACTTGCCTAGTTTTACTACAACACACTGAATATTTTACAGTAGCACAGTACTTCAATTTTCGCTTTCGCAAACACGTGAAACACGCTCGTGGAATATTTTTGCTATTGGAAATTTCGTTAGTTTGTGATGCTTGGCTAGCCTGTCAATAATTAAATCATCTTTCACCTATTCTTTAATTATCAAAAACGCTTTTGCAGTATTAATTGTGTTGTATAAAATGTATACTTTTTATCGGGCTTGACAATGGGGTACTGTATGAAAAATCATCCTTTAACTGACTGCACTGTTCATTTTAGTTCATACACATAAACACACTGCTCTCATTGCTTTATACTTCCATGCTGCATTGCAACACAGACACAAATAAACACAACACATCCATTGCTTTACTTTCCATTTCAGTACAACAATTTCCCGGGTTCGGGCACGGAACATGCGCACAAAGACACCTTCTGGAAGAGTATACTGCACATGCGCAAGAAACATGGCTCAAAAGAATTCGATTTTGCGCCAATGAGCTTTCTTCTGCCAGATCACGTGACAGAATTTCTGCACTATTATGGTGATCATCCAGAAGAAAAGTGGATATATAAACCAGTAGGGATTGTTTTATGGAAGAAATTAATTTAGCTATTGCAAAATCTTCTTGATTTTCGTACAGATATTTACTGAGTTATTTGTTATTTATTTTCTGCAAACAAGTTTTATTCGTTTCTAATTAATGTAATTGAAGAAATTTCCGTTTTAAACTTTCAAGCTTCAGCAGATAACTATCATCATCAAAATCTTTAATTTACTATTTAATCTATAACGATTAATCTATTTAATCTATAACGATTAATCTATTATCTATAATCTATTTAATCTATAACGATTAATCTATTAACTATAATCTATTTAATCTATAACGATTAATCTATTATCTATAATCTATTTAATCTATAACGATTAATCTATTAACTATAATCTATTTAATCTATAACGATTAATCTATTATCTATAATCTATTTAATCTATAACGATTAATCTATTATCTATAATCTATTTAATCTATAACGATTAATCTATTAACTATAATCTATTTAATCTATAACGATTAATCTATTATCTATAATCTATTTAATGTATAACGATTAATCTATTATCTATAATCTATTTAATCTATAACGATTAATCTATTATCTATAATCTATTTAATCTATAACGATTAATCTATTATCTATAATCTATTTAATCTATAACGATTAATCTATTATCTATAATCTATTTAATCTATAACGATTAATCTATTATCTATAATCTATTTAATCTATAACGACTATAATCTATAATCTGAAACAAGCACTACAGTGTGGGCAACTGGGAGGAAACATTGTTGAATTTTACAAATATAAGTTTCCTTACGTAAACATTTCCATGGTAGGGGTCACCAAACCCAAGTGCTGCAAGCTCTAGCTACGCCACTGACCTCTGACCTCTGGTCAAGGGATGGAGGGCAGTGGGCGTCAGTCAGAATCAACTCCCACGGCTTTTGGGTTTTTAATTTTTTCCACAAGTATTTGTAGTTGTACCACATCAAATGAAAGATCTTAATGAGGTGAATTGAGTGACATAACTTGACAGAAGATTGATTGACGTTTGACCTTTGACCTATAGATAAATTATAGCTTGAAGTGAAAGGCTGGTGTCTTTTGAAGGCTCAATTCTACAACTATTGCTTGCAAAATCTTCAGTTTCTGACCACGTCAAAAACATTATCAACCAGTTGTTGTTTGAATTAATGTAATAATGTTTGAATTAAGTTTGAATAACTGCAAGATTGTTACTTTTGTGCACCATGCCGGAAAGGTATAATGCAAAAAATGTTTTAAACACAAAATAATAATTTGTCGTTTTGGCCAATAGCAATTTCCTTGCTTCTCTTCACTTATATTTCTAAGAATTTTTGATTATTCTCCTGTTTTCACATTTCATGTACTCAGTACGCCAAGTTCGGTGGGAGAGGTGTATCAGTTTTGAGCAACGGTAGTCCGATCCCAAATGAACCTGTCGTCATTCAAAGGTTGGTGAGATAGATCTTTTGTTTCTATATCTATATCACTTCCTTGAATCAGTTTTACGTCACGAAATCGGCCGCAGAGTTGAAAACACCTAGACTATTAGCATAACACGGCATTAATTATAGATCTCGTATCGAATCATAGACCTACGATACGCGAATATTGTACTCGATTATTGCAAACCATATAGTACCGTAGGCACCGCTTAATAGACTCGCTTTGGGACCGAAGTGTTTTGACCCAATTAATCGATTGAACCTATTAAGTCTTCTAAATAAAGTCCTTCGGCAAAGTTACTGCAGTGTTTGCACTGTAGCAATGTACAGTATCACTTGTGTAAAATCGGCTAAAACAGAAATTTTCAACTGCCTCAAATTTGGCCTCGAATCGACTATATTTTTAAAGAAAAATTCCTGTTAACAAATGATGAAACGACCTTAATTTGTCCTTGGCTGATCGGTTGTTTTTTTCCCGGAATAGCAGCAGAACACTGCACAGCTTGGACTGTACCAAGCAGGCGATCAATAAATTATTGTGTGCGATCACGCAAGTGTACACCAGACTAAGCTACTCAATAAGCTAAGCTGTAGTGCTCGAAGAGGGTGTGGTTTTCTTAATTTTATCCAATTAAATCACTCATAAATGTTTAAACAAATAGCAAGATTGGATAGCCAAGATTCTCCTGAATAGAACAGTGCCTAATTTGTAATCATTTAGTTATGTCTGTACTCATACAGTAGCAGAAAAGTCATAGATCTTATAAGACCTAATTTGATCGGTGCGATCCTGAAGAAGTTAACACCAGTGTCACTGTGCGAAATTAGAAACAGATTAGCTTTGGGAATTCTCAGCAATAATAAAAATTTCAAACTCAGAGCAAAATATTCACATTGTAACGTTGAGCAGATGGTGCTTATACGTGACTACGTACTTGTGAACAAAACGTAAAAAGTAGGAAAAGTGAAACTCGCCAGACATCCAATCCATTGTGTTCCATACCGGTTATCTTCACCGAGCAGGTGTTGAACCAACAAAGCCATTCCACAGTCACGGTTTTATACCTGGTATTCGACGCCACTACGCAATGGCTTCGTATCATCGAGATCACTACAATGTAGAGGGGTGGGCCGAAAATAAATGGCATTTCGCCCCCGTAACAATATTAATAAAACAAAATTAATTATAGGTATCGAAACGCTTTGTGGCTTTTGTTGATGACAAGACGGCAGGAACATTTCATCCATGGAGACTTAGGTTGCTTAGAAACAAATCAGTTTTGTGATGTGAATATATTTTACCCAATCGTTCTGTTTCTGAATTCTATTATTGAGAATGAGATTTTATTAATTTCCTTCTGTCAGAATAATCTGCACAATTTGCGCAAATTTCGATTTTTTTATTTGGGACATGCAATGGAAATTGTTTGTTTTTGGCTGTTATTTATAGATGTGTTAAATAGCCACAGATGCTGGATCAAGATCGACCAAGGTTTACTTTGTTTTTAAAGTTTTTGCTCATATTTTAATTTTTTGGTTCGATCATCTGCTGCTGGGCTTGCAAGGCAAATCCTTGACCGGCCTGCTTATTGTTAACACGGTCTATGTGCAGGAGACTTCCCTGAAGCCATATGTGCCATATATGAATATAAGTTAGATCCTTGTTTTTAATCATTATTTGTGAATTCAAATACAAGTTTGATATATGTTTTTGTTGATATTATCATACATACTGTGTTAAATACTGTGAATTAACTCAATAGTTGTTGTGACTGGATTTTTTTACCACTCTGTCGGAAATATAAAGAGCTGTACTGATCACGTAAATTTCTATTATACTTTGTCATTCAGCTGTTGTCTATCTATTTTGATTGTAAATGTATAAAAGTTTGATATAAGTTTTTATTGATATTATCTTACATTTATTCATTTATTGTTTTAATATTGGTACTACAAGAGTAGCGTTTGTGATTTCAGGTACATCAGTAATCCACTGCTCATTGAAGGATACAAGTTTCATCTGAGATTGTACGTTTATGTGACGTCATTACAACCACTGAGAATTTACATTCATGAAAATGGACTCGCTTGTATAGCCAGCGCCAAGTATGGACACCTTTCTATACTGTATTGTATCGTATTTTTATTGTATCTATAAGTGTATCGTAAATTTTACATTCACATACCAAACAGGTGTGTTACACAAACAGAATATTTAGACTACTGTACATCAAATGTCCTAACACTTCTGCCTGCAATAGCTCAACTTCAGCCTGTTTCTACTCTTGGCTAAACCTAACACAATCTTCCCTGCTTGACTCCATTTAAGAAACTCTAACAATTTTACATTCACAGTGCCAGACAGGTGTGATACACATACACACTATTTAGACTACTGTCCATCAAATGCCCCAACACTTCTGCCTGCAATAGCTACTTCAACTTCAGCCTGTTTCTACTCTTGGCTAAACCTAACACAATCTTTCCTGCTTGACTCCATTTAAGAAACTCTAACAATTTTACATTCACAGTGCCATCGTTCCTGCTTGACTCCATTTAAGAAACTCTAACAATTTTACATTCACAGTGCCAAACAGGTGTGTTACACAAACAGAATATTTAGACTACTGTCCATCAAATGCCCCAACACTTCTGCCTGCAATAGCTACTTCAACTTCAGCCTGTTTCTACTCTTGGCTAAACCTAACACAATCTTTCCTGCTTGACTCCATTTAAGAAACTCTAACAATTTTACATTCACAGTGCCAAACAGGTGTGATACACGTACACACTATTTAGACTACTGTCCATCAAATGCCCCAACACTTCTGCCTGCAATAGTTACTTCAATATTAGTGCCTTTCTAGCATCGACTAAATCCAAGATACAATTATCCCTGCTTGGCTCCATTGAACAAGTTCCATTAGTCCACCATTTCTATTACTGTAACCTTATTTTCTCCTTAAGTCTTTAAGTGCAAAACAATCAAACAAAAAATGTTCTACACTTGCTACTGTTGCTGTATCACATATTAAATACGTTCTTTCTCTTATCAGCTGCTCCCACCGTCCTGTTTCCTCTCTTAATTTTGTTTTTTCAGAACGTTACATCTCCGGAACCCCTTATTAGCTAACATCCAACTGACATATCTTTAGCTTCTACAATCTACAATGTTAGTGGTCAATGATGGGCACCATTCATTTTTCTTCGGCCACCTTTTGTCTAACACTTTCTGCTTTGGAGTACTGGCATCCTTCTGTCTCGGAAGACAATGATATGTGCGCCCAGAGAGTCAGTTATTGATCACATTGATGGAGCTCCTTGAACCACTGGAGTGGCCTCTCCACGCCGCACTGCCTGGGCAAGGTGTATGGAGATCCTGAGTTGTCCAGACAACAGGAACCCCCTCTCTTCCTCCGTGGTGTAGTCCAAAGAAAAGCGGAGCGATACGTTTGGCACCGGGTTGGCTGCAGGAGCTGCCGGAGTCAGTGAGCATGCTGCACTGGTCTGCCTTCGGGGCTCCACTCCTGATTTGGAAGGTTTACTCCTCTACACATAGCCGTTGGGTCACTTGACCTACTCTGCCCTCTAGCCGTTGGCTGCTTGTGCACCTTGTACAGCACCTGGTATATCTAAGCGGTCACCCATCCAAGTACTAACCAGGCTGTACGTTGCTTAACTTCGGTGATCAGACGAGAACCGGTGTTTTCAACGTGATATGGCCGTAGATAAGTAGGCTTTGGAGTAGCAGATTTGAAAAAGGAAAGTTTCTTCTAATAACAAATGGCATAACATTTTAATAACATTTAACAAAATGTATAAGGATAAATTCCATTAAAATGATGGAAAATGTGCACTTGTTGGACTTTTCTAAACGTGAGGAAAACTTACAAGGACTGCATATAACAGTTTCTGCAGCAGACTCTGACTTCGTCACTTGTCTTAACTCCTTTAGAACCTTAAGCGTTTGCTGCATTTTGCAATGGTTCATGAAAAACTGCTCTCACTAAGCAACGATTACGTTACATTTGACAATTTTCGTAGGTTTCTACTCCCCACACAACGCATTTTCATGCAAAATTATAAATGAAATGCATTTGCTTATCTTAGACAAATTAAAGATTGATTTTTGACGAAAAAGGTGCAGCAGACGGTTCTCTTGGGCTGGAGTAAACAGGCGATGAATAAGATAATGTGTACGGTTACGCAAGTGTACACCAGACTAAACTACTCAATAGGCTAAGATGGAGTGCCCGAAAGGGTGTACTTAATTTTACCCAATTAAATCACTTATAAACGCTTAAACAAATAGCATGATTGGATAGCCGAGATTCTCCTGAATAGAACAGTGCTTAATTTGTAATCATTTAGTTATGTCTGTGTTCATACAGTAGCAGAAAACCTCATTTAACTCTTTATGCTTTAACTCCTCATTTATTTTGAATGGTGCGGTCCATGAGGAGCTAAATCACCATACACAAAAATGGGAAAGAAAAATATGAAAAGATCAGTCCTTGAGGCTGACGATAGAAATTTCAGCAAGTAAAACGTTGCACACATTTTGCAAACCTAAATGCTCAACTAAGAAGGAAACTGTTGTAACTCGTGACTCGTTTGTGACTCGTTTCTCTTTCAGATACTCCAGCAAAGATGCTGATGTCAAAAACAAGTTCGTGCATTTCACCAACTTAGATGTTAATAAATGGAATAAAGATAAACATGAACAGAAGCTTGCCTTTAGTCCAGTGTTTGAGCATGCGTGGTGAGTTCGTCACATTGACAGTAACAGAATGTGGTGTTGTTTACAGTTATCAATACTGATAGTTTCTGAAGACATTATTAAAGGAAGACGGGATGATTTTTATATAGCACCCCATTTTCAAGTCTGATAAATGCGAGCCCAACTATTGATGACATCAAAAACTGACATAATTTTCAACATCAAAAATATTCCACGAACGTCTTGCACGTGTTTGCGAAAGAGAAAATTGAAGTACAGTGCAACTGTAACATATTCAGTATGTTGTACTAAACCAGGTAAGTGTTAAGTCTCAAATTTCAAATTTATCGCTGTGCTCACGCATGAGGTGTCGAACGTGTGCAGTTCGCCACAGACTATGAGATCTGAACTGACAGGTACAGCAACTATTTTTGTACAACGCGTTCCCGAAATGCAGGCGATAGTGCCTGCCTAACTAGCGAATGGCAAAATGCGTGTAACAGTGGAGAACTAGTGGCGCGAACACAAAATTGTGTTTGTGTGGTAATAATTCTTTCACGTAAATCATTTTTGAAAAAAAATAGCACGTTTCCTTTCAATATTTTAAAGAGTAGATTGTTTTGACCTACCGTTTAACATTGAGCCCAGTTTTGCTTTATTTGATAGCACGATTAT
The DNA here is from genome assembly GCA_030141605.1 of Tubiluchus corallicola. Lineage (NCBI taxonomy): Eukaryota > Metazoa > Priapulida > Priapulimorpha > Priapulimorphida > Tubiluchidae > Tubiluchus > Tubiluchus corallicola. The sequence goes on along the minus strand of JAQGDQ010000647.1, from coordinate 3,741 downwards.
TCCAAAGTATCTAGACTCCTTTCTCAAGTTGTGTTTGCACCATTTACGTGGTCTCTAGAGTTCATGTTTTCCCAGTCATTTATATATTAAGCTACTTTCAGGACGTTAAGAACATTTTGGCGATACTTAGCACATAAACAATTGGGAAATCGGAGTGAAATATGGCAGAAAATACAAGAAAGTATTGTAAAAGAATTGATAAGGTAGGAAAAGCTTGAATATTATGGAATAGAAAAATGACACAATATGTCTGTTAGGCCTGTGTCACACATAAAAGGCGTAATCTATAATGCGTAAGACATAATGTCATCTTCCGTCCTTCATGTGGCACACATTGTAAGCCATATGCCATCTTCCGTCCTTCATGTGGCACACATTGTAAGCCATATGTCATCTTCCGTCCTTCATGTCGCACACATTGCAAGCCATATGTCATCTTCCGTCCTTCATGTCGCACACATTGCAAGCCATATGCCATCTTCCGACCTTCATGTCGCACACATTGTAAGCCATATGCCATCTTCCGTCCTTCATGTCGCACACATTGTAAGCCATGTGTCATCTTCCGTCCTTCATGTCGCACACATTGCAAGCCATATGCCATCTTCCGTCCTTCATGTCGCACACATTGTAAGCCATATGCCATCTTCCGTCCTTCATGTCGCACACATTGTAAGCCATGTGTCATCTTCCGTCCTTCATGTCGCACACATTGCAAGCCATATGCCATCTTCCGTCCTTCATGTCGCACACATTGTAAGCCATATGCCATCTTCCGTCCTTCATGTCGCACACATTGTAAGCCATATGCCGTCTTCCGTCCTTCATGTCGCACACATTGTAAGCCATATGCCATCTTCCGTCCTTCATGTCGCACACATTGTAAGCCATATGCCATCTTCCGTCCTTCATGTCGCACACATTGTAAGCCATATGCCATCTTCCGTCCTTCATGTCGCACACATTGTAACCCATATGCCATCTTCCGTCCTTCATGTCGCACACATTGTAAGCCATATGCCATCTTCCGTCCTTCATGTCGCACACATTGTAAGCCATATGCCATCTTCCGTCCTTCATGTCGCACACATTGTAAGCCATATGCCATCTTCCGTCCTTCATGTCGCACACATTGTAAGCCATATGCCATCTTCCGTCCTTCATGTCGCACACATTGCAAGCCATATGCCATCTTCCGTCCTTCATGTCGCACACATTGTAAGCCATAGGCCATCTTCCGTCCTTCATGTCGCACACATTGTAAGCCATGTGTCATCTTCCGTCCTTCATGTCGCACACATTGTAAGCCATATGCCATCTTCCGTCCTTCATGTCGCACACATTGTAAGCCATATGCCATCTTCCGTCCTTCATGTCGCACACATTGTAAGCCATGTGTCATCTTCCGTCCTTCATGTCGCACACATTGCAAGCCATATGCCATCTTCCGTCCTTCATGTCGCACACATTGTAAGCCATATGCCATCTTCCGTCCTTCATGTCGCACACATTGTAAGCCATATGCCATCTTCCGTCCTTCATGTCGCACACATTGTAAGCCATATGCCATCTTCCGTCCTTCATGTCGCACACATTGTAAGCCATATGCCATCTTCCGTCCTTCATGTCGCACACATTGTAAGCCATATGCCATCTTCCGTCCTTCATGTCGCACACATTGTAAGCCATATGCCATCTTCCGTCCTTCATGTCGCACACATTGTAAGCCATATGCCATCTTCCGTCCTTCATGTCGCACACATTGTAAGCCATATGCCATCTTCCGTCCTTCATGTCGCACACATTGTAAGCCATATGCCATCTTCCGTCCTTCATGTCGCACACATTGTAAGCCATATGCCATCTTCCGTCCTTCATGTCGCACACATTGTAAGCCATATGCCATCTTCCGTCCTTCATGTCGCACACATTGCAAGCCATATGCCATCTTCCGTCCTTCATGTCGCACACATTGTAAGCCATATGCCATCTTCCGTCCTTCATGTGGCACACATTGCAAGCCATATGCCATCTTCCGTCCTTCATGTGGCACACATTGTAAGCCATATGCCATCTTCCGTCCTTCATGTCGCACACATTGTAAGCCATATGTCATCTTCCGTCCTTCATGTCGCACACATTGTAAGCCATATGCCATCTTCTGTCCTTCATGTCGCACACATTGTAAGCCATATGCCATCTTCCGTCCTTCATGTCGCACACATTGCAAGCCATATGCCATCTTCCGTCCTTCATGTCGCACACATTGTAAGCCATATGCCATCTTCCGTCCTTCATGTCGCACACATTGTAAGCCATGTGTCATCTTCCGTCCTTCATGTCGCACACATTGTAAGCCATATGCCATCTTCCGTCCTTCATGTCGCACACATTGTAAGCCATATGCCATCTTCCGTCCTTCATGTCGCACACATTGTAAGCCATATGCCATCTTCCGTCCTTCATGTCGCACACATTGTAAGCCATATGCTTTGTTTTGTGTTTAAGCCATGTGTCATCTTCCGTCCTTCATGTCGCACACATTGCAAGCCATATGCCATCTTCCGTCCTTCATGTCGCACACATTGTAAGCCATATGCCATCTTCCGTCCTTCATGTCGCACACATTGTAAGCCATGTGTCATCTTCTGTCCTTCATGTCGCACACATTGTAAGCCATATGTCATCTTCCGTCCTTCATGTCGCACACATTGCAAGCCATATGCCATCTTCCGTCCTTCATGTCGCACACATTGTAAGCCATATGCCATTTTCCGTCCTCCATGTGGCGCCACGGTTGCCTCCTTGCTCTGTTTAAATAACAATCGTTTTAGCGGTTTTGCTATAATCTGCTTTTGGTGGAGATGTGAATCAGTTTTCTTACTGCAATCTAGTTATTTTATCTAATTGAAAGTGAGCCAACTACTTGAGTCCAGTTTCTTTATCTTACATAATGCCGTGCAGTTAGAAACAAAAGTGTGAACAAACAGCGTAGATCCATTTACAATAACAGGCAATGTGAAATGGGAGTTTGGAAGTGATTTCAAACAATGTTTCAATAGCAATATGCCATATGTCATCGTCCATCCTTCACGTGTAGCCCATTTCGTAAGCCATGTCATCTTCCGTCCTCCGTGTGGCACACGTTGTAAGCCATATGTCATCTTCCATCCTTCGTGTGGCCCACATCGTAAGCCATGTCATCTTCCGTCCTCCGTGTGGCACACGGAGGACGGAAGCGTAACAGGCTACGTAGGAGGGGACGTATTGCCGTGCCTACGGAAAGGACGGAGGCGAAATGGTACACGTGAGGACGATGACATATGACTACAACGTGTGCCCACACGGAGGACGGAAGATAACATGGCTTACAATGTGTTATTCTCCCACAGAGGACGGGAAGGGTGATGCATGGATACGAAATGGGCTACACATGAAGGATGGACGTATTTTATGACACAATGTGTGCCGCATGGGACGGAGAGATGACATGACTTTAACGTGTGCCACACAGAGGACGGAAGATATTTATGACTACAACGTGTGCCCTTTTGAAAGGACGGAAGATGGCTTACGAAATGGGCTACACGTGAAGGATGGACGATGACATATGGCTTACAACGTGTGCCACACGGAGGATGGAAGATGACATGGCTTACGAAATGGGCTACACGTGAAGGATGGACGATGACATATGGCATATTGCTATTGAAACATTGTTTGAAATCACTTCCAAACTCC